>OX453079.1:5000-605000 GCA_949699795.1 Spicauda simplicius | reverse complement strand
GCTTTCTACGCTCATAGCCCCACACTAGGATTTTCTCCTGTGTCTTGGGTACCATGGACACACACAAGACGAATACATAAATACCCAGATCCAGAACAGGAATCTAAACTCATCATTGAGATGCCTGTCTGACCGGGAATCGAAACCGGGACTCATTACGCGTTAGACCGGTATGGTAACCGCTCCGCCACGCGGGTTGTCACAATGAAAGGCAAATTAACAATAAATATCAGTCAAATAGAATACATGTAACGCCGACCTGACCTTTTTATGTAATTGAAGTAGCTAACTAGCATGTAGACAATAATTGGTTAATACCTGGTTAATACCTCCCATGGACATCTGTAACTTCATATAGAATAGGGGTTCTATCTGAAGTCAATCACAGATTTGTTGCTTCTCCCGAGGAGGAAGACGGTCGCGTCATATGAAAGTGACCCGAAAACTACACCCTTCCATCGAAACGAAAGAACGACACGCCAAAAATATGTGCGGTGGTGGTACCTGCCCGGTCGCACTTCACTGGTTCTACTTAGGTATAAATTTAAATCAATAGTCACATGTATTTATGCCCTGAAAAATGAAAAGAATATAATTTTCTACCCTGTCTTTACGTCTTTACTTTCTATAAAGCCTGAACGGAAGCCTGAAAGATTTTTATGATATTCATATTAATGGAAAATGGTCTAACGTCTCTTTTACATTCTCTATGCACAAATAAATTTTGGGAATAAACCAAAAGTTTTTTCCCTTTTCGCGATGGTTTACCGGTCTTATGACATTTTTGCGAACGACAAAAAGTATTCTAAACCTGTTCTAAAAATAAATATAAATTTCAGAATTCTAAGATTATTATTAAGTTTTTAATTAATTTAAGAACTTTTTATATTTTTGTTGATGATATCTATACCTGTACCATCAATTGTCTGCGACAATAAGTGAAAGAATAGACAAGTAAAATAATAATTCATATGCGGGTACATTCAAAAATATTCATTGTCAGTTTGCAAAATCTTCGTTACTAACAATCAAAACTAAAACTGAGAACTGGACCGTTTCTCGCTAAATTCGACCTATAATATAATAGTATAATTATATTATTCAAGCTTTATAAGGTATGTTCTTTATATTTTTCATACTTGCATTTCTCTCGTCTGGTTCCGTTTTGGTATTTTGCGCTTTCGGGTAAACAGCATTATGTGACACCAGGGGTTTTTACAAACGACTATTTACGAGTATTTAGGTAGGTTACTAAAGGGTGTCTAAGTAGGGTCAGGTGAGATACTTTTTCTAGATTTAGAATATTAACGTATTTGTAAAGTATTTATATGAAATTTTAGAAGATGGTAGAACCATTGTAGTTCGACAGCGGAAATACCACCGCCACATCTATTTCTAGCGTGAATCAGGGCTTGCGTTTCGATGGAAGGGTGCCGGTTGCCGGCACACTTTCACATGAGGCGACCATCATAGTCCTCGGAATTAGCAACGCATCCGCGGTTGATTTCAGATGGAATCTATGTTCTGTATGAAGTTGATAACAGATGTCCATGTCCGGCAGTGATCCCTAACCATTAGGTGGACTGCATGCTCGTTTGCTACTTCGACGTTAGAAAAACATATAACAAATTCTTTATTTTGCTTTATATGTATAAGTAATGTTCAAGCATACCCAATTCGCATTTATTTATAGGTAAAATGGGTTTCGGAGACTTATCTACCTTTATTTTAGTCTGATATTACTTAGAAAATACTATACATAATTATAATACTAGCTACTACCTATACATAATTATGATCCGGCAAATATTATTTTGCCTATACTAGCTGTCCCGACAAACGTTGTTTTGCCATATAAAAAATAAAAAAAATGTTAAGGGTGGACAACCCTTAAGGGGTATGAAAAATAGATGTTGGCCGATTCTCAGACCTACTGAATAAGCATAAAAAAATCGGACAAGCCGTTACGGAGGAGTATGGCAACAAAAACTGTGACACGAGAACTTTATATATTATTTTGTTCTAAATTTTAATTTAATGTTTGGCAAAATCGCACCCCATTGATCAGCTGTCGCCCGGGGTTAAAAATATAAATTGCTATTAAAACTCGGTGGTAGGGGTAGTAGGAGGGTAAACGTTTAGGGTTAAACTTATTATTTAATTCCTCGCCATAAAAATAACCGATAAAAATTGTCTAAAAAATAAAAAATAAATCGCATTGAATATGTACAATTTACTACTTGTATCGTGCGCGCGTTGATACACCACCATTAAAAACAGAATCCTTCATGGGCCCAAATGATCAAATGCAATAGATATTTGATTGAAGGATTTTAAACATAATCATAAAAAGACAAACAATCAAGAAGACATCAAAGGACATACAGACAAACATTCATTGTAATAATAAAAGCAATTACATTTTAAATTATGTTTACTATTTTGAACACGGGTAAACTCGCGGGGCACAGATAATAAATACCGTTTACAACAGATTTTATGCTTATAGATATTACCCACAATAATTTTCTTCGAAAACTATTCGTGAAGTAACTAAAGAATTCGCTTCCATAAAACTCGAAAATAACTTTGTGAAGGTAACAAAGGAAAGTCTTGGGGCAGATGTAAAACAATAAAAATAAAGGTTCTTACTAGAATTCGCTGGATTATAACGGTTTATATGATAACATTGTTTTTTGTGGAGTCTAAGGGTATATTACTGAGTTAAACAGACTGTTTTAATATTAGTTTTACAGGTAAAATATATTTTATATGATAGTGAAAGTGCAACGAATATACTGTCCATCGAA
This sequence comes from Spicauda simplicius, assembly GCA_949699795.1. NCBI lineage: Eukaryota > Metazoa > Arthropoda > Insecta > Lepidoptera > Hesperiidae > Spicauda > Spicauda simplicius. The sequence goes on along the minus strand of OX453079.1, from coordinate 602,190 downwards.
TAGAAAGGCAGTGACGTTATATATAGAGCAGTTCTTTAAGAAGTCGATAACAGATAGTTGCAATTCTCGATGACAAACACCGCCTTATATGTAAGTGAGCCGCTAAGCACACCCTTCCACAGCGCAAGAACTGTTTCACGCTAGAAATAGGTGTGGCGGTAGTATGTGCTATACTACCGCCACACCTATGTAGAAATATGAGGAACAGTATGGGTACTTTATAATACTTAACGGGTACTGACGATATGAGATTTATGAATTCTAATAGAATTCTTTTTGCCGACCACGATCCATGCAACTGGGTCGAAACCCAGTTGCATGGATCGTGGTCACGGCCAAACTGTGGTAGCGGGGAGAAGAGAGTATGGAAACTGCCTACAATCGTTCTAAAGGGGCACAGTGACACAAACATACGCATAGACGAGGCCGCTAAGAGGTTTTCGCAGTGCTTCAGTAGCGAGTGTCGCGTCAAGACGAGTGATCACGTTGCTATTTGTTTCTCCGGTCTTTTTAAAAATGCCACGTAATGCCATGGCTCGTGGGCGCTCCGGCCAAAATTTGTAAAAAATACGCCGTAATAACATGTTAAAGATCTACAAAAAATCAATGACCTAATTGTATCAATATTAAACTGTTTTCCGTGTTTATAAATTTCTAATAATAATTGTCCTCATGCTGGGATTATCAACGCCGTGAGATTACCATCTTATATTATTTGTAAACTGCGGAGATATTACAATTAGATTGAATATTTATGACTACAGGACAGTAGATGTTAAAATAAAAGTACTTAATTACAGTATTATTAAAAAATAATATAGAGACAACCGTACCGCTTTAATAGAGTGTAGGTAATTATTTTATCAATTAAGTAGCCTTAGTTTCCATACTGTTCTATATTTGTACTGTGAGTATAGTAACTCGTTGGTGAAACTATACTCGTTCTACTAGCTTGAAAAGTTTTTTTTTTATTTCACTGAAGTAGCAAACGAGCATGCAGTTCACCTGATGGTAAGTGGTCACTGCCGCCCATGGACATTTGTAATCAACTTCATACAGAACATGGGTTCTATCTGAAGTCAATCACAGATGTGTTGCTACTCCCGAGGACTAAGATGGTCGCCTCATATAAAAGTGTGCCGGCAACCATACCCTTCCATCGAAACGCATAAAATGCTTCACGCTAGAAATAGGTGTGGCGATGGTACCTCCCCGGTCGAACTACACTGGTTCTACCACCTGTTAAAGTTATTGCATAGTATAATGTAATTATATAATTTGAAAAGAGTAACATTTCGAGATTCGACTGTGGCGATCCCACCCCTATTCTTACCTAATCACAGCGATGTTTAGGTTTTGTAAATGTTGCAAGAGTGAGATAGTAAAGTGAGACAAACTAATTTAGTGCTTAGTGCTCAAAAAATTGGTGTAGAATTATATTCCATTCGTGAAGAAGAACAGATATTTTCAGGTAGTTTTATACTAAGTTATGTAGGTAGCTGTTTTTAATTTTATAATAATCGTATACTTTTTAAATTACAGTATTTGACGTTATTCGTGTTAAAAACAAATTAATTCATCCACGGATGATATTTCTCATAATTACATTAAATGTTTTGTATTCCCTATGCAACATAACTTTTTATTCCGATCTTATATTTTTAGGTGCATTTTTATTATTAATATTATTGTTATCAATTAATTGGTAACAACAAATGACTTATTTATAAAATAATGGGCAATGTCATTCGTACGTTTTACATTGACAAAGGATATACTACACACATACATACAAATGACAGACACATTTAGACATACGCTCACGCACATACACAAGCTCACACACGCACGCCTGCACCACACACACGCACCAATTTACACAAACACACACTCAGAAAAAAAAACATAATTATGTACATGTATCGAGTATTACCATACGTCATTATTAATTGTTAAGTTTCTTATTTTATGTGACATTATATTTTATTTGTATGTCTAATGAGAAATAAAGATTCTGTAAACCTAAGGTCTACTTCTCGATTCGGTCGGGTCGATTCCCTATTCGGCCAAAGACCAAAGACATATCAAACTGTAGACAGCCTGCTGGAGCCTCGTCAATGTATATCAATGACTTTAAGTTGTCACATCCTTTCAGTATGGCGTTCATCGGGCCGATGTCTGACATATCGGATAACAGGCACAGCCTCCTGGAGCCTCCGTCGCCAGCGTACACGAACGTGACGGTGCGTCGAGCTTTCATAGTGTGGATGTACTGCGGTCAACGGAACAAGTTCAAGGATGTTTGCAACTACTTCCATTTTTTGGAAGCTTTGGTAATTTATATTTACATTTTTCAAAATTGCCGCCACACTTTCACATAGGCGACCATCATAGTCCTACAGAGTAGCAACGCATTTGCGATTGACTTCAGATGGAACCCATGTTCAGTATGAAGTTGAGTACAGATGTCCATGGGCGGCAATGACCACTTACAATCAGGTGTACTGCATGCTCGATTGCTACTTCAGTTAGATAAAAAAAAACTACATTAGATCAGTGATAGCTTGGTTAAAATTTGGCCTCTCAATCAAGGAGCCGAAGTTTGAACCTTAGGGACGCACCAATTTTTTTCAATAGACGTGCGTATAAGAAGTTAATTATCACTGATTTACGGTGATGAAAAGCATTGTGAAGAAACCATGTGTTTTAAGTCCATCATGCTCAACAGTGAGATAGTTCAACGATAAAAATACGTATATTTTTCAAAAGATTGAACAAAACAGGATTTGCTAGATAAGTCTAGTAACATCGTGAAAAAACTAAGAATTAAAATTAAATTAAATTAATTAAATTTAACTAAGAATTAATAATCGCAGCTACTAATAATTTGGTAAATGCAAAAACGCAACAACTCTGCCTAGCAGATCCAAAATTTGAAAAATATAAAAATTACTAAATCAAATTAAATAAAAATGTATATTTTTGTTATTAACAAATGTTAATTGATTAATTACAGGAGGATCAACTACCACCCGAGAGGCGAGCGCTGAGCCGTCACCACGAATTCAATTTATTCTCCAACTCACCACCAACATCGACCTACATGATTGATCACTTCCCACAACTATACAAGGAATCTTGCATTGAAAGACAGTACATATCAAAAGTAGAAGAAATAAGAAACGAGAAATGTGTCTTTAAGTTGGAAGGTTTCAATGAAATTGCGCCTAAGAAAGGCACGTCCACTCAAGAGATAGTAGAAGCCAGCCGAATGATAAGAAAATACTGCAGAATACAGATGATATCGTTAAAGAAATTTCTAGAAGAATTCAAAATACATGCACGGAAATGTGACCTCAAATACACAGTGAATAACGTGGCTTTTTACATAAAACGGAAAATGGTGCAAGCTGAAATTGAATTGGAGGCGAATTATCCAAAAACCCTAGATTTTCTCAATAGCGGTTCTATTGAAAATATTTTTAAAGACACGGAAGACCATGCGGTAATAAATAATGAAATTAATAACGTAAAAAGTGACTCAGAAGCTAATAAACGACTTGACAATAACGCCAAGCCCATAAGAATTTTACAAAAGGGAACAATGGATTCTATAGAAATAACAAAAATCTATTGGAATGATAGTAACCCTGAACGTAACGAAACGAGTTTCAAAAAAGAAAATGATCAAAGTGATCATTATTTACTAAAAAATGATGAAAATACAGGAACAAACGCAGAATTTATTTCAATTAACGATTTGGCAGAAGATAACCTCCAAACAAAGAAGGAAAGAAGATTTTCAGGTTCGCATTTTATGAAAATGGAATTGGAAAAGTTTCGGAAAATCTAAATATGGCTGACAGAACTAATATTTTAAAATGTTTAATATCTAAATTCAGATTACTTAATGTTATAGATTTAAGATGCCTAATATAATTATTTTTATAAGCGAATTCATTATGATATACCATTAATTTTGTACTAATTACGTTATCTAAATGATATTTGGTATATATAAAATTTAGTTAAATGAGGTATTGAAAATACATTGTAAAATCAGGTATATAATAAAACGTCTGGATACTACATGAAAACCCATTCTTACATTGACAAAGAAATGCTACAAGATGAAGACCAAAGAGTTATTAGCTGTTATTACTTGTCTCTTTTTTATGGACGTTTCAAGATATGCTGGATTTGACGACTCGATACGAAAATTAATAATATAGGTATTAATATCGATACTCTTCAGACCTCCCTTTCTACCCTATATTGAAAGTGTTGATGAACTTATTTACGAATATGCTTACTAATACTTAGGCTGTACGGATACTTTAATTTAAATTGACAATTTAATTATTTCTATATATTTAATCAATATGAATCTAGTATCTATTTTAAATTATTTCTAATTGAAATTGATCATTTTTACCTGATCGTGTAATTAATACTCTTTAGCGGAATGACTATTATATGTATTAATGGTATAATATTAGTATTCAATTATTTTTTCTAAATAAGTCTAGAAAAGTATTATGTTTATAGTTTTATTAATCAATCTATAGCGTTTAGTTTAATGTGTAATTAAATTAAACTTTAATTCAATTAATTTATCTAAATAACTTTAGTAAACTGTTCAGTTTATAGTTTTAATAATAAATGTATAGCGTTTAATTTAATACACAATTTAATTAAACTTTATGATAATTGTGATTCCCGTTATCTTGACATTGTTATATTAAATCATAACCTATAATATATATAACGATAAAATAGTTAATATACATAGACTATCTAAACAAATAGCCTTCTAATAAAATTCAGCTTGAAATCGAGGGTCACGAAACAAGCGTCAATCGCTCTGCGCTTCAAGCGTTTTCTTTGAGCGTTGATAACAATTGTATGTCTATATCATTAGTATGAGTTTATTATGTTTCTCAAAATAAGCATTGTTCTTGTTTTTGCTCATCATTTCAAAGTGAATTGCAAGGTATGACGTGAAACATAAACATAAGACGTGTGCAATGTACATTACGATGTATGAGCGAAATCAACAATAATACCTGTTTTAAGGAAACATAATAAACTCTTACTAAAAGTACTGTAGCCGTTTTGCGAGCAAATATCGTTTCCTTGCGAGTGTATTTTGTCTCCTCGAAACAATAATTGTTCAAGTTTACGCTCATATATTACAATATACAATGTACTCGATTCTTTTATCTTACCTTAAGTGTACTTTGACATAATGTGCGAAAACGTAAACAATGATTGTTCGAGGAAACATAATAAACTCGTACTAAGTCTTTGAGGCCATTAAATTTCGGTACAACTAGGGAAACTTTCAAAAATCGCTTAACGTTGCCGCTTGCAGCTCCGAGAGTTTTATGGCCCAACAGTACGCAAGTACGCAATATTGATATAATTAGTCAAATGTCATATAGACTTTGATTAATATATGATACATTTGACTGAGTAACAAAAAAATGTTTTATATTAGTAGTAGCTTATTTGTTTACTTTCTCTATGTTTACACAAAATTAATGATCAATTGATATCGTAATCTCATTATTTATGAGACTATAAGATTATTACAGACTTGTATTTTATGTTTATATAAAATTATTTAGATTTATTAAATACCATATTTAAGAATTTATAAGATAATTAATACAGTGACATTAAATTAAACTATACAAATAAATATTCTTAAGTATGTCACGTTTTTTGTCCTTTTTTTCCTTTATCGCTAATAGTAGATTTAAAACATCTTCAAGTTTGTTTTTACAAACTGCCTTTTCAGTATTTTTTCAAGCAGTCGGGTTTTATTTTTAATTATTATTTGTTAAGTTTTTTAACTATTGAGCATGTGTTTTTCCCGATTTCCTTTACAGTTAATGCAAGTGGCAAATTAGATTTTTAATTTGCACAATTCTGAATAGCTTCGATTTATTGTATGCTTGGATTTACCTCAAAATGGTGAATAATACGATAAGGCTATCTTTATTCATTAACAGACTAGCCGAGCCGTGCCCACTTCGTTGAGCGTTAATTATATTTTGTTCAATCGTAATTAAATATAGCCTATATATAGCACTCCTGAATAGTTGTTCTGAATTTTCATAATCGGGTCAGTATTTTTAAAGATTACCCCTTATAAACAAATAAAATTACAAAATTTACCTCTTTTTAATATTAGTATAAATTATTAAACACTAACTTATTATCTCTACTCAAAAACAATTAAATATTATAAAACGTGACTTATACATCCTTACATACATTTAATTAATCATATTAATAAGAAAAAAGAAAAAAAAAACAGAATTGTGTGTAAAAAACGTCAAAATTGCATCCTCTTTCGACTTCTCAATTCAAAAACAAATAAAAACATGCCCCGTAATTCTCATGCTCAAATGGTCACTATTGATAGCCGTAACATATGAGAAACCCGGTGGGTAGGCGTCCCGAATGAAAAATGACTCTCAGCTACATTACAAAAGTTAACACACAGATTAGATAAAAAATCTTTACCAACGACGAAGCTAACCGGTCAGTTAGTTTTAAGCTTCCGTCAAGCCCACTCGAACAAACATGGCTGCCGTGTCGACGCCAATAAATACAGTCAGTAGGGAAAATCTGATTGTGTTAATAAGAAATAATGTGATGAATAACTCGCTTGAGTTCTCCCCTGATCCTGATGTGGTGAGTTTTTTGTTTATTTTAAGTTATTAGGTAAAATCACGAGGTTATATTTATCAGTGTTAATGTTAGGGCGTTATGGAGCTCAGTCCGAAACTTTGGTTTTACGAAATTAGTGGACATTCATACGAAATCGTAACTGAGTCCGTAATAAACATTACGAATATTTTTAGCATGAGTGGAGTCTAAATAAGACACATAAACATTATGATTACTTATATTAATAATTAACCTAATTAGCTTGTGACGAAATACTTTCGAATTCAAGATTATGAAATGGTTATAAGTTTATTTACATTGACAGCATGTTTTAAATACCCACTTGCATGGATCGTGGTCATATATGTGTTAAATAATTTATACCTACATTTCATGTTTCTAAATGATTGCGATATTTGTTCACATACATCTCTTACGATTTATTTTCGTTAGCCTAATATTTTTAATAACAGATACCTGTCCATATAAATAATAAAAACGAAAGGCTCGTATGTCTGTGGATAAATTTTCAAATAATAACAGTCATTTTTGTATTTTTATAACTTTTTGTCTATATTTTTGTCAGTGTGTTTAGAAATAAATAAAACCAGAGCTACTTAAGTAAATTTAATAATCATAATTTAATTATCTTCCATACTTTGATATAACATTCATTTTCGCATTAAAATCATTGATTGATTCATTAAAATTGATGATAACTAAAACTATAAATATGCAACATAACTTGGAGGTATGCTGCATATTTTTAAACCCGAGCAGAACCTCAGGATACAAGCTAGTAATATATAAAACATGAACAAGTGGATTCCAAAGAATCTTTTTTCAATGCATAAGCAGGTAGGTAGCTCTACTGCTCTACAACATGTGTTTGAAAAAAATCATGGTTCCACGATCCTTTTGTTATTAAACTTGTAGACATAATGTAAGGATTTCGTCGACGGATTATCTGGAATTATGGGTTGATACTCAACAAATCCGATCGTAAAAATGTTTCACCTCATTCTAGCCTTCAAAAATTTCAAATGTCATACATACTTTAACATATTCTTTTGTTTTTTTTTTAATAAAAATTACAAGCTAAGTGTAATAGGCCAAACAATCTCTATGTTCATCACGTCCGTCGCGCTTGCCTCCTCTGAACATAATAACTCACTCGAAACCGTGTGGATGGCAATGTTTGGTTCCCAAAATCAAGCCAAACGTTTGTAGAGGTTTGGAGTGTGGGGCAAGCTGCAAGCATGCAACCGCGGCATAAGGGCTTGCGATGCATGTGTTCGACGCATGTAAATTCCAATCTTATCTGGAGTTGATCACAGTTGTCCATTTGCGGTAGTAACGTTATAATCTGGACTGCATGCTTATTATTATTAAATAGTGGTATACGGCTACGTCAATGCTCTGAACAGACAGCTCCTTCTGTAAGAACAATACGTCAACCTCTATAAGAACATTTTTGAAATGAAATGTCATTTTTTTTGTATAGACCTACGGGGGCGCTTACAAATTGTCAGCTACACATTTTTTCTCAAAGTGTTTAATAAAAGTTAACTTTTTAACCGACTTCCAAAAAGGAGGAGGTTATCAATTCGTCTGTATTTTTTTTTTTTTAAATTTGTTACCTGATTTCTCCGGACTGGGTGAACCGATTTGGATGATTTTTTTTTATTTGAAAGGTAGTGTGTGTCATGGGGTCCCATTTATTTTTAGTTAACTTTTGACAATGGCATCTATAAGAAAAACGCATAAGTCTTAAATTTGCATTTTCAATGTGCGCGATAAATGTACGTTTAACTCAATGTCACGCCAACCGATTTTGATGATTCTTTTTTTATTAGAAAGGATGTACTTCAGGGGTAGTCTGATAAGAGTTTGATAAGGTTTTGATTATAGGATCTATAACAATTTAATGGAAATCTTTAACTTTTTGGAGCAAATTAATGAAATTAGCGATAGTCGGCAGAAACTAAGCTGCAGAAGTCCAATTGGATAAAATATAGAATGCGATTACTAAGCAGATATTTACTTTAAAAAAATTGACCTTCTACTCTTCAATCCTGATGATGTAGGGGTACTGCTAGCTTGAACTATAAAATTTAGTCATTTGATGTTTACGGATATATAATGAGATTGTTAAGCAAATTAATGGGACAAAAAATTGACCTTCAACTCCTCAACCCTGATGATGCAGGGGTACTTCAAGCTTAAACCATAGGAGGTGGCCATTTGATGCTTACGGGTTTGTAATAAAATTACAAGGCAAAGACAAACGATGAAAATTTTGACCTTCAACTCCTCAATTCTGATGATGCAGGATACTGCGAGCCTAAACCATAGGAGTTGGCTATTTGATGCTTACGGGTATGTATTAAAATTACTAAGCAAAGACACAAGGTGAAAGTTTTGAACTTCAACTCCTCAGCCCTGATGATGCAGGGTACTGCATGCCTAAGCCATACAAGTTGGCCACCTGGTGCTTACGTGTATATTATAAGATTACTGAGCAAAAATATTAGATGGAAAATTTGACCCTCAAATTCTCAAGTCTGATGATGCAAGGGTACTGCAAACCCAAGCCGCAGAAATTAGCCATCTGGTGCTTACGTATATGTAATTGCTAATAACAACAATCGACAAGAGAGGCAGAGAATCCAACATGTACACCCAACGATTCCCTCCGACCAATTGCATATGTGTATGCACAAAGCAAACTTAGCGAATTTATTTTAATACAAATAGATGAATATCGTCACTAAAAAGCATGAAATAAAAAAAATTTGACAAAAAAATATCCACCGACTTCCATGCCACAAAAAAGTAAAAAATAATTTAAATATATTTTAGTTTAAAACATACTCAGTACTTAGGACATAGTTCCGAAGTCGGTGCTCATATAGGACATAGTTACCGTCGTCCAGCGAAATATGTCGAGCACCGACTTCAGGACTATGTCCTAAGTACTGAGTATGTTTTAAACTAAAATATATTTAAATTATTTTTTACTTTTTTGTGGCATGGAAGTCGGTGGATATTTTTTTGTCAATTTTTTTTCCTACAATGTATGTAACGTACTTTATTTTTTAATTCGTCATTTGATAAGATGCTAATTTTATTTTCAAATTGATTACAGATGGAAACAGATTCACCAATGCGAAAACCAACCAATCTACAGCCGATTAGCAAAAAACTATTCCACTCCCCACTGGCAGAGAGTCCCAAGGGAACGGTGCAACGGACCTCCCTGGACCGCTCCAGGAAGGCAAGAAAGAGGAAACAGAATTTACTCCCCGATTCCTGTGACATCATCAAACATGCGTACGTCAGAGAGTGCGACCAGGACGGATATAGCCCAGACGTGTGCGGGGGAATGAGAAAGAAGGTGCTAATTAGTCTGTTTCATAATAAGGAATATTCGATGGATTTTGATTAGATTTAATTTAGTTTTAAGTTTATTATAATAAAATTAAACCGTCTTCCAGTAATGAAAATATAATTAGATTTATTATTAAGTATATAGGAATCTTCTTTCTGCGACATTTAAGAAACTGAGAAAAATATATTTTACATAAAGAATAATGATCGGCTGATTTTACAGTGAAAAAGTTATTGGACTGTAAAATTACAATGAATGAAATATGTAAGTATAATATGTGATAAAATTATATATTTAGATTAGTACATACATACGATAGATACATAAGATGTTAAGTATGCCTAAAATAATAAAGTGATGAATTGTTACAAAAGTGGTATTTTTAAAATTTCCAAATTAATATCGTATTACTTACAATTAATAAAATTATGTTTTTGCTCTCAATCAAAACACGTAAAATAATGCTTCTTAAAAAAATATATACGTCACGAATAGATAACCTCTTTCCTTTGGGAAGTCGGTTGAAATTACACGGAATTATACATAAATATAAATATTAACTGTTTTTAAGTTCCCAATAAATTATTAAAACGGATGTTTTTTCAATATAACTGACCATTATCCTTGCAAGCGGGTTGAAATTATTATCAGTAAATAAATTATAACCGCGTGTTATAAGGAATTCCATGCTAATACTAATAATCATAATTATGATTTACCAGATGGAAGAACAATTGTAGTTCAGCCGGGGAGGTACCACCGCCACACCTATTTCTAGGACCTCACTTTTTTATGAAATGAAGTAACCTGCCTGCCACCCATGGATATTTGTAAGCTAACACCACTTGTAATCAGGTGCATGCTCGTTTGCTATTTTTAATTTACATAGTTACTCTAACATTTATAAAAATAAATTAACGTTTAAAGTAAGATGGTGCTTCAATACTTGGTAAAAATAATTTTATGAAGAGAGTAAGGGATACATTGTAGGTACTCCAGAAAATATAAACCTTTTTTTCAAAAATAAAATGAAAATCGTATATTTTATTTAAATTGAATCGCAACTTCTTACAAATCCCTCAAAAGTGCAAAGCCGAAGGTTGTATTATCTTTAAAAGCTCCACCTTAAAGTATCACTATCAGTAACGAGGTACGTGCTTTTCTTTTATTTAGTTAATAGAACCTTCGTTCTGTTGTGGTGGCCGACTGCGAAGGTGATTCCATCTCAGATCTGTGATCTTAGAACCTATCTAGCGAAATTTATAATCAATTGTTCGAATTCACAAAATGTTTACAATTCATTTTGCAATAAAAAAAACCTTTATTATGATAGTTTTTATTTTTTGTACACAGAGATCATATCTGATATTTAAGTAGCAAACGAGCCTGCAGTCCACCTAATTGTAAGTGGTCATTGCCGCCCATAAACATCTGTAAGCAACTTCAGAACACGAGAATGAAGACAAGCACAATGTTAAGACAATCACAGGTGCATTGATACTCCAGAGAACTAAGATATAAAAGTGAACCGGTAACCACACCAAGTAGGTACGACATAAATACTATTTAACAGGTGGTAAAACCAGTGTAGTTCGACGGAGGAAAGTACCACCGCCACACCTTTTTCTAGCGGGAAGCATTTCTTGCGTTTCGATGGAAGGGTGTGGTTGCCGGAACACTTTTATATGAGGCGGCCATCATAGTCCTCGCGATTAACAACGCATCTGTGATTGACTTCAGATAGAACCTATCTTCTATTTAAGGACCCTTCCAGATGTCCATGGGCAGCGATGACCACTTACCATCAGGTGGACTGCATGCTCGTTTGCTAATTCAATCAGTTAAAAAAATATTATTTAAGGTTCATAAATGTTTTATAATATAGAAGTAGCAAACGAGCGTGCAGGCTATATTATGATAAAGACGTGGAGCAGTAAAAATGTAACATAGATATGTACTTCTGTCGTGTTATTAAAGGTTTTAGACACACCTTTGTCACTTTATAAGCACAAAAGTTCCTTTGACATACGAACATTTTTACTAAACATAATACCAATTTTCAATAATCTCCCTAATGAAGCGCATAAAAAATTAAAATGTAAGTTAGAGGCGCTCTCTGGGGAAATCATCTGGTTTTTATTTATTGGCTACGGAATCTCTTGTTGTTCCTCTGGGGACGCCGACGTTCTGTCCTTTGAAGTTAACGATTATTGTTGACAAGTATATTTTAACCATTTTACGGACTTAGAATTTTTCGCTACCCTGCCTAACATTATCATTATTAGCGCATTTTTTAAATTGTTTGTCAGTATTACAAAAACAAATTATAAAATTATATGTTTCGGAGTCGAAGTACAAAGGTTCAACCTTTAGGTTGTAAAGTAATAGATATATGTCGAACGTGTGAACTAGTGTCGAACATGTGAAGGCGACTCAATATTATAATTATTTTTGTAATCTATTGTATGTCATAGTGAAAAGTAGTTCAGTCTAAGCATGAATACAAATACACTATTCCCTCATTATCTAAAGTTTAACAGTAACAGTTTAACAGTATAACAGCAATTTTCAGCACAGGGCTATATTGGTCTGATAGGTCTGCAGCCTTCAGACACACTGACTTTTTTGTGACGGGGATGAAACCTTCAAAAGGTACACCAAAGCCTTGGAAGCGACTCCGGTTTATGTAGGATTCTTACCCACTTAAATCTCCTCGGTGGCCCTAGCGCGGCGACCCTTACGGGCTCATCTCTTGTACGTACGACAACATGCAGCCACAAATGCCGCCGTCCTTCCTAGGATATCTTGGCTAGGCGGTTAGAGCTCCCACTCTAGCCGCGCGCAACCCCAGTAGCCCCCTTTCAGTCGCCTTTCGTCTTACAGGCAGGGGATACCGTAGCCGTATTCCACTCCCCGACTACAGGGGGACAAACATACCGACCTGATCTTATTTATCTAGGCTTGACTACAACGGGCTTTTGGTGGCAATGACCACTAATCACCAGGTGTATTGCACGCTCGTTTGCTATTTCAAAAAATATCAAGTTCTCAACTCCACAAGCGCTCAAAGACTAGCCACAAGTAAAACCTTTAGATAATTTCCCCAGAGTTCGCTTTACCTTACATCTTAATCTCCTTCGTTAAAACGAACGCATTTTATCAATTGCTCATAATGAGCGTTTTGTCGTTTTTAGACTATTGATCGTTTGATACCAGGTGGGCCAAAAAAAATCACCTTATTGCAATATGCTCTTATTTTTACAATTTGCGGCCGATCTCAAATCTGTTTTGACATTTGTGGACCAGATAGAAGTAGAATACAAGTGAACAAACCATGGAGCGATACACTCTCCAAGAACGCGTAAAATATAACGAAATAATATAGCGAATAACCTTGTCACACCTATTTCTAGCACCTCACCTTTTTTGGAAATTCAGTAGTAGTGCATGCAGTCCACCTTATGGTGCCTGCCGCCCATGGATATTTGTGAGCTACCACCACTTACCATCAATATCAAGGTGGAATGCATGCTTGTTTGCTACTTCAATCTATAATCTATAATTATATAATTCTATAATAATATATAAAGCTGAAGAGTTTGTTTGTTTGTTTGTTTGAACGCGCTAATCTCAGGAACTACTGGTTCGAATTAAAAAAATCTTTTTGTATTGAATAGACCATTATCGGGGAAAGCTTTAGGCTATATAACATCACGCTGCAACTATTAGGAGCGAAGTAATAATGGAAAATGTGAAAAAAACGGGGAAAATTATTCATCCTTGAGGGCTTCCGTTGCGTGCGCTGCGAAAACGATACAAGATACCAAAAATATATGTATGAAACAATTATTTCTCTTGAAATGATCTAAAAAAATGTCCGCGACAGTATATGTCTATCTTTTAAGATTAACTCACTAGAACCGTTTTCATGGTAATCAAATTCGGTCGAAATTAGTTAAGAGTTGTATCAACGTAATAATATTAATCTTTGTCCAAATAAATGTGTTGTTGAATAAGAGTATTTAATTGTGAACAAAATTGTCTTTGACATCACTTAATTTCAATGAACATCTTAGTAGATATGACAATTTTAAAATAACACCGATATAAAATTCAGCCGCGCCGCATGATGTGCAAAACATGACGCTGCAAGGAGGAGGGACGTTGCTTGCAAGGGACGCAGAGAGAGGGGTGAAAATAAAACTAAAAATATAATTTACGCAGAAGTACTCTAAAATAATTATGTTCTTTTCAAAACTAAATTGTCTAAAATAATAATAGAAAATGAAACGGACAAAGTCGTGGGTAACAGCTATAATTTATAAAGCTGAGGAGGTTGTTTGCAAAAATAAATTATGCCCAAAATAACTATTCCACGCGGACGAAGTCGCGGGCACAGCTAGTGTTATATAAAAATTAAAGTAATATTATGATGGAGCGATACATTCTCCGAAAACGCGGAATATCCTTGTCTATTTTTTGCGTAACAATTCGTGCTGTGGTGTTGGCGCAGCGCGAATTCGCCGGAACGCCCTTAAATATTTACTTATTTAATATTTGTTGTTATAGCGGCAACAGAAATAAATCATCTGTGATAATTTCAACTGTCAAAGGCTGCATCTCGTGAACCGTGATTAGCTATCACGGTTTGATGCAGCCTTTTGACAGTGTTGTTGTCCGTCTATCGACAGGCGGAATCGTAGTAAGAGGGTTCCGTTTTTACCCTATGAGTACGGAACCCTATCAAACAATAAAACTAATAACTAATGCTATAACTGACTTACCTTTAACGGCGCTTAATTTGTTGCCGACCATCTGCTTAGCTACGAATGCCGCCATCTTGCTTGTCTAGTCACCCGCTTATTCCTGGAACAAAAATAACCTCATCAAACTTAAATTCTATTACCCAAATATGTGAAATATAACTATATAAAACACCTGAATTACATTTTGTACTTTTTGTTTAACATTATTATAAACTTAAAGAAAGACAGACAAAAATATAGAATGTACTATAACTAATTTTCAGGCCTCTACTTTGTAAATATATATTTATGTAGGTTAGGTATGCAGGTAGATGTAGAAACATGAAACTTTTTTAAGTTTCTTTTTTATCCGATTGAAATAGCAAACAAGCATGCAGTCCACATGATGGTAAGCGGTCACTGCCGCCCATGAACGCCTGTAAGCCACTTCAAATAGAACATGGGTTCTATTTGAAGTCAATCACAGACACGTTGCTACTCCCGAGGACGACTTTTTATATGAGGCGACTATCATATAGTCGCCTCATATAAAAAGTGTACCGTCAAACACACCCTTCCATCGAAACGCAAGGAATGCTTCACGTTAGAAATAGGTGTGGCGGTGGTACCTCCCCGATCTAACAAATCTGCAAAATCGAGTCTAATATTTAAAAAAATCAACGCAATGTTCATTCCAAGAAGTGATTACGCTAATTCCCTTTTCCCGCAAAGATAAGAATTAACAATTATTTAAAGTAAATTGGTCGGATTAAAATGCGATCAATTTGTTAAAATTACGGCTATTAGGGTAAGCTTGGAAAGAGCGATTATCTATCGATGGCTCATTTTTATTCCTTTTTAGGGTTCCTTAGGCAAATGTTAAAAACTAAATCCTTATAATTTCTTTATGAACTTATGTCTAGATGTAGCTCAGGAGGTACTACAGAGATATTAACTGAATAAATCAAAATTAATTAATTTTAATTTTAATATACGGTCATATCCAAGAAACACTACCTTCCTTACGCAGTTGGGTTAAAAGGCTTACTTATATTTAAAACTTAGTGCTTTAACTATTTGTGGTTAATGTCTTTTAAAGATATTTCTATAACTTTAATTTAATTAACTAACATGTACCTTTTATAACTTAACGGGTACTCACGATATGCGGTTTATGAATTCTTATAGAATTCTTTTTGCCGATATTTTGACCCAGTTGCATGGATCGTGGTCACGGCCAAACCGTTTCAGTTTGGCCGTGACCACGATCCATGCAACTACTAGTCTGAAATAATACTAGTCTAAAATCATATAACATGTACCTACATAAATCGCTTTTTTTGTTTTTTTTTTGTAAAAATTTAATTCAAAGCTTTTTTTATTTGACTTTGACTTTTGCTTGTATGATTCGTCTGCATGTTGAGACACCTCAATACAGTGGTCAGCGGATTGGGAAGCCTCGACTAGTTGGAATACGGTCAGCGTGTAAAATGCGGTCGTACGTTCGAATACGGTCTTCGTACGAGTGGTTTTGGCTAGCAGGCCATGTTTTTTTTTTTTTTATATATATATTCAGCTACGTCTCCACAGACAGATCGTCCGTGCCCTTTTTTAGCATGGTTTTATTTTTGTCATTATTACAGCTCCACTATGAGCCTTCGCCGTCGACATCGCCCACAACTAGGAAACAGTGTAAGCTGGGTCCCAGCTGTGTGCGGTGGCAGCAGCGGCGGCTTTACAGAAAACCTTATCTATACTATATAGGACCAATTTTTTTTTTTTTTTATTATGTTTTTGTACATCATTGTATATATTTGGGACTTCTTAGGACTTGCTTTCTTTATAATTCATCGCACGTCAAGCCATTGACGGTTTCGACTCCAAAAATATTTTTAATTCACATCGAAGGCCATGTTACAGGGTTCACCGGTGATCGAATAAAGAAGTCGTTTGACGACCCGCGTGGCGCAGCGGTTACCATACCGGTTTGACGCGCAATGGGTCCCGGGTTCGATTCCCGGCCAGACAGGTATCTGAATGATGAGTTTAGATTCCTGTTCTGGGTCTGGGTGTTTGTGTATTCGTCTTGTGTGTGTCCATGGTACCCACGACACAGGAGAAAATCCTACTGTGGGGCTATGAGTGTAGAAAGCGTGTTTAGTAAAAGTGAACGCTTCCCGTCGCTACAGCTCAACTGGCATGATTGAAGTATTTCGCCTTTGGACACTAACAGGAATATGCCCTGACTTGGTTATATTTTATTATTTTGAGAATGATGTGTATGTGTCACATGAATGACAAGTATGATGAAGAACGATGTAAATTGATTGAATGGAGACAGAGTGCCTGTTTGGCGATTTAGTATGCTCCTATTGTTTTTTAGATTCATACGTATGCTATGTAGATATTCACCCAACCGCCGGAGTGACCAGAGACACCGAAGTGAACGAAGTGACCGGATTGACCTGAGTGTTCGGAGTGAAGGGAGTGAGCAAAGTGACCAGAAAACCTTGAGTAAGCGGAATGAACGGAGTGATCGGAGTGACCGGAGTGAGTGAATTGACTGGAGTGACCGGAAAAACCTGAGTAAGCGGAATGAACGGAGTGATTGGAATGAGCGGAGTGATTGGAATGAGCGGAGTGACCGGAAAGATCTGAGTGAGCGGAATGAGCGGAGTGACCGGAATGAGCGGAGTGACTGGGAAGACCTGAGTGAGCGGAATGAGCGGAGTGACCGGAGTGACCGGAAAGACGTGAGTGAGCGGGAATCCCAAAGTGAGCGAAATAGTAGATAGACCGGACTGAGCGGAGGAACCAGACTGAGCAGAGTGACCGGAGAAACTGGAGAGACCGGAGTGAGCGAGTGAGGGAGTGAGTGTTCGGAGGGACGGAGGGACAGCAATAAATAACATGTAACGTTGTTAAATAATAAAAAAAATGAATGAAAGCGAATCAATCGCTTTTTATTTTTTTAAAAGCGTTAAATATTTTTTTATTTAACGCTTTTTGTGGATTTTGCATCAAAATCGTAATACAAAATTGTTATTTACCATGATACTCATATTGTGATGATAATCAGAAAAAATCGTCCCTCTCCTTTTTTTATTTGACGGCAGGCGCCATATTTAAATTTATGAATCGTTTCAAATTATATGTCTTTATAATAAAACCCGTCAAGCCCTTCGGGCTACAGCGCGTGCCAAAAAACGGACATACATACAAACATAATGTCGCTCAGTAACCGCCGATTGCTAATAAATCTATATTTTTTAAGAAAAAGTAAATCTGGTAGCATAGATTTTTTTTAATTGGCTGAAGTAGCAAACGAGCATGCAGTCCACCTGATAGTAAGTGGTCGCTGTCGCTCATGGACATCTGTAATCAACTTCATACAGTGTTTGACTTCAGATAGAACCACATGGGTTCTATCTGAAGTCAATCACATATGCGTTGCTACTCCCGAGGACTGTGATGGTCGCCTCAAATAAAAGTGTGTCGGCAACCACACCCTTCTATCGAAACGCTTCTATCTATCGAAATGCTTCACGCTAGAAATAGGTGTGGCGGTGGTACTTCCCCGGTCGAACTACACTGGTTCTACCACATAAAACTACATACATACTATCGAAAAATATTACCCTTCTAACGCAGTCGGGTAATTAAGTACTTTTAATCTGCAAAAACCGACCCTCGCTACCGTACTTAGATTGATAGAATCTCGCGGAATCTTATCAATGAAAATTAAACTACAGGAAGGAATTAACTCTAGATGAAATAGATTGGTCCCGGTTTATAGTGGATTATCCCGGTAGCCAGTAAATTGATGTCGAAGCAATACCGCCTACTTATTCCGTTCTCTGAGGACGCTGGGTTAATTGATTTATTACTACAAATGTATAAAATTATAGATTTTTGAAGTGAAACTTCTTTAGGCGCATGAGGGTAAAATTTTTACAGATGAAACGTCACGCCGGTATGCAACGGAAGTGTTGGAAAAGAGAGAGAGAGTGATCGAGATTGAGAGAGAGTAAGACAGGGCGAACGTAGCATGAGCAACTAGCCGTGGAGTGAGAGTAGGGAGCAAGCGAGTGAGAAAGATTGAGAGAAAAAGTGAGACAGAGCGAACGTCGTATCACGCCTTTTTCCCTTCCTCTTAATCTTGGAAATTTAAAGTTTTAGATTTGTATAAATATAAACAAGATTTATAAATTAGTTCGCCAAAGAAGTTTCACTTCTGACATGTGTACTTTGTACGCACGCATGTTTTTATTTTTAATAAAAAGTATATTTTGTATATAAGATTGAAGTAGTAAAAGAGCATGCAGTTCACTAAATGGTAAGTGGTCACTGTGGTCCACGGATATCTGTAAGCAATTTCAACAATACGTTGCTACTCCCGAGGACTAACATCGTCGCCTCCTATAAAAATTAGCCGGCAACCACACCCATCGAAACACAATGACTGTTTCACTGGACATAGGTGTGCCGGTGGTACGCCCTGTAGTTCCGGGATCAGAATAGGACTACGGCATCCCCTGCCTGTCGTAAGAGGCGACTAAAAGGGGCTTCCGGGGTTGCAGATGGCTAGAGTGGAAGCTCGAACCGTTCGGTCAGGCAATCCCGGGAAGGACGGCGGTAAGTATGTGTGGTCGCATACCGTCGTAAAGACTAGACGGAGAGGTGGGCCCAGTCGCCCATCTGGGAGGAGCCCGATGGGGCAACGCGCTCGGAGGATTCCGGTTGAAGTCGTTTCGAGATCCCGGAGTCCTCCTTTTCAGCGCCGAGGACTGCCACCGGGGGGGTTTTAGTGCGGTAAAAATCCCACATAACCCTGCGTCGCTCCCACGGCGTCGGGTACCTTTTGAAGGTTTCCCCCTCGAAAACAACAAAAAAAAAAAGGTGTGCCGGTGGTATTTCTCCGGTCGAACCATATGCATTGTACCACCTAGCAACATATATACACGCTTACACACGCTTTGAAATGAAATTATACAAATTGTCAGTTACATTTTTTTTCGTACACTACCACCGGATCGGAACACGACCTCAACTGAGAAGATCCGGCAAGAAACTCAGCGGGTTTGTCTTTTTTGTTATTTATATATTTTTTTTAATATAACTACAATCATGTTTTTTACAGGGTACTTTCTACACTCAAAGACTCACACTAGGATTTTCTCCTGTGTCGTAGGTACCATGGAAACACACAAGACGAATACACAAACACCCAGACCCAGAACATGAATCTAAACTCATCATTCAGATACCTGTATGGCCGGGAATCGAACTCGGGACTCATTCCGCGTCTGACCGGAACGGTAACCGCTCCGCCACGCGGACGCGTCTTTTTGTTGGATTTGTAACGTTTTTGTAATGTTGTTATAACGTCAAATCTATGCCAAAATATGCAATACCGGATCCGATCACCGGATCCAGCGAGTGTATAATGACGCATTATCGGATCCGGTTTTCCAGATTGCAATCCCTACACCCTACTTCAACTTTACAAAAGCAAAATATTATATTAAAAATTTGTAAATACTGTACGACACTTATTAAGATTCATAAACTTCGAATAAGAAACACCGAAATGACTAGAATATTCAAATTCGATTCCAGGCTAACCACAGTTTGAACTTTTCAAAAATACGTCCAAACATTCAAGTGTTGAAGACTGAAAAGTTTTTATTGCCATACCAAATTCTAATTCCCGGCCTTTGTACTTCGGGTGTTCGGGGGTTGGAAACTTTTTACAGAGGAATTATTTATAAAAATTTTCAGTACCCTTGTACGGACCCATGGTGCGTTGTCACTCGGGTTGTCGACATTTTTGGGAGTTTTGAGGGATGAACATAATTCGGAAAATAAATCCTTTAAAAATATACGTGACGAATAGATAACCTCTTTCCTTTGGGAAGTCGGTTAAAAAAAAGAGCTTGCGTCAGTGTTTGGATTTTAAATCAATAAATGTACAACCCCCGTGGCGGAGCGGTTACCATACCGGTCTGACGCACATTGGGTCCCTGGTTCGATTCCCGGCCAGACAGGTATTTAAATGATGGGTTTAGATTCATGTTCTTGGTCTGGGTGTTTGTGTATTCGTCTTGTGTGGTACCCACGACACAAGAGAAAATCCTACTGTGGGGCTATGAGTGTAGAATGCGCGTTTTGTTCTCGAATGGCCTCCTACACCAAGTCTTGAAGAAAACTAAAATTTTTTGACTCTGTGTCTCTGACACACAAGAGTCAGTGTTTATGAGCCGCCTCTGTTGTCCCGCTTTTGACTATGAAATCCCATTTTTTTACTCAAAAAGTTTCTAAATCCTATAAAAATAAAACTGGCAACGCTGTTGCCGGCTCACTTGCCCATGAGACGACCATCAGTCCACAATTTGGATGTAGCAACGCATCTATTTGTATGATATACTATGAATTCTTATTCTGTATGACGTTACATACAAATGTCCATAGGCGGCAGTGACCACTTACCTACCATCAGGGAGACATGGTCATTTGCTACTTCAATATCATACAGAGAAAGGTTTCTATTTGACATTACATTAATGAACAATACATGAATCACTACATAGTATAAAACAAAGTCGCTTCTCGCTGCCTGTCCCTATGTATGCTTAGATCGTTAAAACTATGTTATGGATTTTAATGCAGTTTTTTTATTAGATAGATTGATTCACCTGGAAGGTTTTTATGTATAATACATGTATAATATAATAGAGAAACATTGATAATTTTAGATCCCTAGGCGGAACGAAGTTCACCGGGTTAACTAGTGAAAAATAAATGAATGACATCATGAACATCTTTGAAAAACAAAGACGTTAAATAAAGCCAACACCTAATCTCTTTCACAACATTAAACTTTTAGGACAGATAAATTGACAACAGATGTGAGGTTTTTGCAATGAAACTTCCATAATTTAAATTTAATGAGATATTAAATAAATTTTATATTTAGGTTTATGATTCCTGGCGGCGCTTGAGGCAGTAAAGCTAAGCAAACTTCAGATCGTTTTAATACTTATCTCAAGAGATGAAATAAAAAGTATTTAGTGTTTTACTTGGATCTGTCGTATCCGTGATGATGAATTGTTAATCTTAAAAGTTAAGATAACATTTTAAGATTTTGTAAAATTTATAAACAAAAACCACTTATTGGCTGTTCCAATGACTAATAACAAGTGATAGCCTAATGGTTTAAGCTGTCCCTATCCACCGAGAGGCCTGAACTGCAAATCGCACACCTCTGATTTCTCAAAAAAATACTTGAACTGGTAATTAACTGAAAATTACTTAACACTGCTCAATGATAAGTAAAACGGCACGGGGAAACCTATACGCCGCACAGTTCTTTAAAACAAGTTCTTTAAGTCTTCTGAGGTGTACCAATTCGTACTTGGCCAGCACGGTGGACTACGGCCTGAAAACTGTGTTGCTGCTCTCGTAGAATAAGTGGATCAAATATACGTGATCCGGCAAACAACAATAATCCACGGAAACGTAAGACCTTGTTCACGGCAGTAATAGTTGTAGCGGTGGTACCCTTGCTAGAAAGGTGAGCAGACCCTGGAGCCATTTTCATCTGTTTTTACCAAACAATGAGTTTTGAGCACAGCTGTTTTTGATGTGGGGGTGTGGTAAGGTAGACCTAGATAATTACAGGAGTGGTTTCTATGTATCATCGGTAGTAGTAAGGCATCTTTAAACACACACGCTTTCTACACTCATAGCCCCACAGTAGGATTTTTTCCTGTGTCGTGGGTACCATGGACACATACAAGACGAATACACCAACACCCAGACCCAGAACATGAATCTAAACTCATCATTCAGATACCTGTCTGGCCGGGAATCGAACCCGGGACCCATTGCGCGTCGGACCGGTATGGTAAACGCTCCGCCACGCGGGTCGTCATCTTTGGGTGACATTAGGTAAGACTGTAATGCTCTCCAGGTACTATCATAAATATTCATGTGCGAATGGCCACTTGTCATCAATAAGACTTTAAAAGTAATACTAGGAGATATATTATACTAGATGTCATTTCATGTAGCCTGAGTGAATTTGCAAAAGTTGTTTTTGATATATTGTCTTACAATAAATAATATGTAATTATGTATTATAATAATAGAAAAGAATTTTAGCCCTTTAAAATGTAAAATTGCCTACGCTATCGTACTGGGTGTTACCTGTAAAGATAGACGTAAGTCTGTATAAATAAATAAATAAATAAATAAATGTTTCATTAACAAAAAAACATATGATATTTAATTATCTATTTTATAAACAAATAGATATATAGATAAACGTATTATTTAAAAATAAATACGTATAATTATGTTGGTACTTATTTTTATTAACAATACTAAATAATAAATTAATGCCAAAAAATAAATGTTATACTTTATATTGTATCAGCGCCATCTATCAATAAGGATGCGAACTGCAAAGTGGGCTAAAGGACCAAGTAGTTATACGTGAAACCGTCGTGGCGCTGCTGTGCACGTTCCTGTCACCATGGTTACGACAGGACAACAACATCATACTAAGAACCAAAACGTCTGAAGTATTGAGTAAAACTCAAGAACTTTAAAATATTGTTGTTTTACCGTTTTATGCTTAACAAAACATTTTTTTCTATATCTTTGCTTTATTTACAATGGCTTGGCTTTATTTATAAATTAAAAGCAGGAATACCATTCAAAGCATTTTCTCTTGATAATCTGTAAAACAATTTTAGCAATGTTCTAATATTAGTAAAATGTAATCGAAGTGAAATATTATCATTTAATGGTATTACAGTACCATTAAAATATGTTCTTTGATATTTGATACTATCACTATCTTATCAATGTCTATCTATATACTAATATATAAAGCTGAAGAGTTTGTTTGTTGTTTGTTTGAACGCGCTAATCTCAGGAACTACTGGTTCGAATTTAAAAATTATTTTTGTATTGAATAGACCATTTATCGAGGAAGGCTTTAGGCTATATAACATCACGCTGCAACTATTAGGAGCGAAGAAATAATGGAAAATGTGAAAAAAAAGGGGAAAATTATTCATCCTCGAGGGCTTCCGTTACGTGCGCTGCGAAAACGGTACAAGATACCAAAAATATATGTATGAAAGAATTATTTCTCTTGAAATGATCTAAAAAAATGTCTGCGACAGTATATGTCTATCTTTTAAAATTAACTCACTAGAACCGTTTTCATGGTAATCAAATTCGGTCGAGAAAACCAATATGTTCTTCTGCCACAAGAAAATAAAACTAAAAATATAATTTACGCAGAAGTACTCTAAAATAATTATGTTCTTCTAAAACTAAATTGTCTACAATAATAATAGAAAATGGGTAACAATTTATAAAGCTGAGGAGGTTGTTTGCAAAAATAAATTATGCCCAAAATAACTATTCCACGCGGACGAAGTCGCGGGCACAGCTAGTTTCTTAATATAGTTGATGTACTATGCGACGTAACTTTTTGCTTTCATTTGTCTTAGTACCTACCTACATATTTTTTTCTTAAAGCGGTACCTACCTAGCAAAAAGAAGGAAAAATTGTGTTTGCACTCTTTTTCCCATGTACCTATTCGTGTTGTCCGCGTGTATAATTATATTATAATCTTTGCATGTTTAGCGACAATATCAATTCGCGCTATGCATCATAAAGTTACTAAAATTTATGTATAGAAATGTATATTTCGCTTATCCCAGCTGCTATGCACGCGCCAATATAATCAATAGTTCTCAAAGTTTAGTTTAAACATATTCAAGAGTTTCGCCACACGGTGCTATTATAATTTGCAAGTTCAAAAGTTACTTCTACTCGCTACAACTTTGACGTTCTCTAGCGTTCTTGGATAATAATTAATTTTATAGGGTTAGTGTTTTGAAAATTTATACAGTACATAGGTAGGGGTAGGGGTAAGGGTAGGGGTAGGTTTTTCATAGGTACATAGGTGGGGGTAGTGGTGTATCGTATGGGTAGCAAAGTATGCGTGGTCTATGGTAGTATGTGTAGTCGCATGTCGTAAACACAGGGAGACACGGTGAGCGCAAATGCACACCGGAGAAGAGCTCGAAAATGGCATCGCGCTCGGAGGGCTCCGGTTGTGTTCCGTTGGAGATCCCGGAGTCCTCCACGTAGCGCTGAGGACGGCCACCGGCGGGGTTTCAGTGCGGTTAAAGACCCACATAACCCAACGTTGCTGACACAGCGTCAGTTACCTTTTGGAGGTTTCCACCTCGACAACAAAAAAAGGGGTAGCAAAAGGGGCCATGGCGAGTGCACTTTTTGGGGATGGTAAAATTTAATTTTTTGTGTTTTATTGACGCCCGCGTGGCGCAGCGGTTACCATACCGGTCTGACGTGGAATGGGTCCCGGTTTCGATTCCCGGCCAGACAACTGAATGATAAGTTTAGATTCTTGTTCTGGGTCGGGGTGTTTGTGTATTCGTCTTGTGTGTCCATGGCACCCACGACACAGGAGGAAATCCTACTGTGGGGCTATGAGTGTAGAAAGCGTTTTTTAAAGCGTTTTTATAGCCAATATTTTTGTGGGATCAACTGCGAAGCTCTATTTGCGCCCCTGCACGACACTTTTATTTGAAAGATTAAAGCTGCAAAAGATTATTTGGGTTTGGCTGTTTCTTTGGTTTAGAATTTAGATTTTTTCTTATTGTTCGCGAGAGGCGTGCTACAACACCCCCACTTCGGAGTTTGTTGTATGCACGATGTTAAGAATGCTTTAATAGAGTGTTTCAGAAAACTAGTGGCGCCATCTAGTGACGAATTGCGCTGCATAGTAGCATCAAGCAGCTTTTTTAATTGCAGGAAGTTTTAATTTTAAGGCTTGCATTTGCCTTTAAGTACTTACGCATATAAGGCGTGCCAATATGTAATTAAAGGAAAAAAAGTATAAAGAAAATAGGTTTTCTTTAATTATTTAGTACTTTTTTTTTATTTGACATGTCTGTCTAATTTTAAAAGTTCAGAATATATTTTGTGAAGAAAGACAGATTTGGTGGAATAGTAAACTTGAAATGTCGTTTTATAAGATTATATCTTAGGGTTTTGGAAAATAAACAAATGTGTTGCTTTTGAAAATAAGAAACGACAGGGGAACTTAAGTTGGAGTCCAATCACGCCTTAGTTTGATTACAAAAGCCCATGGCAATTAGGGGCCACTTCTCTCGACAACCCATTATTGTCCCACTGCGGGCACGGGTCTTCACTCAGAATGAGAGAGTTTTAGGCCATAGCCCACCGCGCTGGCCAAGTGCGAATTGGTGGACTTCACACACCTCCGAGAACTTTCTTTTTTTTAAAGAACTCTCGGGTGTGTAGGTTTCCTCACGATGTTTTCCTTTACCGAAAAGCAGTGATAATTAATTTCTAATACGCACATAAATCAGTGGTGCGTGCGTGGGTTTGAACCTCGGACCTCCCGATTGAGAGGGCAAATTTCAACCATTGCTATCTATCACTGCTCCGTGAAGTGGCCACTTACCATCAGTAAACGTTTAACCTTTCAATATACATCATCGACAATTTTACTTTATTGGGCCTACTTATTTAACTCACTACTTATTTAAATCAGACAAGATTATTTGTCCGATAAAACTGTTATCTGATAATCTCCAGTTCAACATGCTCCATTAGGCTAAATTGACATCGTGAATGACTTCCTCCGTTATTGATTTTGTTCATAAATAAACACCTTAATTTTTTATCATATTGAAGTAGTAAACGAGCATGCAGTCCTGATGGTAGCTCACCAACATTACCTATGGGTATCTGTAAGCGACTTTATATAAAACAGGAGTTCTATCTGAAGTCAATCATTGACGCATTATAGCTCCCCAAGACTAAGGTCGCCTTATATAAAAGTGAACCAGTAACCACAATCTTCTAGCGAAAAGCAACGCTTAACGCTAGAAATAGGTCTGGCGGTGGTACCCCCCTTCCTACCATACAGGATCTACCACGTGTCGTAAAAATGCTGGCAGATTATGTTGTAAGTTATAATATTGGTAAAATGTAAAATACATACAGGTTTTAAGTTGGCAATACAATTGTCGTTGTCTTGCTCTTTTTTTTATCTGACTGAAGTAGCAAACGAGCATGCAGTCCATCTGATGGTAAGTGGTCACTGCCGCCCTGCGACATCTTTAATCAACCTCATACAGAACATGGGATCCATCTGAAGTCAATCACAGATGCGTTGCTACTCCCGAGGACTGTGATAGTCGCCTCATATAAAAGTGTGCCGGCAACCACACCCTTCTATTGAAACGCAAGAAATGCTTCATGCTAGAAATAGGTGTGGCGGTGGTACTTCCCCGGTCTAACTACACTTGTTCTACCACCTTCAAAATATGCTCTATAATTAAGTTGGTTGTCTGTGATCTGTTGTCGTTGCTTACAGATTTTTGTAATTCGCAGTTATTAGGAGAAATTAAAAACAATATCAAAATATTTTAAACTTTTTATTTCAAACGGCCTATTTACATTAAAAATGATTCTGTAGCGGATCTCCTTCACATAAATATTTTTATTGACTTCCATAATATAAGATTTTATGAAGAATAACAAGTTGCTTTTTATTACCATTAGAAATTTATAAACGCATTTATATCGCAAGCGGTATAACAAGGTTCGACGGTACCACAGCCACACTTGTTTGTAGCATGAAGCACTTCTTGCGTTTCTTTGGAACAGTTTGGCTCACTTGCATATGAAGCGATCATCTTAATCTCTGCGAGGAGCAACGCGTCTGTAATTTTATATAGAACCTCTGTTCTAAATAAAGTTGTTTTAACCGTTATCGACGGTAACCACTTACTATCAGGTAAATTGCATACTCGTTTGTAACGACATCTTTTGGAAATATAACAAGTGTGTTATAGCTAGTGAGCTGACCCGGCGAACTTTGTTCTGCTCAAAAGTAAAAAATCTAAAATTATCAATGTTCCTCTACTATATTATTCTTGTATTATACATAAAAACCTTCTGTTTGAACCACTCTATCTATTAAAAAACACTGCATTAAAATCCGTAGCGTAGTTTTAAGATCTAAGCATACATAGGGACAGACAGCGGGAAGCGACTTTGTTTTATACTGTGTATTCATAGTTATTATTATTATTATTATATTAATACGTGAAGCAAAAACTTGTGACGCATTTTTAAGTAATATGCCGCGGACGGATTAGTATGAAATTTTGCACGGTTATAGTTAGTGGCCGTAGAGAAGTAGTGCAGAATGTTAATATTTTTTTCATGCATAAAACATACATAAAATCAACTAAAAACACATTACACACACTACCATGCATTTGTCACAAACACGTAAATAATAAACGAAGTAGAACATTCAATGTCTTATGATGTGTTTCATAACGTCACTTAACACACATAACGTCAGAAATATCAGTGTCTTTGTTAAAATACCCGCTATTGCTTTTAAATGCGGTTTAGCTAATTAAACCTCTTTTTATATTTAACGGGTGCATTCAAAATTACTTGAAAATTATTACAATTTATTTGAATTTGAGAAATATTCGTATTACTCTGGACAATATGCAGTTTAGTTTTTTAATTTAAATTACGGTCCAATTTCGACCGATGTGACGGGTGACTAGTTTTCTTAAATACCCGAGTAACTCAAACTATGGTGTAAGGGCTGTACGTGGCACCATCCCTCATTAGGGCACCCTTATCGAGGTCCATTGCATATAAACGAGAATAGGGTCGGTCGTATGCAAATCACCCTAATTTCATTTGCAAGGGATTTTAGTGTTTGTTGACATGCTATAGGGGTTGTTTTTCTGGACCGTAGTGATTATGTCTTTGGAGAATTAATTAGTTTGTGATAAGAAATACACATTTACTTCTATTTTTAGCGTGAAGTAGTACGTATCCTTGGTAGGTTATTTTGTTTCTTTAAGTAAGCATTGTTTCTGTTTTCGTTAGTCAGTTTATTCCAAGTTATGGTCGAAAATGATAACGTTTTGAAGAAATAATCCCTACTAATATTATAAATGCGAAAGTAACTCTGTCTGTCTGTCTGTCTGTCTGTCTGTCTGTTACTCTTTCACGCCAAAACTGCGGAACCGATTTTTATGAAATTATGTACACAGATAGTGGTGACCTTGGGATCCATTATAGGCTACTTTTTATTTCAAAAAATGGGTTGAAAATGTTAAAATCGAGCATAAATGTTTGTATGGTAGTTCGTTTTTGACAAAGAGTTGTACTAATAATTCCGTCAAGGGGTATGATAGATTTGATTAAAAACATAAGTGAATAATAAAACATTAAAAAATATTGATTTTGAGTCGACAACATATATCCGTAAAACTCGGTATGTCGCGAATTTTGTTAAATTCCAATGCAAATGACAATCTCCATATTGGCTTTTGACAAAGAGGTGTACTAATAATTCCGTCAAGGGGTATGATAGATTTGATTAAAAACTTATGTGAATATTAAAACATTAAAACATATTGATTTTGAGTCGACAACATATATTCGTAAAACTCGATATGTCGCGAATTTTGTTAAATTCCAATGCAAATGACAATCGCCATATTGGCCATTTCGCCTGGACGTCATCGTGAGTTCGTTCAGAAATAATACATTTAAATTGGTAACAATTAATTATCATTCAAATAGATGTGATATAAATTTGATTTAATTTACCCATAATATGGGTTTATAATATAATATGGGTTTATAATATGAAAATGTATTTATAATGCGAAAGATACGAATAAAATTACGAGGAATTCCCGATGAGTTAAATATTAGGTATACTTGCGCTATCTATCACTGTTCTGCTGAATTACGTTGAATGAACATTTGATAGATGGCGTTATCTACAATACAACTTCGAAGTAATATCGATAAATTAAATGTTAATGTTGAATTACTAATAATTCCGTCAAGGGCTACG
The DNA here is from genome assembly GCA_949699795.1 of Spicauda simplicius. Lineage (NCBI taxonomy): Eukaryota > Metazoa > Arthropoda > Insecta > Lepidoptera > Hesperiidae > Spicauda > Spicauda simplicius. The sequence goes on along the minus strand of OX453079.1, from coordinate 572,389 downwards.
AAACACTGGTTTGCAAACATAAATATAAAATAAATCCACGATAGCATATCTATATCTCTTAAGGTTAACTCACAATAATTATTTTTATGTTCCATATTGTAACTAAACTGTTGTCTTTTGTTCAGTATTAATCCTTATGTAAATAAATGCATTCGTTAGCTTCGTAATTATAACAAAGATCAAAATTGTCTTTTACACTGTATGCATCAAATAAATACGTTTAAAGTTATTAGAGATATCAAATTAAATAATTTCCTTCAAAGGGTACGATAATAAAATTCCGTCAAGGGGCAAGATAGACTTGATTGAAAACTTATCTCAATAATAAAACATCAAAAAATATTGATTTTGAGTCGACAACATACATATATCTGTAAAACTCGGTATATCGCGACTTTTGTTTAATTCCAAATTCCAACTATCGCCATAATAGCCATTTTGCCCTTATGTCATCCTGATCCTTAATTCATTATGAAATAATACATACCTATAAATCGATAACAATTAATTATCATACAAATAAATGTGATATAAATTTGATCTAATTATATATTAGGTATACTTGCGCCATCTATCCACTACTGTGTTGAATTACATTGAATGCGATAGGTGGCGTTATTTACAAAACAACTACGAAGTCTATCGATAAATTAAATGTTGATGTTGAATACTAATAATTCCGTCAAGGGCTACGACACACTGGATTGCAACCTTAAATATAAAATCAATCCGCGATAGTATATCTCTATAACTTATGGTTAAGTCAAAATATTTTTTTTAATGTTCCATATTTCAACTAAAAATATTACGTTAATTTCGAGTGTATTTTCTCCTGTTCGGTATTAATCTTTATATAAATAAATGCATTCGTTAGCTTTTACACTATATGCATCAAATAAATACTTTTAAAGTTATTAGAGATTTAAAATAATAAAGATCGCGATGTGTCTCTCGGCAGGGGTAGGTAACCGTCTCGCTCGCGCATGCTAATACAAGCCGGCCGCCGATGCGTGTGCATTATTAGAGTAATCTGACCACTTGATAGTATCCAGTGTTGAGTAGGATACGAATGTTAAATGAGTTTGTAAGAGTAGCGTCTTTTTGTACTAGACCAGTACAAACATTGCACTTCACCCTGCAGCATCACCCTGAGAACTTTTAAACATACTGCGGAAAAGTTAAAATCAATCTTTGTAATCGATGCGTTTTGGTTTAAATGTGGAGGAGGATTTGGTTTACAAGGTGCTTCTTGGTATTGTCAATTAATTCAAAGAAAGGCGGTTTACTAATTTTAAAATTCTAATTTTAATTTGTCTAATTTTTAAAATATTTTTACATAACAATTATGATCCTAACCACAAATACATACTTTAAATTCGTTTCTTCACTCTTTGTATGTCCGGGTAATCACCGGCCGAGCGGCTAAACTCATTTGGATAGGACTTGCACTATAGAAAAGGTTGTGGAATAACATAATTATTATAGACTACTTTTTATCATATAATTTCAACGGGGTCGAGATTTGTGCGGGAAAAACTTTGCGATACACTCATTTTTACGCGGGCGAAGCCGCGGGTACAGCTAGTAATATATATTTATTAATACAGACTTGTCCAATTCGCACTGGGCCAGCGCGGTGGACTATGGCCTATAACTCTTTCATTCCGAGCGAAGACCCGTGCCCAGCAGTGGGAAAATAATGGGTTGTAAGTAATACAGACTTACGTCTATCTTTACAGTTAACACCCAATAGGATAGTGCAGGCAATTTTACATTTTTTTAAAAGCTTAACATTATTTTCTTTAAAGTTATATTTAAAAAACTTAATACGTTTCCTGCACTCCCATAGCTACATAATAGAATTTTCTTCTGTATCTGATTTAATAAAATAACTTATAAGCTTTGGTATCAAGAACAGCAAAAGTAAATTTATAACACATACATATCTTGAATAAAAATATTTAGAATGTCAATTTATGGACGCAAGAAAGTAAGTATATTATTTTACTAAGTTTCTAGCTACGAGATACAATTAACAACCCTTTTCCTTAAAGAACATATCCAATCTTATCGAAACACCTATAAATATTTCTGGGCGACTGAATACAATTTTATCCTCACCTTAAATGATATTACAAATATCCTAAAGATATAAGATATCGGTCCCTTAGATACAATCGATATCGGAAAACGGATACCTTTGTAAATCCCTTCCGGGTTACTGGCACCTTCAAGTCAATCTTTGATAAGGCTAAGTTCACATTTTGTAAGCAGCTGCTTCTTTACAAAAATGTGAACGTAGCTTAAAAAACTACTTAAAACGCTTTCTACGTACATAGCCCCACATTAGGACTTTCTCCTGTGTCGTAAGTGCAATGGCACCACAAAGACAAATACACAAACACCCAGACCTAGAACTAGAATCTAAATTCATATATCTATGTGGCCGGAATCAAACCTGGAACCCATAGGTTGTCAGACTGGCATGGTGAACGCACCGCCACGCGGGTCGCCTAACTGTGCTTAATTCTCGTAATTTTTTAAGATTTTTTTTTTGCATAAGACTGAAGTAGTAAACGAACATGCAGTCCACCTGATGGTAAGTGGTGAGTGCGAACCATAGCTCCGGATCGTCGAAAAAGAATGACACACACACATACACACCACACTACACCATATACGCACCACACCTCACTTTGGCAAAAGGAGATCTCCCGCCAGGCTAGGTGATCATGCCTGGGGAGCGGCCGTGCTCCGACAGTCGTTGTTCCGAACTTGTATATATGCGGGGTATTGAGAATACTTCGATAGCGTGTTTCAGAATACTAGTAGCGCCATCTCTTGACGAGTTGCAGGAGGTCGTCACAGCTAGAAACTTTGTTCTATAGAAAGTTGCTTACAGATGTCGCAGGGCGGCATGACCACTTGCTATCAAGTGGACTTCATGCTCGTTTGCTACTTCAATTAGATAAAAAAAAAGAAACTCCCAAGGACAAAGATGGTCGTCATATATCATAAGATCTTGGCAACCACACCCATTCACCCAATCGGACGTGGGACAAAAGTGGGACATGAACCGGTTTACGTTAATACCTAACCTCGCTATTCTGTGCTTATGAACAATATAGACTCTCGCTTGTGTGCCTAGATTATAAAGACTATTTTTAGTGTTTAAGTTTAGTGCCTAGGACGCTTTATCGTTTCTCTTACTCCTTCTTATTAAATATGGTAGATTTAAGTGTGGACAATTGTTTAGCTGTATTCTTAGGTTAGTGCTTGTATGGACCCTAAGGTATTCTAGTGTTTGTGCAATATACTCTTTATTTTAAGTGGATTTGTGCATCATTGACAATCACCTTTCCTGCACACACCTCAGACTTTCACCACACACACTCATCTCCATATGTTATTCCAATTATAAGTGACAGGAAAATATTTTCCCTTCCATCATGACGATCTTCCATAATGTTTAAAACACCTCAATATTTCATATTTTCCTGGTATAAAGATAATCCCTAATATTGGCTCTACATTTTGACATTATTATAAACATGAGTAGAACAGTAATATGAACTCAAAGTTACTAAACTTAGAGGTTGTTTTTGCTTGATATGTATAAAGGAGTATCAGTTGACAGGTACGAAAGGTAGGAAAACAATCAATCTGGTTATCCACTGATATAGACGTCTCTTTCACTCATATTAAAATTAGAAAGATAGAAAAAGACAAATATGTATCTTATAACTTTTATTGTAATAGGGTTTAAATTGAGTTGTAATAGCATACTGGAGCTAACTTTTGTTATCCATGTAAAAACAAGATGGCAAATAAAAAATAAAAAAAAGATATACAAAGAAAAAAGACAAACCCACTGAGTTTCTTGCCGGATCTTCTCAGTTGAGGTCGTGCTCCAATCCGGTGGTAGTGTAAAAAAAAATATATAAATGTAACTGACAATTTGTAAGCGCCCCCGAACCCCCGAAGGCATATGCAAAATAAAAACATTTCATTTCATTTCATAACATTTTTATTTGGAGAGTAAGTAGAGTTACATATATGATACGCGTGTCGCCGTGGTGTGACTTCTTGGTCTGGGTGTTGTTGCATTTATCACTATAATTATACCAATGATAGGTGTTCCAATTTAGTCTTCTAGGATAGCTGTCAATGCCTATATTTTGAAGATACATTTGTCTCTTATAAGGAATGCATATGTCGGCGCGACACCGCGTATTTATGAAAAACACGTCGTCGATAATAATTATTTTAGTTACATTCAATTTGGGTAACATTGAACAGCGGTGTAACTTTGAACAAAGTTGTGAAAAAAATATATTAATTTATTACATGGAAACTTCTTGTTGTTTCAATATCGTACCTGCGTAAAATGGTTTGCCAAAATGTTGTAATAGCAATGAAAGTAAAAAAAGGTACCTGTCAATGTCCTAATTTTAAAAAATACCGCCTTTTCCGTAGTGAAGTTGTTGCAAGTGTTTAATGCTTCATTTTGAAATAGCAATTATTATATAAAACTTACCGTAAACAGGTGTGTTTTGGTGTTTATCTTTAAAATGTATATTGTATATTATTATTTTGAAACTGTACTATCCGTATCCCATGTTGAATATTGCGTAAAACTGTTAAACTTTTGACGACGTCGAAATTGGATGTTATATGGGTAACTTTGAACGGTTCAAAGTTACCTGTATCATAAAAAAATATTTTTTTTGGAGGCTCAGGGTCGCTCAGCGTGCTATGGAGAGGGTTATGCTCGGAATTTCGCTACGAGACATGATTCGCAACGATGAAATCCGTAGACGAACGAAGCTTACCGACATAGCTCTCAAAATTAGCAGGCTGAAGTGGCAATGGGCCGCCACATCGCTCGTAGGACCGATAACCGATGGGGAAGAAAGGTCCTCGAGTGGCGACCATGTTTAGGCAAAAGGAGTAGCGGTCGCCCCCCTACCAGATGGACCGGTGACCTGAAGAAGACAGCGGGAAACCGTTGGATTCAGAGGACACAGGACCGGTTGGAGTGGCGCCATTTAGGGGAGGCCTATGTTATGTCCATGTTCTGTCCATCCTTTTTTTTTTGTTTTCGAGGGGGAAACCTTCCAAAGGTACCCGATGTTCCGTCCATCCTATGGATGGATGGAATAAATAATCAAAAAAAAACTAGTATCTTATTTTACCACCAAATTGATCGACCTTGATTCATATGGCAAGACCAAGTTGTCTATTGTATTTATATATCAAAATAAATGTATTTTTTATAGATTTGATTTTAATTAACAAAAATATGTTAATTAATTTTACTCAGACCTTAAAATATTCGATTAATGACGGATTTTACATCCTCAAAAAATTATATTCAAAGTTACCCAAAACTAAGGATAACTTTGAATTTGAGTTTTAGGGGTAATTGTGGATAGTTTAATTGTTTTCTCCGTAAATTTATTGTGTTAGATTAATAAACCAGCTAAAAAGGACACTATTCATTTAATAAAAACAAGGTGCAATAAATATAAAACAGATTATAATATCACAAATATTGTAAAAAATGTTCAACGTTACCCAAATCGAGTTTAGTTTAAAGATCGATAATTGTTTTTTCATTAAATTAGCAATATTTAGTGATTTTTAGAATTGTAATTTAGTTTACCCTCCATAAATTTGTTATTGTCACCTCACCAAACATTGTTATAAAAAGGCGAGCGAACGCCGGTAGAAAAAAATCTTGTTTAACCGTCGAAGTGATCGGAACTCCTTAATTGTGAATAAATCGAAGAAGTTTACTCCTGTGTTTTACCTACTTGAAATCTTCAAGAACGAATAATAATGAAGACTCCTGGCCATCCTGACGCCACGCTTTTACTTCGTTACATATGATTACTCAAAACTATTACCACAGTAGTTATATCATACAGTAGTCTAACTCTGCCGTGTTCTTGAATTTTATACCTACAGACGCGCTAGACGTGAGTTCGCGTTAGGGCTACCCGCCTAAAGTATTTTAATACATCTGTATACTTGACTTTCTTTCTTACTTATTATGTATTTTATTCAGTAGATTAAGGTAAAAATCAACGCGTTCTTTTAATATTTAAGTGACTTAATAATAAATCGTACACAATAATAGTTATAAATTTCACACTGAATAATATTTTGCCAACCAAAATAAAAATTATTAACTATGGACATGTTTATGCACAATTAAAGCAATCAAAAACAGCCTAATATAGTTTACAACTGCTCTTCGCTACATTATTATTTAAATAAAAAGATCCACTGCTTAAAAAACGTCACATCGCCCGCTCGCCACTACGGCACATTCGCTAGCTGTTGGGTACCGAGTGCATACCGAAATCGTGGCGCGTAGGTACAACTTGCGGTTCGTGCGTTTGTAAGAAGTTAGAATACTGTAGATACTAGTACTGTGCTATTACCGTTTAATATACTAGTCACCCGCTGCAATGGCCGAATCTACCGTAATTTAACTTAAAAACTAAACAATATTTTAATGTCCAAAGTAGAACGAATATTTCTCAAATTCAATTAAATTGTATTAATTTTCAGGTTATTTTGCACACACCCGTTAAAGGTAAAAATAGGTTAATTAATCAGCTGCATTGAAAAGCACTAGCGGGTCTTTTGTCAAAGACATCTAACATTATGTGTTTACATAGTAAGACATTGAATGTTCTATTTTGTCTATTTTGTATGTGTTTGTGTTAAATGTAAGGTAGTGTGTGTAATGTGTTTTAGTTGATTTTATGTATGTTTTATGCAGCATTTGAAGATAATATAAGCATTCCGCAATCCTTCTCTACATCAACTATAACCGTGCGTACACACACCTCCGTCCGCGAAAAGAAGGTTAAAAACGGATCTCAAGTTTTTGCTTCACGTATTAATATTTTGGCGGCGGGAGATCTCCCGCCAGGCTAGGTGATCATGCCTGGGGAGCGGCCATGCTCCGACAGTTGATGTTCGGAACTTGTATATATTAGTGTTGCCCAAATTCAGTCTTGGTCTTGCAGTCTTGGTCTTGTTCTTGCGTTTTTGCAAGACCAAGACCAAGAACAAGACCGCGTATTTTTAGCAAGACCAAGACCAAGACTGACCGTGCAAGACTTGAGCAAGAACAAGACATAGCCTGCAAGACTCTTGCGTCTTGCAGCTAGGACTTAGCGCTATTTCACTGAGTAGTTAGGTGTAACAGTTCGGTGTATAGGTAGGTACGCTTAGGAATTCTATGAGACGCAAAAAACTGTATCAAAGAATATGAAAAACTGGACCTATGCGCATTACGACTAATACCATAAACATAGCGAATAAAAAAATATCTATTAAAATCAAACTGAGTGCATGCATAGTTATGTTTTAACCATCGGCACTTTAATAATGCGGCATCAAAGGTTTTGTACTTACTTCTCAAAGAAATTTGCCGCTTTTCGGAAGTACATGGTTATGATACACGCGCCGGCGGCTTCTTTTGAAATCTAAAACAATCGTTGCCGCCACGCCGAAATCATAACATTTGACACTATTTGATTGCCGCCATAGGGCGTAGGTATACTCATGCAAAATAATTTCGAATTTTAAGAGTACCTACAGGTGTTCCAAAGAATAAATAAGTTTCTGAGTGCTTAGAATGAAAATGAATACATTATACTGATCACGCAAGTAGTATTATGATTGGGATAAAATGGTAAGGATAGGTAGTAGATGTCATATTAATTCATTCTAGTAAGTATATATTATAATATTGATTACTTATATGGTTTTAAACTAATTACTTAGGTACTATTATTGTACATTTAGTCATTATATTTCTTAAGTTTTTACAAGAAAAAATAGCAAAAAAGTGTTCAAATATCACCCCGCAGCCGTTTAATAAATATTGTAGCCACTTTTTAACCGACTTCCCAAAGGAAAGAGGTTATCTATTCGTCACGTATATTTTTTTTTTTTTTTTTTTTTTTTTTTATGTATGTTCGGGCGAAATGGCTAGAAATCGTCGACCTACCGACACGATTCATACGACATTGTATGCGACTAGTTTCACAGGCAGTCCCATATTGAGGAAAATGAAAACCTTCCAGCGGTTTTCCCGGAAAATTGGAAAATGTCGGTTTCTTAAAATCTTGAATAACTTGGGTGTTTATAAACCGATTTCCATTTTCTGTCTTTCATTTGATAGGAAATTTTGTCACGCAACTTTTTTTCTTGGACATGGGTATGCTGTGATGCTTAACTCTTTGAGTTATGGGGTGGAAACCACCACCACTCCTCAAGTTTTTTAGATAATTTGAGATAACTCGGCTTCTGCCGAATCGATTCTTATGAAACTTGGAATATGTATTATATATCTATGCTTATATAGGTTGACGAAAAATTTGACCTTCAACTCCTCGATCCTGATGATACAGGGTTACAGCTATCCTAAACTATAACATTAGCTATTTGTTGCTTACATATATGTAATAAGACTACTAAGCAGAGATATGTGATGAAAAATTTGACCTTCAACTCCTCAATCCTGATGATGCAGGGGTGCCTCAAGCCTAAACCATAGGGGTTGGCCATTTGGTGCTTATGGGTATGTTTTAACAATACTAAGCAACGACACATGATAAAAAAATTTACCTTCAACTCCTCAACCCTGATGATGCAGGGTGCTGTAAGCCCAAGCCGTAGGAGATGGCCATTTGGTGCTTACGGATATCTAATAAGATAGCAAGGCAAATATGTACGATGACAAATTTGACCTTCAACTCCTCAACCCTGATGATGCAGGGGTACTGCAGGCTTAAACCATAAACGTTAGACATTTGTTGCTCACGGATTTGTAATAACATTGCTAAGCAAAGGTATACGACGAAAAATTGGACCTTCAACTCCTCAATCCTGATGATGCAGGGGTATTGAATGCCTAAGCCATAAAACTTAGCTATTTCAATCTTACGCATTCAAAATGATATTTAAAAAATGTAAGGTAAAACATTAGAAAAATGGTTGTATACGGTGGAAAATTGGACCTTCAACTCCTCAATCCTTATGATGCTGGGGTGCTTCAAGCTTAAACTATAGGCGTTAGCTACATGATCGCTACGTATATCTGATAAGATTACTAAGCAAAAATATAAGATGAAAATTTTGACCTTCAACTCCTCAACTCTGATGATGCAGGGGTACTTCAGGCTTAAACTATAGGCGTTGGCCATTTGATGCTTATGGGTATGTAATATATTTACAAAGCGAAGACGTATGATAAAAAAGTTGACCTTCAACTCCTCAACCCTGATGATGCAGGGTACTGTAAGCCCAAGCCATAGAAGTTGGGGATCTGTTGCTTACGTGCATGCGATGAGATTACATAGAAAAGATATGACATGATAATTTTGACCTTCAACTCTTCGGCCCTGATGATGCAGGGGTACTTCAGGCTTAAAGCATAGGCGTTGTCCATTTGATACTTATGGATATGTAATGAGATTACTAAGCAAACATATCACATGATAATTTTGACCTTCAACTCCTCAACCCTGATAATGCTGGGGTCCTTAAACCGTAGGCATCGGCCATATTGTGCTTACGTATACATAATGTTGTTGTTCACAATACCAACAATGAGTTTCGGAGAGGATATAATTATGATCAAAAATTTCACTTTGAATACAATTACCTAAAAGATGCAAGAGTACCACCAACCTTTTTAAATTGGATGGGTTATTTTTATCACTATCAGTTGAATTATACTCTTAGTTATAAGGTTTATATTACTTTTTCTACTTTAAATATTGATAATTATAGGTCTATTCTTTAAATAAATGTTTACTCAGAAAAAGTTGTTTTATTCGGTTAGGTTAGGTTCGAACAGATTTTTCCAATTAAGAATCTAAGGGAGGGGGCGCGGTAGCGCCCCCGACCGGTTGTGTCAAAGAAGTCTATTTTTATATGATGACGTCAGCACATAATTTTATTCATCCGAAAATCGGACGAATAATTAATTTTATTCATCCGGTTAGCGGACGACTAGCAACAGCCATAACTGATTTTATCGTGACTGAAAAGCGTGAAAAAAAAATTTTAAACAAAAAATACAACCGACTTCCATGCCACATAAAAGTAAAAAATAATTTAAATACATGTTGGTTTATAGCAAACACAGTTCTTAGTACATAGTCCCGAAGTCGGCGCTCACCATATTTTGCTGGATCATGACGAAACTACATGTATCTTATATGAGCGCCGACTTCGGGACTATGTACTAAGAACTATGTTTGCTATAAACCAACATGTATTTAAATTATTTTTTACTTTTATGTGGCATGGAAGTCGGTTGTATTTTTTGTTTAAAATTTTTTTTTAAATATACTTGAAACGTGTAAAAAATTCTACAAAACTAATAAAATAATATAAACTTTAGCAAATGTAAGCTTATAAATCATAAATGTTTATTAAGAAACAGTTACTTCCATGGAAAACGACATATAGGTCAGTTGATTTTTCGAATTTCTTATCAAATCTTCAGTTATTTATTAATCTGCTTGATCTTTACTATGGCTATGTTAATTCAAGCTCACAATGTTCCAATTCTAATACGTTTTTCTAAGATTTAAAGTAAACTTTAATAAATAGTAATAGACTAATAGGTAATTGCAAGACTTGCAAGACTCTTGCTGCAAGACCAAGACCAAGACCAAGACTGGGAGCGCAAGACCAAGACCAAGACCAAGATCAGGTGTATTGGCGCAAGACCAAGACCAAGACTGGCTAAGTCTCGTCTTGTTCTTGCATTTGGGCAACACTAGTATATATGCGGGGTATTGAGAATGCTTCGATAGCGTGTTTCAGAATACTAGTAGCGCCATCTCTTGATGAGTAGCGGGAGGTCGCCATAATATATAGATACTTTGCCATGTATGTCCGAAAACGTAATCGTGTGAAATTTCATTTTTACGTCTCTCGTACATTAATACTAACGCTATTAAATGTATAGTTCGCTGTTTTATTGTTCAAAACGTATAATCTAATTAAAATCGCCATTTCGAATTGTTTATGCTAAAATATATTGGAAACATTAATTAAATCATTACACTTGATTACATTAGCTAACTAATCAGATTAATAATGAGATTTTGCGAATTATTTAGCGTTAATTTGTCCATTGAATTGTTATCGGATAATTTATTGTAAACAGTGTTATAATGCAGTTTATATTTTAATAATTATATTTTTTGTATGCGAATAGAATTTTACTTTAGAGCAGCTAAATGTAGTTTTCAAAATGCTGAAGTTTCATACGGGCATGTTATCTACGTGATGGTAACTGCAGCCCATCGAAATCTGTTAAGTCTCAGTGCCTGCAGTCGAAATTATTCGAGCAATGTGTGTTGTCAGTGAAGATCTATGGCGCCGAAACGTGGTATTATTCAACGCCTATTATTCAACTCCCGTTGTATAGGAAATTGTTCTTCAAGAAAGGTGTAAAAGAGCTCTCCTCCAAAGCCGGCGATGCATTGGCGACTCCTCTGGTGTTGCAAATGTCCATAGGCGACGGTGACTGCTTTCCATCAGGTGGCCCGTCAGCCTTATCGTTAGGTCTAACTATATAAAAATTGCTCATAGGTGTGATGGGTGGCTGTGATCTCTTCCCATCAGATGAAATGTTTGCTCGTTTGCTTCTACAAGCTTATACAAAAAGATTTCAGGTTAAGAAACTGGTATGGCGCAACTAACACCCGCTAAAATAGTTATGGATCTATCGCTTAACCAAAAAATCAAATATGCATCAAAAAGCGAATCTACACACTCTTTCACACTAAATAATACAAAGGAAAGTCTTTTCTCAACAAAAGACAACGCTCCATATCGGATGACATCTTCCAATATCCCCGCTTCAGATGAAAGCAATCACTTTGCAATCAAAAAGTCAGATTAAAAGAAGAGGAGAATTTTAATATTGAAAATATCCTTGACAACGTGTTAAAATATTTCGTTTGAGCATTTCCCAGTGAAGTGAAAATCTTACATAAAATATTCACGGGGAATTCAAATGAAATACGCGTACAATAAACAATTTTGGATTCAACTAAACATTGAAACATAATTATTATATTTTTTATAAATTCTGGAAATTGTCTTGACGACCCGCGTGGCGGTGCGGTTACCGGTCTGCCACGCAATGGGTCCCGGGTTCGAGCCCCGGCCAGACAGGTATCTGAATGATGTTAAGATTCTTGTTCTGGGTCTGGGTGTTTGTGTATTCGTCTTGTGTGTGTCCATGGCACGGAAACACAGGAGAAAATCCTACTATGGGGTTATGAGTGTGGAAAGCGTGTTTTTTTTGAGTTGATATTTTATAAAGAAAAAATACATGCATAGCAAATCTTTATTTGCTATGCATGTATTTTTTAATAAATGTAATAAATTGTAATAAATTTAGAAAATATCTTTATATTTTCTAAGAATTTAGATTTAAGTATTTATGTTTCCATGTGATTTTTAATACATTTGTCGTATTTTATTAGCCGGTTTACGAGAAAGTAGTGAATTCTTTTAAGATCATATGAAATCGCATTATTATTTCACTCAAGTCAACCGATCGTATTGTCACAAAATAGTCGCTAAACATACATAATTATATGAAGGGAAATTATATACGCAAAAGAATCATATACGCAAAGAAAAGATATCATTTTGCCTTTGAAATGTTGATAAAAATAGCAATAGTTTAAATCAAAAATGCCGTTCAAACTTCCCACTAAAACAATACTTAGGAGAAAATGGCTGCCGTCTCATTAAGGTCTAATTACTGACTACGGAATCGGAATTGACACGCACGCTTTCTACACTCACAGCCCCACACAAGGATTTTCTCCTGTGTCGTGGGTACCATGGACACACAAGACGAATACACAAACACCCAAACCCAGAACATGAATCCAAACTCATCATTCAGATACCTGTCTGGCCGGGAATCGAACCCGGAACCCATTGCCCGTCAGACCGGTAACCGCTCCGCCACGCGGGTTGTCGAAATTAAGATCCTTCTAAGTCATTTGATAGCTCATTACTACCGTCCAGTGACTCGATTACCATTTGCTATTTCCACTTCACATAAATACTATTTTATAACCTTAGATATCAGAAGTGCTAACGAAAGCTGGGATTTTAAATCCGAAAAAGATTACTGAGTGCGCGAATTATTTCCCTCCCAGCTCCTAAATCAAGTCTGGCGTGCTTGGAAAATTGCCAAAAATTGAATTGAAAATGAATTATTAGGAATTAAGCTCGGGAATTAAGTGGGTTTTAGTTACTGTGTTTCGGCAATTCGGGAATTTTTAATGTGAGTCGTTTGAAGCTTCCATTTTATCAGCCTCTCCATTAGTTTTAGGTTAATGATGAATATTGACGTAAAAAAACGAAAGACCTGTAATCCGTAGCACCTTTCGTCTCGTCAACCCATGATTGTCCCACTGCTGGGCACGGGTCTTCTCTCAGAATGAGAGTTTTAGGCCATAGTTCACCGCGCTAGCCAAGTGCGAATTTATGGTTAGTAGTACCATTGGTATGAGTTTATATGTTTCCACAAAATAAGTATTTGTTCGTATTTTCGTTCATAATTTCCAAGTACATTGAAAGTTACAGCCGAAAAGTAAAACGTAAGCGTTAAATGTTTTTTGCAAAGTATGAGCGAAAAACAATAACAATTCTTGTTTCGAGGTAACGAAATAAACTCGTAGAGAGGCTACGGTTACGAATTTTTTTAGGATTAGGAATTAGGATTAGGAATGCATGATCGTTTGCTACTTCAGTCAGATAAAAAAAACCATACCACGGGTGTCAAACAATTAGGAGTATGGTATGGAATATGGTATGTATGGATCGTAGAAACGATCAGTAGCAAAAGATGTACAGGGTTGAAATTAATACAATTTTTCGAGGACAAACACGTCTCAAATCTATATAGAATGTTTTTCAGGTCCGGTGGACGTTTTATGTGGTTTTACGCATTTACGCTTTTTCGTCGCTATTTATATTATTTTGGGATAAAAGAAACCTGTTTTATTCTTGTCTACCCGCTGAGTTTCGTACCGAATCTTCTTAGTTAATGTCGTGTTACGATCCGGTTATAGTGTAAAAGATATAGTAACTGATGTTTAAGTTATATCTACCCGTGGCATCGTCCGCTACCATTACGTCTACCACTCTATTAAGTATCCTATAAGTATGTTATTCTAGACCCTTAGTTACTCAGTTTAGAAACAAATGTATGTACATCCATCGAACGCATGCATTTAATATGTTTTAATATTAATAAGAAACATGAAGAAAATGTATAGTTATAAGTAGTGTTGACGATATATTCCGGAGTAAATAATTTCTATCCTGGCGAGGCACGGACATGATATACGATCTTCAAAACAACGAAACCGGCCATTTATTCCGAACTGGTTCCCAAAGTGTATTTTATGACGCCCGCCCAGAGATTTACGGTGAAACTTTGACAATCGTCGAAACTTCAGGTCACGTGAACTCAGCTGCAGTTTATTATAAAGTTTGCATTACGTAACTTTTACAATTTATTTTTTCAATTTCACGAATTTTTGCTTGTTGAAAATTTGGGAAAAAAACGTTCCGAATACTGTCGCACAAATGCGACTGTACGGTTCGGAACGACCATCTCAGTAGTTTCTAATAATATTTTATTTATTTTTTGGGTATGGTAAATAAATATAAATTACCTGGTTAGGAATGTGTCCAATCAAAAAGGATGGCATCGGTTTAAGGAACGCAACCGGAGTCCTCTAAACGCGTTGCCCCATCGGGCTCCACCCAGGTGAGCAGCTGGGCCCACCGCACCGTCGTGTCTTTACGACGATATGCGCCCACACATACCGCCGCCCTTCCCGGGGTCGCCTGGCTGGACTGCTCGAGCTCTAGCGGGCGGCTAGAGTGGGAGGCGGCTAGGCAACCTCGGAAGCCCCCTTTTAGTCGCCTCTTACGACAGGCAGGGGATACCGTAGCCCTATTCTGATCCCGGAACTACAGGGACGACAACCGTAGGCTGGGTTCAATTGAAGTTTTGTACAATTTTTGTTACTCAATGACAACTGAACTAATAAACAGATTGGTTTAGAATATAGCACAAACATAAATATAGCCTAGAATAGCACATAAGCTACCTTTTACTTCTGAGACATATATAGTTTCCTCAGACAACATGGATTACCTTTTACCAATACTAGAGCCCAGTTCTTCCAAGATATGCGGTAACCGACATAGGTAACAGGTGGTAGAACTAGTGTAGTTTGACCGGGAAAGTACCACTGCCACACCTATTTCTAGCGTGAAACATTACTTGCATTTCAATGGAAGGGTATGGTTGCTGGAACACTTTTTATATGAGGTGACCATCATACCTAGTCCTCGGTAGTAACAACGCATCTGTGATTGACTTCAGATATAACCCATGTTCTATTTGAAATTGCTTACAGATCTATGGGCGGCATTGACCACTTACCATTATTCTTATTGGAATCTTCAATCAGATAAAAAAGTAAAAGTATTTTAGACTAATATTAACGCGGAATAAATACATTTTAACACTTGACGAGTACTCACGATATGCGGTTTTTGATTTTTTTTAGAAATCATTTTGCCGATATTTCGAACCAGTTGCATGGATCCCGGTCACGAGGAAACTGTCTAAAATAATTAAAAAACCGCATATCATAGGTAAAAGTTATGTTAACATATACATCGTCAACCCATTATTGTCCCACTGCTGAGCACGGGTCTTCTTTCAGGGTGGCTTTTCGATCGTAGTCCACTCCGCTGTTCAAGTGCAAATGGGTGGACTTCACACACTTTTTAAATTTTTAATCAGTTAGGTTTTGTTTCTGTAATTTATAATTCCCGTCGCTACCGAAACTCAAAAACTACACTTGATTGTGTCTAAATTAGCACGAATATTTCTGAAATTCAATTAAATTGTATTAATTTTCAAGTTATTTTAAATACAGCTTTTAAAGTTAAAAAGAGGTGTAATTAACTAAGTTGCATTTAAAAGCAATAGCGGGTATTTTGATAAAGATATCTGACATTAACCGACTTCCCAAAGGATATATATATATATATATATATATATATATATATATATATATATATATATATATATATATATATACATATATATATATATATATATATATATATATATATATATATATTTCATAGTAAGACATTGAATGTGTCAACACCAAGGTAGTGTGTGTAATGTGTTTTTAGTAGATTTTTTATATGTTTTTTTGCATTATTTGTATAAAGTATTAACATTCTGCATACCATACGTCCACTATAACCGTGCAAAATTTCTTACTAATCCGTCCGCGGCATATTACTTAAAAATGCATCACAAACTTTTGCTTCACGTATTAATATATAGATTATTATTAAACATGGATGAAACCGGGACACAATGTTAGTCTATACGCAAGAGCCTTAAACGCAAAGATTGTCATAATAACCATTTATCATCGGAACATTAAGGAAAACATTAGGCATAGTGAAATACGGCGCTGAACATCAAGTCCAGGATAATGACTCTGTGGAGACGCGGCAGGATATTAAGGATATGATAACCGGGATATTGTCAGGATAGGAAATGCTCTAAGTAAGACGGATGCTGTAAAGCCGTAAACTGGAAAAGGTAGGTATAATATCTGAAATGCTTCATAGCAGGTCGTTGTACGAAAAAGGTTGTTTAAAGTGTACTCGTAAGTAAATAGAAGAAATGACAATGGAGCGTTCTGATTTCGAAATGAAATGAAATGAAATGTCTTTATTTTGTATAGGCCAACGAGGCACTTACAAATTGTCAGTTACATTTTTTTTTCTTACACTACCACCGGATCGGAAAACGACCTCAACTGAGAAGATCCGGTAAGAAACTCAGCGGGTTTGTCTTTTTTCTTATTTATATCCATTTTTTTTATATAATTACAATCATGTTTTTTACATGGTAATGAAAGTTCGAGATCCTACGTCCCCGTCGAAAAGCCCTTGTACATATTTGTAGACGATTTTTTGACAGCGGCACACGAGAGGTTAAGCTATTGCATAGCTTTTATGGCGGGCTATAAGCGGGACGACCGAATCAAGAAATACCGTAACGATAAAACCTAACACCCCCCACTCCGCCTAACATGTAGCACGACCGAGCGTTCGTTTAACGTGCATATACATATATGTACAATCGTACCATTACGATTGTATGAAGCTCGCACGGATCGAGACGAGCTGCTCGGAAATCGAACAATATGTAAGCAGCTGTTTGTGAGAAAGTATATACCTAGTATCAAAGAAAAAAAAACTTAAATTAATATCAAAGAAAAAATTCTACACAAATAAATAAATAATTATAATTGCATAAGGAGATAAAAAATGCTATGCAATAGCTTTACCGCGGCAGTCCCCGAGTGCTGTACGTTTTTTTTTTATTAAAACTTTTAATTTAAGCGACTATCTTAGTCCTCGGTAGTAGCAAACGCTTCTATGATCAACTTCGGATAGAATACTTGTTTTGTTTTTTACGAAGTTGCTTCCAGATGTCTTTGGGCGGCATTGATCACGTACTATCAGGTGGGCTGTATGTTTTTTGCTACTTCAATCGGATAAAAAAGATTGTGAACTGTAAGGTAAGATACTGGAGCTAACTTTTATTTACATGTAAAAACATAATTGTAAATATATAAAAAAAAATGAGATATAAAATAACAAAAAAGACAAACCCGCTGACAAACAAGCTGATCCGATGGTAGTGTATGAAAAAAAATATATAACTAACAATTCGTAAGTGCCCCGTAACTAACAATTCGTAAGTGTACAAAATAAAGACATTTCATTTCATTTCATTATAGTAGCAAATAAGGTTGCAGTCCACCTGATGGTAATTAGTTACTGCGGCGCATGTATATTTGTAAACATATAGGTACAGTTGAGGGTTTTTATTTGAGGTCAATCACAGATGCATTTTTACTATTAAGCACAAATATGGTCGCTTCTACAAAAGTGAGGCATCAACCACAATGATCATCATCATCATCAACCTTCCGTCGAAACGCAAAAAATGCTTGTATCTCGTCACCCTCGTCAATCCATTATTGTCCCACTGCTGGGCACTGGTCTTCTCTCAGAATGAGACAGTTTAGGCCATAGTCTACCGACCTGGCCAATTGCGTATCGGTGGACTAAAATTGGTGGATCGCGATGGCAGAAATTCACCCGTGACCGACCCAGATAACACTCTAAGTCTATTTTAAATTACAGATGTCCATCAGCAGCAAGCACTTACATGCAGGTGGACTGCTTATATGTTTCAATTATTAAACAAAATAGGTATGCATTAAGGTACATCGTCATTCATGTTTTCAGGTGGAAGTAAATGTCATTAAATATGCATCAAAGAGGTGCCAAGCGCTGAAATATTTAGACATTATCGGTTTCCTTCCTGAAGATATTTCGGAAATTAGTATACCTACTTACATATATTTCACACCAGAGTATAAGCCCCACAGGGTCCTTTATATTTATTAGTATCTGGATGACCGAGCTTTGCTCGGTGTTTTTTTTGGAATTATATTTTTTATAACTATGCAAATTTCTTACTGATGATCATATGAATAATATATGTTGATCTTACCGACATAATAATAATAAAACAAAAATACCAAAAAAGAACTAAAAAGAAAAAATGTAGAGCTAAAAAATACAAAATAGAATTAAAAATAAAAAATAAAAACTAACTTCTAAGTTCTATTTTGAACTCGAGAAAAAATAAAAATAAAACAATCGGACCGAGATTTGAACCCCGACTTCCTGCGTTTTAAGGTGTCCGATTTCCCAACCGAGCTATTCTAACTTCGTAAATAGTGACGAAATTTCTTTTCATATTCTAATAATTCTGCAGGAGGTCTTTATGAATACAATGAATACACGGATAAAACAACATTTTCTGAAAATGAAACCTTGCTAGATCGATGTATCGCCCCCTAAAACCCCTGAGTACAATCAAGAAAATCGTTGGACCCGTTTCTGAGATCGTTGATATTTATTTACAAGAATTGCTTGTTTTAAGATATTAGATTTGTGTTTTTAGCGTACTGTTCTTTTCTATATAGCCCATTAGAAATTTACTAAGGATTTGCTTTTCGTTCGATATAAGAGAAAATCCTAGTGTGGCTATGAGTATAAGAAGCCTTATTTAGAGTTATGTTTCCTTTAATATTCACTAGGTAGGCCTTACGCCTAACATAATATGCAAAACCTTCAGCTTACGTAAACGCCCGCGTAATGACTTGCCAGAAGGCTTAGCGTGACCTCTTGACCGACTCGGCACACTTCGCAGCTCTATGTAGAGTACGGAAACGTGTATTTTATTACTATTTTTATAAAATTGAAGTAGAAAAAAGTATGAAGTCCGCGTCCGCGAAGGGGTTGGTTGGGAAATGGGAGGAAATGTTCAAATAGATTCCCTGTTGGGTATGAAGTTGCTTACAGATGACTTTGGTCGGCAGTGACCACTTACCATCAGGTGGACTGCATGCTCGTTTGCTACTTCAGTCAGATAAAAAAAAAGTGCAACATAGAAAAGAACTAAGAAGAATTTTCCCAACCAACCCCTAAGGGGCTAACACACGAAGAGCGCGTGTAAAACAATCCCCAAACGTAGTACAATAAATTCAAATTCAAATTTCAAATTCAAATTCAAATTCAAATTATTTATTCATAAAAGTAAAAATAACGTTCATTTCCAAGCAAAATCCGTGCATCCAAAGCTTAAAGCTTAAGTTAATTGCTTCCGAGGCTGTGCTTACACAAGGGCGGGCGCTTACGTTTTAATGTGTTATTTTGATACAGCGAATTTTTGCTCTTAATATGTGCTGGTGAAACTGTATGTTCCTGTGCATTTTTGTTATAATTTTAAACGTGTGGCTGGTATATTTTGCAGTTCTGTAAAGTTGAGATACGTGGTTCTCGGTACTTGGATGGGTGACCGTTAGTAGCTGAGTACGCGTAATTCTGCGTTATGGAGATATCAAGACCCTGCAAATTTTTATCTGTGGATTTTTTTCTTTCAGCCCTTGGCAGGGCCTTGCTGGATGTGTTACACTTGAGCACTCTTGAGCAAACACATGTGTATTCTAGAGCAAATACATTATTTAAAAAATTGAAAACTTTTAAATCAAATAGTCTACTCTAATCATCTTTTGTAAATATTGCATTTTAACTAAAAACTATCATAGTTCATGTGTGGCGACTTCACGCTACTCATCAAGAGATGGCGCTACTAGTATTGTGAAACACGCTATCGAAGTATTCTCAATACCCCGCATATATACAAGTTCCGAACAACGACTGTCGGAGCACGGCCGCTAACCGGGCATGATCACCTAGCCTGGCGGGAGATCGCCCTTAGCCAAATCAGCAATAGGTTGATAATGCTGGTAAAATTAAGATAACTACTACACATACAAGATACTGATACATAACAGTTGATGCATTTTTTTTTTATTTAACTGAAGTAGCAAACGAGCATGCAGTCCACTTGATGGTAAGTGGTCACTGCCCATGGACATCCGTAAGCAACTTCATACAGAACATGGGTTCTATCTGAAGTCAATCACAAATGCGTTGCCATTCCCGAGGACTATGTTGGTCGCCTCATGTGAACGTGTGCCGTGTGTGAATGTGTGAAAAAAATTAATGCAATTTCCCAAAAAATCCCTAAACTAAACAGAATAATTTTCACAAATTGTAGTCACTGAAATGTCCGCTACAATTTCGAAAAACCGTCGGTACTGTACAGGCTTCAGATGCAATTTTAGTTCATCCGAATGTATTTCAAGCCGTGCTTTTACAACTTACACTGAGCTGCGTATATTTTTAGCTCTTTTTACTTATGAGATTTTATGAAAATGTGAATGATGTTTTTAATATGACGACCTGCGTAGCGGAGCGGTTACGATACCGGTCTGACGAGCAATGGGTTGCGGATTCGATTCCCGGCCAGACAGGTATCTGAATGATGAGTTTAGATTCGTGTTCTGGGTCTGGGTGTTTGTGTATTCGTCTTGTGTGTGTCCATGGTACCCACGACACAGGAGAAAATCCTACTGTGAGGCTAGGAGCGTAGAAAGCGTGTGTGAAGCGTTTGTATGAATATATTTTACTTAAGATGCAATGTTTAATGTCAGTATGTCAATATTTGGTATATGTGTAGATAAAGATATTTGTAAATATATTCGTCCGATCTACAAATTGTAGTGAAATGAAAGGTGGGTTGTTATGTACCATTTTTCGTTCATCACACACTCAAAATAAGTTTTGATTTCTGACCATTATTAAATACTTTAGTACTTAATTTCAGATTTGTTTGCAATAAAGAGCTTATTTAGTCTTTTTTGTACATTTTTGCTATTATATGTTTCAAGCTTTTCTTTTATCAAACGTTACTTTCACTTTAACTTTCAGTGGTTCTACTCATTATATAGTATTTGGGTATTTATATATTTTGATTTTTGGAATGCTTATATAACCTTCCTTTTGGGAAATTGGTTAAAAAATAAAGACCAAGTACACAACTAAAACCTAAAAACTAAAATTATCTCAACAATAAAAAAAATAGCTATAGGAATGTTTCGTAACTCTTGGATAAAGGTCCCGGATTTTGAATTTTTCACAGCTTTGCTCTTTAAGGATATCGAATATTTGATAATTAAAAGGACTTATGGATCAGAGAGTCATTTATCCGATTTTGTGTGTCTATAATAGAGAATCCTAATGCAGAATCTAAAATAAATATATTTACTTACCCGGGTACGTCAGATAGAGGGTAATGTTTTTCGAGCGTATGTATGTTTAATATTATTGTGTAAAATTATTAATATTAATGTGTAATATATAATATATTTATATAATTAATATTAATAATATATAATAATTATATCATCGTCAACCCATTATCGTCCCACTGCTGGACACGGGTCTTCTCTCGGAATGAGAGAGTTTTAGGCCATAGTCCACCGCGCTGGCCAAGTGCGAACTGGTGACACTTCACACACATCTCTAGTTTATGTCCAAATTATCATTTTAGGTTTCTTACATTACAAAAGTTGCAGCAGAAAAACTCTACGAAGATCATTATAACTATCTTATCCTTCTTTATTTGTTTGTATGTCGTTGTCTGCCTGACAGACTCCCTTTCCAATCTAATAAATCCTCGATTAATATCTAATTAACTCATTACCTAAAAAACAAAATGGCCGTTTTTCGCGTGAATATAGCAACAACGTCGTTAGTGAAATTACGTCACTGACAGCTTTACCTCGCATGTGCATCCATTTGCATACGCTAAAGCGTCACGTCGCATTTAGAATACTTAATATACAACCTTATTAAGTTGTGAACGACTTTTTTTACCCGTTCACTTAAATAACGTATAACATAACATAACATTACACTTTCTATTATGTCAATCACATAGAGTTCGGTGCGTATGGATGCAGTTAGTGTTGTGTGTCGTGATATGGAACCTAAAAAAGAAAAACGAACTAGACGTAGGGTAGATAGGTTAATTTACCACTAGTGCTTGTCAACGGTTTCTCCCCGCCACCGCAGTTTCGCCGTGACCACGATCCATGCAACTGGGTCGCAATATCGGCAAAAAGAAATCGAAAAGGATTCAAAAACCCCATATCGTGAGTACCCGTTATGTATTAAAATGTGTCAATTCCGCGACAACATTAGTCTAAAATCATATATTACACTTTCTACACTTACAGCCCTACACTAGGATTTCCTGTATCGTGGGTATCATGGACACACAAGAGGAATATACAGACACCCAGACTCAGAACAAAAATATAAATTCATCATTCAGATACCTGTCTCGCCGGGAGTCGAATCCAGCACCCACTGCAAATTGGGATGTGATTGCGGATGTGCAAAGAGATCGCCCCGCGATTAGCAGCGTGGACGCCATTTTGTAAGTTTGTAACTCGCTAAAAAACAAGCGACGAAAACGTATCTGCCATGCATCTGCGACATCCTCGCTGTGCAGCCAAACTTAAGTTTCAACATTATCAAACCACTTATTGAAGGTATATTTATTTATTTATTTAACGTCACTAACGGACTGTACACCATTACATTGTTCAACATTAAACATAATATGACTTATCATTCTACGCGCTAGTACTATTACTAGTAACGACGACATGCAATACAACATTATTATAAAATGTGTAATTATCGGAATTAAATAACAATAAATTAAATAAAATTGAAAAGTTTTAACAAAATTAACTAGATAGTTACATAAAATTACATTACATGACTTGAGATAGTGATAAAAATAATAGTTACAAAACGGAATTAATAGCTATTTATTTTTTTATTTTTATAAAAAATTAAATAGCATTCTAACATGCAGTCCACCCGCGCGTCCGCCCGCCCCGCAGCCGCTTGCAAACCGCTAGTATGATAAGGCCCTTAGATGGTCGCCTCATATAAAACGTAACTCAAAGATAGTAATAAAATTTAACGTAGTATCTCTATATAAACGATACACAGTGTCATACATATGTCAGGCGTAGAACAATTTTGTTACACAGACAGCGATGTGTCAAGTATATCTCGGCAATTTATAGACCTGTCGGATAAAAAATGCTTTCAAATATATTACTATATGATTTATATAGGAAAGTTGCGTAAATGTTAGTGGTTACTACTTTTGAAAGTTAGTATTCACTACTTTTGAAGGTGGAATGAGAATGATTGGACCGGGGTTGTAGCACCACCACTTGTATTTCTACCGTGAAATAGTTTTTTTTATGTAATTGAAGTAGCAAACGAGCATGCAGTCAACTTGATGGTAAGTGGTCACTGCCGCCCATGGACATCCGTAAACAACTTTATAAAGAACATGGGTTTTACTGAATTCAATTATATAAAACTCACCAAACTATGAAAAACCGCGGTGGTGCTCGAGAAGATGATACAATTCAATATTTACACAATCGTAAATCGTTCGAAGTCCCGATGATAAGTGCCAACATGTGTTAATTAATGTGCACATAATAAATCGTTGTGAACGACGGCCGTTTAATTTATTTCTTCACAAATGACGCGACAGGTTAATTTACCGTCGTAAAGTGTAGTTAACGTGGAATGAATACTGAACAGTCGGGAAGAGTCAATCGGTTTTATTTATTGAAGTTAATATTTCTTTCGTGTTTGGGAAACAGATCAGATTGTAGATTTTTGTGATGTCGCGTACCCTTAGTACGTTTTAAAGTTTCATTAAACTTTTTGTTTTACGTTTTCGGCCATAGATCCTCAAAAGAATGTGTGCCGGCGACCACAGTCTTCGACCGATATGCAACACCTTTGAAGATGGTAGAACCAGTGTAGTTCGACCGGGGAGGTACCACCGCCACACCTGTTTCTACCGTCAAGCATTTCTTGCGTTTCGATGGAAGGGTGTGGTTGCCCGCACACCTTCACACGAGGCGACCATCCTAGTCCTCGGGAGTAGCAACTCATCTGTGATTGACTTCAGATGGAACCCATGTTTATTTTAATTAAATCATTTCTAAGATTTAATAGTTATGACACATACGTTTGTGGCATATATCCATACTTCCATACTATTATAAATATGAAAATGTGTTTGTTTGTTCCTCTTTCACGTCGCCACATAGCTATTATATGATATGGTTTATATGCCGGGAGATAGCTAGAAGGGCGGAGAGTGACGTAGGCTACTTTTTACCGCGTTCTCTCATTCCCATGAGACTATCGGCGTTTTGTTAGTTGATACATATTAAGTATCTCCAGACGTTGTTAATAGATGGCGTTAGTAAAAAAGATTTACAAGTTCTAAATCACGCTATCAAATGCTAATGTTAATTCCCTTTGATCGTGCGGTCGAAGCCGCGGGTAAGAGCTAGGTATAGATAAATACATATCAGGCATTTTATATAAACATTTAATGCTTCTTTATTAGCACAACGTACATATTTTCGAACGACATAACTTCGGAAGATATCGTATATAACCGGTTTTTGTTACGAACCTTCTGACATAACCGGATATATGGGGGCGATAACCGGTTCGGACCGGTTTAATCCGGATGTTCCGATGTCCGATAAGGCCCGTGTATGCTACTGTTGTAAATTTTGACCGGTTTATGTCAGCTTTTGTAGGGTTTTATACGAGTTGGTGGGTTTTTGAAATATGAAGGGAATCATTCTGGTAGCACCTTTATCACTTTCACAATATAGTGAGAATAGATACTTTGTAAACTGGAGTCTGTAGCGTGAACTCAAAATTTGACAATAGAATTGAAACAAACAATAGTAATTTACTATAACTATAACTAAAACAAACAATAATAGTTTAATATTTGTGGATAATTACGTTAAATTCCTATTGATAAGAATAACATATGAAAATCATACTAATATTGTAAAGGCGAAAATTTGTGAGTGTGTATGTTTGTTACTTCTTCACGCCTAAACGGCTGGAGCGATTTTCATAAAATTTCGTAGGGAGTTAGCTGACACTCTAGATTAACATATAGGCTACATTTTACTGTGGGAAAATATCTTATTTCCACCGATACATCGATTCATCGATTTTTTAACGCGGGCGAAGCTGCGGGGTTCATCTAGTTAAGAAATAAATTCAGAAATCTGAGTTAAAAGAAACATAATACTGTACTCGTTTATTAACAAAAACAATATGCAACGAATACAAGCCAGCCAACGAAGTTACAAATAACGTCAAACAATACTAAACAACTCAGCCGCTTCTCTCAAAAACTATGGAATCCCCATCTATTCATTTTTAACCCCTGGGGACCTCATTGCAATCACTACTTCCGGTGACGTACCTTTTGAACCTACAGGGTTCCACTGCAAGACCTAACTATATACCTATCTATGTCATTACATAAAAAGAATTTATAGTTTCATTAAACTATCAATTCTTTTTAAATTTATTAACTCTTCCTATGTATTTTAGTTTTGTTTTAATTTTTAGTATTGTTATGTGTTCTTTATATTATTTTGCCAACGCACCACTTGACCGAGCTGCTCGAATTGGGACACACTTTGAATAAGTATTTAATATTTAAATTTAGGAATGAAAAAGAAACAGTAGAACATAAATAATGTAAATAGCTATGTTGCCAATTTTTGCATACCTATCATTTATCGTTCGATAATGCCGAACAAAACCCAATGCATATCATTTACTTACGTATGAGTTTAACGCCAGATCGTAAAAATAAAGTAGGTAGCCAATCCTTAACCGTAAAAACCGTAAAATACCCGCATTTACGATTTATACCGTAACGTTATGTTGCGCACTGACACGGTACTAAGTGAAATATATTTATTGAGGTCAGCGATTCCTTTACGACTTCAGATATCATTTTAGATCGAAGTGAAATTGAAAATGGTTTTTATAAGGATTGCTATGTTATCTGTAACAGGACTACGAAGCAATAACTTTAATATTATAACGTACAATTAAGTGTTACTAGTTACCCGTCACATCGGTCGAAATGCGACCGTAATTTAAATTAAGAATCTAAATTTCATATTGTCCAAAGTAGTACGAATAATTCTTATGAATACTTGAAGTAATTTTGAACGTTAAATATAAAAAGAGATTTAATTAGCTAAACCGCATTTAAAAGCTTGATTTTAAGTAATTTTTAAGCATTATTTGAAAAAATATTAACATTCTGCACTCCTTCTCTATGTCCACTATAACCGTGCAAAGTTTCATACCAATCCGTCCGCGGCATATTACTTAAAAATGCTTCACAAGTTTTTGCTTCACGTATTAATATATCTATACTATAATAAATCTGTAAAAGGTCGCTGTCTGTACATGGAATAAATTTAGGTGAAAACCATTTCTAGAGGTCTTTAATACGATATAGAACCCAAAATAATAGTTTTTAGAAATCTTTTCTGTTTGTCTGTTTGTCTGTTTGTCTGTGTGTTTGAAAACGCTAATCTCAGAAACGGCTTATCCAATTTGAATATAATTTTCACGGATGTGTTGTGGGAAACTTCACTTAACATTTAGTGTTTATTTTATGTAAATCGGTTTATAAATAAAAAAGTTATGTCAATTTGAAAACTACGCAGTATTTATTCTGTGTTCGATAAGTGTTAATAAGATAAGTAACTGCATAGTTGAATTGGTTGAAACTAAACATGTTATGGTCTGTAAAATGTATTCCTTTGTTATGTATTTTTTATTGGTTATGTGTGTAACTGTGTACCTATGTTATTTGATACTATACAAATCTATATCGCTATATCTATATATACTTATATAAAAACGAAAGGATGCTCTCTCACTCATCTATTGAATAAACATCGTAGAGCCTAAACTGCTAAAGATTTGAATATGATTTTTACTAGGGGTTCCTTTTATGACGTAGACGTCAGTTAAGAATGAATTTTCTGATCCCCCCCCCCCCCCAATTTAACCCAAATAGGAGATGTAAGTTTGTATGAAAGTCAGTCAATTTTGAGGCCACCTCAATAAAATATAGTATTTCGCTTTGGTTTTTATGTTAAAACATAGTTTTAAACCGACTTCCAAAAAGGAACAGGTTATCAATTCATCTGTATTTTTTTTTAATTTTTTTTTTTTATTTTATATTTGTTACTCGATTTCTCCTCACTGGGTGAACGGATTTGGATGATTTTTTTTTTCATTTGAAGGGTAGTGCGTGTCATGGGGTCCCATTTATTTTGAGTTCACTTTTGACAGTGGCATCCTTAAGAAAAGCGCATAAGTCTGATATTTGCATTAACGATGTGCGCGATAAATAGATGAATAACTCTATTTCCCGCCAACCGATTTTCATGATTTTTCTATTATTTGAAAGAATGTACTTTAAGGGTACTCTGATGAGTTTGATACGGTTCTGATCATAGGATCCATTTCTTTGAAGCAAATTAACGAAATTAGCGATACTCGGCCAAACCTAAGCTGTAGGAGTCCAATTGGGTTGAATGTAGAATGAGATTACTAAGCAGATATTTCCTAAAAAAATTGACCTTCAACTCTTCAATCCTGATGATGCAGGGGTACTGCTAGCCTGAACCGTAGAAGTAAAGTCAATTTGTTTTTATGGATATATAATAAGATTGTTAAACAAATTCATGGGACAAAAATTTGATCTTCATTTCCTCAATCCTGATGATGTAAGGATATTTCAAGACTAAACCGTAAGAGTTGGCTATTTGGTACTTACGGTTATGTAATAAAAATACCAAGCAAAGATACACGGTAAAAATGTTGACCTTCAACTCCTCAACCCTGATGATACAGGGTTACTTCAAGCCTAAGCCATAGAAGTTAGCTATTTAGTGCTTTCGGGTATGTAATATAATTACTAAGCAAAGACACAAGATGAAAATTTCGATCTTCAACTCCTCAAGCCTGATGATGCAGGGTACTGCAAGCCTAAGCCATAGGAGTTGGCCATTTAATGCTTTCGGATATATAATATAATAACTAAGCAAAGACACATGATGCCAATTTCGATCTTAAGCTCTTCAGCCCTGATGATGCAGGGTACTGCAAGCCCAAGCTATAGAAGTTGGCTCGCAAGTGCTTACGTATAAGTAATAAGAATATTAAGCAAAGACACGGAATATTTTTTTTTACCTTCAAGTCCTCCCTGATGATGCGAGATAAAGCAAGCCTAAATTATAAAAGGTAGTCACATAATGCTTACGGTTGTTTTTAGTATATATATTATAAGTTTAACGACAGCTCATTAAACTGAAATGTGATTAATAAATTAAACTTCAATTCATCAACCCTGATAATCTAAGTACACAACCTACTTAAGCCTTATGAGTTTGCTACTTATTGATTACAATACATTACAACCCGTTCCTGAGAGATCATTATGATGAAAAGTGTCACTTTGAATACCTAAATCCTGAAAATGCAGGAGTATTGTCATGTTATTGTTAAGAGTTGGATTTAGCTGTAGCTTTTTAAATAGGATGGGTTAGGTTAGGTTGGAACATAAATGGAAACATAAAAAATAAGCGAGCAGGGTGCGGCAGCGCCCAGCGAGCGGGTGCGCCCTGTTCGTATGATTGTAAAAGTGTTTTGATTATGTCTTCTGCTTTACAAAGAACAATGCGGGATTTACGCACACAAATAGCCCGATGCACCTCTTAAAAGATCTTATCTTTGGCCACATGAAACAAAATATGAACTTAGAATATATGTCTCTGTTCAGTGATATTCAAATTTTCTAATGATTTCTTTGTTATCCGGAAAAGTTAAAATCAATCTTTATATCGATACGTCTTCGTTTAAATGTGGAGGAGTTGGTTGAAAAAGTATATCCCGATATTGTTAATACAACCAATAACACTATAAATTGGTTCCAAAAGACGGCTATATATCCACCCACCATTGAACGTGTCGATAAAATATTTTTTTTTCCAAATTTAAAGCAGCGTCACAGATCTACTATTCGGTAGACACAGTCATTGAGATGGATGAAGTAGTACAATAACCAACAGCATTTTTTAAATTCCTTAATGCCTTCCGGAACTCCTGAACACAAATTAATATTAAAAGTAGGTTTACCTATAATCTTACTTAGAAATTTGAATCCGCCAAAATTACTTCAAATAGTATTTTGCAATTCGGAAAAGTTCAAATCAATCTTTATAATCGATACGTTTTGGTTCAAATGTGGAGGAGTTGATTGCAAAAAGTATCCCGATATTGTGAATTAGACCACTAAGAATGTAAATTGGTTAAAAAAGCGGTTTACAATATTAGAATTCGTCTAATTAAAAAAAAAAATAACAATACGTTCCTACCCACAAATACACACTTTAGATTCGTTTTTTCACTCTGTGTTTGACCAGGTAATCCTTGAGCGGCCAAACCGATTTTAATGTAACTACTTTTTATCATAGAATTCCCGCGGTGTCGAGATTTGCGCGGGAAAAACTTTGTGACACGTTGATTTTCACGCGGGCAAAGCCGCGGGTACAGCTAGTAGATAATATAATCTTAAGTGTTTAAACTCGACCACGATGCATGCCGTGTAATGGCTTGTAATTAAGACAGCATATAATTTAATCTTAATCTAGTTTTTAGTTGTAAATGTAATATATTGTCTTGTTGGCTGCCCTTTTTAAACAAATAAATAAATATCTGACTGTTAAGTGTGGCAATAACCGTATATTACATAATATAATAATCAATGCACTTAGTATGAGTTGTTTGATGAGTAATGTTTGTTTGTAACCGACTTCTTTGGGCGCGATTTTTGACCCACTTTAAAGGGCCAGATTTCGTTAAAACTTAGTAGATTTATTGAGCACCGATGACAATACACTAATTTGATAAAATTATTCCATTTTTTTAATTTGACTAAAAAGTAGAAAATAAGTAATAGTTTAAAAAAACTAAAAAACACGCTTTTTATAGAAAATCGAACTAAAAAATAGAAAATAAATTTAAATGAATTTAAATTAAGAAAATAGTGATAAAAATTTCAATGAATATAAATTAATAATAGTGTGAATAATAAAAAAAAAAATTAAAAAAAAAGCGTGGGGTGCTTTTTAAGATATTATCGAAATGATAATCACTCTACTCATATCTGTCAATAAAATATCTATAACCATTGACACCATGCACCCCACGCTTTTTTTTAAATAAAATATTTTTTTTTTATTCACACTATTATTAATTTATATTCATTGAAATTTTTAACACTATTTTCTTAATTTAAATTAATTTGAATTTATTTTCTATTTTTTAGTTCGGTTTTGTATAAAAAGCGTGTTTTTTAGTTTTTTTAAACTATTATTTATTTTTATTCGCGTTGCACGTTTACGTAAGAAAGGCAAAATAATAAGTAATAAAGTAAATCGTTAATAACTCTTTATGTCCCACAGTTTAAGGTCACAATCCACTGCGCTGACCATGTGTGAATTAATAGACTTTATACAGTTTTCAGATTTTTTTAGAGAACTTTCAGGTGTGTAGTTTACCTGGCAATGTTCTCCATCACTGTAGTTATACTTAATTTCTAATACTAATACACAATGAATGTAAAAGATAGTGGCGCTTGCCTGGAATTCGAACCTAGATCCATCGATTGGGAAACCGAGGGTCGGTAGTCTTAAATAATGCTACTATGTATTTCCTACATTTTGTACCTTAGGTACCTCCTGCGTGTCTCTGTAGCCCCGGGACCAGAATAGGGCTACGGTAACCTCCCTGCCTGTCGTAAGAGGCGACAAAGAGGGGCTTTTGGGGTTGCGGGCGGGAAGAGTGGGAGCTCGAAGCGACCCTGGGCAGGACGGTGGCATGTGTAGTCGTATGCCACCGTAAATAACATAACAGAAGGAGCAGTGAGCGTATTCGCTCATGAGAAGAGCCTGAACTAGGCGTCGCGCTCGGGTGAATCCGGTTGTGTTTCGTTAGAGATCTCGGAATCCCCTACACAGCTCTGAGGATGGCCACCCTTATTAATGCAGTAAGATACACGTGACCCGCGTCGCTCCCTCGGCGTTGGGTTTTAACTTTAGAAGTAGTTAGTAGTAGTAGAGTAGTTACCTTTAGAAGTAATTCCCCTTGTAAACAAAAAAAAATAACCTCCCACTATACGCAAAGAAAGAGTAAGGTACTGCAAACTAAAAGTAACAAACTAACACCATATGGCATAATGGCGCCTAGTTGGGCAAAAGTTATGACAACATTTGTATTAGCAAAGCCGATAACTTGTAAGCTCCCCCTAAGCTTCCAACTTTTAATGCTTACTTATACTTATTTATCAATAGGATAATCTATACCATATGTTTTGAAACGTGGTTCCGCGCACGTGTTTTATTTATTTTTATTTGAGTTTTTTCCAGTTTTACAAAATGAGGTGTCCATATTTGGCATAACTAATTTCTTCCCAAGAAATCACTCCCCCTCCTTTCTCTGACATTTCTATTTATATTTCCCCCTTCTTTGTTTCATAGACATCTGAGCGTATTTAAATGATATCATACTCATATACTTACACTTGTAATATTATATTATAAAGGCGAAAGTTTGTGAGTGTGTATGTTTGTTACTAGTAGAAATAAAATTTTGTACCTTATAAACAAACCTGTTGTAGTGAAAACTGACGAAATAAATATTTTTTCTTTCTTTTTTTCTTTCTTTACTTCTTCACGTCTAAACGGTTGGAGCGATTTTCATAAAATTTGGCAGGGAGTTAGCTGATACTTTGGTTTCACATATAGGCTACTTTTTATTGTGGAAAAATATTTTATTCCCACGGGACATTCGAAACATCGATTTTCTTAACGCGGGCGAAGCTGCGGGGTTCAGCTAGTCCATACTAATATTATAAATGTGAAAGTGTGTTTGTTTGTTCCTCCGTGAAAGAGGCACAAATAATCACATAGCTATTATATGATATGGTTTATATGCTGGGAGATAGGAGGGCGCGGAGAGTGACGTAGGCTACTTTTTACTGCGCTCTCTCATTCCTATGAGAATATCGATGTTTTGTTATTTGATACATATTTAGTAGCTCCAGGCGTTGTTAATAGATGGCGTTAGTAAAATTCACTTGCAAAGTTCTGAATCACGCTATCAAATGCTAATGTTAATTCCCTTTGACCGTGCGGGCGAAGCCGCGGGTAAGGGCTAGTATATCATAATTATGTCATAATCCTTCAAGTTACAAATAAATTGTAATCTAATCAATAAAGTAATCTACGCAATACATCACTAAATTGATGTAATAATGGAACTGTAAATAACAGAGCATTGAACAAATTTATATAGATTTTTCCAGCTTTCCTAGCTAGAAATCCTTGTCGTTTCTCCTATCTAGGCGATTGATCGCCAGCCATTTGTAAACGTGCACTAGCCCATAATACGAAGTGATTTGTCCTTACCAACCAGTGTTTCTACTATAACTTTGTAACTCGCTTGAGATTTTACGCTAAATCTTTTGAAATTTTAAAGTAATTGGTTCTTGGAGTTGTGAAGCCATTTCTTAATTGAGTTAAAAATTGTTAGGTAGGTTTGATTGGGCTACATAGGACTTAGTCAAATAACCGTCGCTAGATGAAATAATCTGGATGTAATTGTAATTATTATACCCCTAATAATAGTCACAACATTTTAAAACTCCAGAAAATCTTACTATATAAAGAAAATCGCCCTAAAGTTAGGTTTACGTTAGTTGGCAACGCTGGATGAAACTTCCAATATTGATAATTATTCTGATATTTGCTACATTTACTAGCCAAATTAGGTTCAAACCCAGGCACGCACCAATGATTTTTCTAAAATTATGTGCGTATTAAAAATTAATTATCACTGCTTTTCGGTGAAGGAAAACATCCTGTGGAAACCTGCACACCCGAGAGATCTTTAAAAAAAAGTTCTCGGAGGTGTGTGAAGTCCACCAGTTCGCACTTGGCCAGCGCGATGGACTATGGCCTAAACTCTCTCATTCTAAGAGAATACCCGTGCCAAGCAGTAGGACACTAATGAGAGAATCGCCAACTTAAATACGTATTTTTTTTTGTGGTGGGTGTGCCCACATTTACTTTAATGCTTTCCAACACACCAAAAGGAGTCTATGTACAAAAACATTTTATCCGCAGATTTTAAGAAAACAGCAGATTGAAATTAATGATGAAACTCGAGTCTAAAAAACAGCAAGGAATTGTTGGTAACAACATTTTTCTTAATTTGTTATCGGACCGGGACGTGACGTTAAATGCCAAGATCCCGCAACAATTTTATTTTTATTATTTACGATGTAAATAAACATTTTTAATAAATTGTATACTAGATTTTTCTCGCGGCTCCACCTGTCTCGTTTCGTTTACCATGGTAAGGGAATATTTCCTAACCACACGACCTATTTTTGATAAGTTTTGACAACCCTTTCTTCCCGTGGTGGAATACGTGGAATATAAGTTAATTTTATGCAAGGTGTTAGAACCAGTGTAGTTCGACCTATTTCTAGTGTGAAGCATTTCTTGCCTTTCGATGGAAGGGTGTGGTTAGGGTTGGTTGACTGAGGTAGCAAACGAGCATGCAGTCCACGTAGTAAGTGGTCACTGCTCATGGACATCTGTAATCAAACTCATACAGAACATGGGTTCCACATGAAGTCAATTACAAATGCGTTGCTACTCCCGAGGACTATGATGGTCGCCTTATATAAAAGTGTGCCGGCAACCACATTGCAACGGACCTCCCGATTGAGAGGGCAATCAACCATAAGGCTATCACTGCTTTGCAAGTTTCATATGCTAATATCTCAATCCTCAGGAGTAGCAACGCATCAGTGTTTGACTTCACATAAATACCTTGTTGTGTACGAAGTTGCTTACAGATATCCTTTGGCGACAGTGACCACTGACCATTGGGTGGATTGCATGCTCGTTTGCTACTTCAACGTTATAAAATATAATTATAGCGAATCCTTTATTTTGCTTCATATTTATAGTAGTGTTCAAACATACCCGATTCGCATTTATTTATATGTAAAATTGGCTGGAATTTCAACTGAGATTTTATTTTAACGTGAACATGTTCCGAGTACCGTTCTGCTCGTTAACATGGATTTTGAGTTTTCGAGTTATTGGATATCCAGCGATTGGATTCTGGAATGTGCTGGAATACCGTTTATTAGTAAAATGTAGGTACAATTTTGGAGCCTAATTGAAACTCGACCTCTCGAGGGATGAATCCCAGGTTCTTAAATGTTCTTAAATGTTCTTAAATGACGTGCGTGTTAGAAATTAATTATCCATTCGGTAAAAGAAATTGAAATTCCCCAAGAGTGGTCTTTCGCTTAAAAAAATCTAAAAGGTGTGTGTGAATTACAAATTCGCAGTGATAGCCTAATAGTTGAAACTTGCCCTCTCGTTCAGGAGGTCCGAGGTTCAAATCCAGGTACGCACCTTTGATAATTTTAAAATTATGTGCGTATTAGAAATCAATTATCACTGCTTGTCGGTTAAGGAAAACATCGTGAGGAAAACTACACCCGAGAGTTCTTTAAAAAAAAGTCCTCAGAGGTGTGTGAGGTCCACCAATTTGCACTTGGCCAGCGCGGTGGGCTATGGCCTATAACTCTCTCATTCCGAGAGAAGACCCGTGCCCAGCAGAGGGACAATAATGGGTCGACGACGACATAACCGACACAGTGGATTATGCACAAAATCTCTCTTTCTGAGAGAAGACTCGTGCTTAGCGGTGGGACAGTAATGGGCTGACGACCACTGTTTCGAAAATAGCAAAGCAATGGTAACCTAGTATTAATTTTGGTCTATTCCTTGAAGTCAGTGTCGTCAACCCCTTACTGTCTCACTGCTGAAGGTCGCCTTCGAAGTCTTTTCTTTCATCGCGATTTATTATCGGAAGCAAAGTGCAAAAAAGCTCTCCTTCAGTGCATTGGCGACTCCTCCGGTGATGCTAATGTACATAGGCGACGGTGACCAATTTCATAACACGTGGCTCGTCTGAGAGAGAGTGGTGCTGAGAAGCACATTGCACCGCACTCTTGAAATGTAATAATTATTATGATGATATTGTGAACTATTTTTTATACTCTTCCAATCCGCTCATAATTGTATAATTGCGTGGGTACGCAATTACGATCCTACTTCTGATAATACCATCTTGAGTTATATACTATTACAGTAAATAAACATAAAACAAAACATTGCTGAGTGGAACAAAAAGTAACAATTCTTAGTACCGAAGTGATATTCACAATGGCCGTTATTAATGAAGATCATTAATGATCTTCAGATAAGAACGCGCTTTGTTTTCCCGACGGTGTAGTTTTCCTTTTTGTAATCAACTGCTTTTTGTTATGAAGACGAGGTATTCAGCTACTCTCAGCGTGAAATACTGACCTAGTTTTCGTTTATATACATAGAAATTGTTGGACGTTTGTCAGTCTGTCCTTGACACATTACGACGCATCGTAATACCATCTATAATCTCTTTGAATCGTTAGGAAGCTTCCTAAAGATTGGAAGCTGTTGTGTCCCGCGAAGATTTCTGGTATACTGTATACAATAACAATCACACACACACCCACGCTTTCTACACTCATAGCCCCACACTAGGATTTTCTCCTGTGCCGTGGGTACCATGGACACACACAAGACGAACATTCATACCTGTCTGGCCGGGAATCGAACCCAGGACCCATTGCGCGTCAGACCGGTATGGTAACCGCTGCACCACGCGGGTCGTCGTGTGTCGGGTGTCTCAAATAACAACATTTGTTATAGTGATATCACAAATGTCGTTATTTGTTATAGTGATATAACAAATGTTGTTATTTTAACATTCGCGAATGCGAAAGCAAATGTTGTTCTATCCATTTTAAATTTAAATATTGTTAACATAACTTTACCTAACTTTGACATGTCAATTGAATATAATAATCCATGTTACATAGTTTGCTCCTAAAAATGATTCTAATTAGAAATTTTTGCATGTCTTGACAGTTGGAACTTGAGAGCCTACCTTTATATATAGCAACATTTCATGTACCCATGTTCTTGCAAAATAAAATATTTGAATTTGAATTAGTTTTTTAACACTTTTGGTGTAAGGGCCGGATTATCTAGATTTGGTGACCTTTTTGAAGTTATATTTATTTAGGCGCGTTATGAAAAATGATGAGGGTAATTTTAGGATTCGTCAAACTAAAGTCACAGTATGATTTTGCATGCCTTGACAGGCGGAACTTGGCGGACCTAAATAATTTTACAATTACTGTACACATACATCAAGTACCATGTTCTTGCGAAATAAAATATTTGTATTTGTTTTGTAATGAAAATTAGAATGAAAATGCTACGCATGCTTTACCGCGGCAGTTCCCGAGTGCCGCACGTTTTTTTTTGAAGTTATACTTCTTTATAACGCAGCCTGCGTTATAAAATGATGAATTATGAAATGATGAGAATAAGGCAAAAGATATTTTTTTTAAAAAGATTTTATTTTGTTACGCCAAAGAAGTATAACTTTTAAGGCGTGTACATAAGTACTCATTTTTATATTTTTTTAGGTTGACGAATTTCGGTTCGATTTCAATTAGGATAGATTTAGCGAACTTTTTTGCAAACCACTGCATTCACAAAAACATTGTCTCACAAATAAAATGTTTAAAAGCATACACATTTTAAAGAAATAAAGAAAAGAAAGAAAAAACCCTTATTTTTTTTCGTACAGTAACAGATAAGAAAAACATGTACATGCAAAAAAAAATAACAAAAAATAAAAAGAAACAAAAAACAGAATTAAAAAAAAATGTCAAAAAATCAAATATAACAATAAACCAAAGTAAAACGTTACATCACCAGGATATATTTTTTCACCATTTACTCTACCCATCGTAGGGCGGAATGTTCACCATGGACGCAGCTGTTGCTCTGATTTGAAAACTTTTTCATGTTACGTAAGCTGTCGTAAATAGGCTTATAGATTTGTCACCAAAAAATAAAATGGCTCTCCAGTTTGAACAATTTTTCTTCTATCCATCTTATATATATATTAAGACCATACAGACCATATAATCCATATATACTAAAACTCAATGTATTTAAATATTTTTTACTTATTTGTGGCATAGAAGTTGGTTGTACTGACCAAACGGCTTGACAGTTTTTTTTCTGATCGAAGTAGCAAACGATCATGCAGTCCACCTGATGGTAAGTGGTCACTGCCGCCCATGCACATCTGTAATCGACTACATACAGAACATAGCTTTCATTTTTAATTCAATCACAGATGCGTTGCTACTACGAGGACTATGATGGTCGCCTCATGTGAAAGTGTGCCGGCAACCACACCCTTCTATCGAAACGCAAGAAATGCTTCACGCTAGAAATAGGTGTGGCGGTGGTACTTCCCCAGTCGAACTACACTGGTTCTACCACCTTGCATCTACATACATACCTATCTACATACATATCTATTTATATATTATCACTATGCCAAGGGAGAAGGGTTTTGTTTTTTTAAAACTTCCTATAGACGTCATGACGGTCTCTATAATGTTCTGAGACAACGTTTGTTAAGGGTTCGACTCCCGGTCAGACAGACATATGAATGGTTAGTTTATTAAGTTGATCTGATTAAGTGAAAAACACATGGACGAATTCATATTAGGCGCACATATGTGTTAACAGTTGGCCGTTTTTTTTTATTTAACGAATTCCTACTGTTACATTCTAAAAATCAATGTATTTAAATGTGTTTTTACTTATTTGCGGCATAGAAGTCGGTTGTAGAAACCAAACGGCTTGACAGTTTTTTTTTATCTTATCGAAGTGGCAAACGAGGATGCAGTCCACCTGATGCTAAGTGGCCACTGCCGCCCATGGACATCTGTAATCGACTACATACAGAACATAGCTTTCACTTTTAATTCAATCACAGATGCGTTGCTACTCTCGAGGACTATGATGCTCGCCTCATGTGAAAGTGTGCTAGCAACCAGACCCTTCTATCGAAAGGCAAGAACTGCTTCACGCTAGAAATAGGTGTGGCGATAGTACTTCCCCGGTCGAACACACTGATTCTACCACCTTGAAAACAATAAACTTTCAACAATAAATCCTTTGATCGCAAACAATGTCCATCCCCCACCCCCGACCCTTTCGATACGAATTAGCGTTTTCGTCCAATGACTCGGAAAATTCGTTGAACTGGAAGGGATTTGAAATTAACATTTTACATAATAATGCCTTGAAAAGTGTATTTCAATACAGATACTTTCAGGGTTTGAAAACCCTTCTATTTTTATCACAAAACTAGCTGAAACCCGCAGCTTCGCCCGCGCTTAAAAAATACATGACATATACATAGTCATTCAAGAGGAATATTTCTTTCATACATATATTTTTGGTATCTTGAACCGTTTTCGCAGCGCACGCAACGAAAGCCCTCAAGGATGAAAAATTTTCCTTGTTTTTTTTTCACATTTTCCATTATTTCTTCGCTTCTAATAGTTGCAGCGTGATGTTATATAGCCTACAGCCTTCCGCGATAAATGGTTTATTCAACATAGAAATATTTTTTCAAATCCAACCAATAGTTCCTGAGATTAGCGCGTTCAAACAAACAAACAAACTCTTCAGCTTTATAATATTAGTATAGATAAACGCTTTATTCACTTATACTACTTGTACATAATTACACATTTTTGGATTTGATATGTATTAAATATGGTCTTTTTTATATGCTACTAGCTTACCCGCGGCTTCACCCGCACGGTCAAAGGTAATTAACATTAGCATTTAATAACGTGATTCAGAACTTGTAAATTAATTTTACTAACGCCATCTATTAATAATATCTCGAACTACTAAATATGTATCAACTAATAAAATATTGATATTCTCATGGGATTGAGAGAGCGCGGTAAAAAGTGGTACGTCTCTCTTCATAATAATTGTACATATGTATGCATATATGTAAAAATAATTGTGCATATGTATACATATACGTAAAAATAATTGTGCATGTGTATACATATATGTAAAAATAAATGTACATATGTATACATATATGTACAAATAATTTTACATATGTATACATAACGAAGTGATAAGCTTGATATGCGACGTCAGGAAGGCCAGGACTCTTCATTACTGTCCATTCTTGAAGATTTCAAGTAAAACACAGAAGAGGAAGTCCGATCGCTGCGGCGGTTAAACAAGAATCTTTTTAATACCGGCGTTCGC
Organism: Spicauda simplicius; assembly: GCA_949699795.1. Classification (NCBI taxonomy): domain Eukaryota; kingdom Metazoa; phylum Arthropoda; class Insecta; order Lepidoptera; family Hesperiidae; genus Spicauda; species Spicauda simplicius. The sequence continues at coordinate 532,499 of OX453079.1, read as the reverse complement.
TCGCCTTTTTATAACAATGTTTGGTAGCGTGACAATAACAAATTTATGGAGGGTAAACTAAATTACAATTCTAAAAATCATTAAATGTTGGTAATTCAATAAACAAACAATTTTCGATCTTTAAACTTACTAAAATAATTATTATCGGCGACGTGTTTTTCATAAATACGCGGTGTCGCGCCGACATACATATGTGTAGAAATAATTGTACATATGTATACATGTATGTACAACTAATTGTACATATGTGTACATATATGTACAAATAATTTTACATATGTATACATATATGTACAAATATGAGCAAATATATACATATATGAGCAAAAACGCGGCACGGGCGTACCATATTTTTCTCGAAGCAATTCGGGCCATTTTCAACCCCCTATAACTTCGTTCTGGATATAAGTAGAAGCTCAAATTGTTAATACCTAAGAAAGCATTGTGTGAACACGGTACATTTCAAATTTCATTCAATTTTAACCAGATGTTTAAGAATTATATCGAGTCAAAGTTCTTAATTTTGTCATTCACTCACTGACCGATCATCTTAAATCTAAGGCACTTCCGGTAGACATAGAACCTCCAAATGTATGATACAGTTAATATTTAGCGTATAAATCAAGGAAAAACTAAAACATTTTCCAATTTCCATCCAGTTTTCTGGATACATCAGCTGCAAGAAATGACTTTATAACCGTACAAACATATGCAATAAAAATCAATACTTAAAAAAAATCCAAGTTTCGCAACTCAGTTTTTCTACCGAAAAATGTTGTAAGATCCTTGTAATACTAAGTCGATTATTAATTTATCCAGTCCCTGCTTATGGGACTTTCTGTCTTTAACGTTTAAAAATCTTTAACGTTTTAAATAAAAAGGTTGACTCGGCAACTGCATGGAAACACAATGTGTTGTATCTCGCGAGTAACACATATATAAATAAGATTGTTTAATGCGATTGCCAAGTCAATCTATTTATTTAAAACGTTTAAGATTTTTTATAATTGATATGGTCACTATAAGATTATGTTAGGTTAGAATATTACGTAACAAGTTAAGACAGAAAGTCCCATAAGCAGGGACTGGATAAATTAATAATCGACTTGGTATTACAAGTATCTTACAACTTTTTTCGGTAGAAAAACTGAGTTGCGAAACTCGGTTTTTTTTTAAGTATTTGTTTTTATTGCATACTAATATTATAAAGGCTAAAGTTTGTGAGTGTGTATGTTTGTTACTTCTTCACGTCTAAACGGCTGGAGCGATTTTCATAAAATTTGGTAGGGAGTTAGCTGACACTCTGAATTAACATATAGGCTATTTTACTGTTGTCTTTTTCCCATGGGACAATCGGTACATCATTTTAACGCGGGCGAATCTGCGAGGTTGAGCTAGTATGTTATATGACACAATCTGTCAACCCGTTTGAGCTGTTGCGTTTGTCACGCGCACCTGACATGAACATACAAATTGGACGCAACTGCATCAAAATCCGTAGCGTAGTTTTAAAGATATAACCACACATAGAGACAGACGGGAAGCGCCTTTGTTTTATACTATGTAGAGCTTATGTTCACCAATGCGCACTTGGCCAGCGCGGTGGACTATGGCCTATAAACTCTCTCATTCTGAGAGAAGATTCGTGTCCAGCAGTGGGACAATAATAGGTTGACGAGAGCTTAAATACACAAACTCAAAAAGCAGCATCATTTTTGGCGCAGTCTGGCAAAAAGAGTGATTTTTCACAAGTTCATAAAACTTGTGTTTTCCATTCCTATTACGTGACGCTCCGCAAACTTTATTCGCGCCATTTTATTTTATAGCGCATGAAAACTCGAAGTTACGCCATATTTTTACATCATAACTGAGGAATATTTACAACGAAAATTTTGATGGAAGTGGCTGATTATATGTTTTTTCATCTTGCTGTCGCAATTTCTACTGTCAGCAACTCAATATGTGTACTTTAGTCTTCTATAGTTTTTTTTTTTTCATTAAATACGATTAAATAGTAGAACGATTGTTCGGCCGTGGAAGTACCACCGCTACACTTATTTCTAGCGTGTAGCAGTTCCAGTGTTTTGATGGAAGGGTGTGGTTGCCAGGCACTTATATTTGGCGACCATCTCAATCCTCGGGAGTAGCGACGCATCTGTGATCAACTTCAGATAGAACCCCATGTTCTGTATGAAGTTGATTACAGATGTCCATGGGCGGCAGTTGCCACTAACCATCAGATGGACTGCATGCTCGTTTGCTACTTCTATCTTGTAAAAAAAAATAAGCTAAAACTTATGTTCTACTAGTTGAATCCCGCAGCTTCGCCCGCGTTAACAAAAATCGAATGTCCCGTGGGAATAAGATCGGAAGTAGCCTATATGTTAATCCAGAGTATCAGCTAACTCCCTACCTTTTATGAAAATTGCTCCGGCTGTTTACACGTGAAGAAGTAACAAACACACATACTTAACTTTCGCCTTTATAATATTAGTATGAAGTATGATATGAAGTTACTTACACATGTACAACATGGCCAGCATTGACACTTATCATCAGGTGGACTGAATGCTCGTTTAGTACTTCAATCTGATAAAAAAAGATTCTTGTTTAACCGTCGAAGCGATCGGACCTAAACTGTGAATAACTCCTATGTTTTACTTAAAATTGAAATCTTCAAAAATTGACAGTAATGGAGACACCTCGACCATCCTGATGTCACACACACCTCGTTATGTATTATGTTTGAAACAATAACTTTAAAGTACTGTTACAGAAGTAGGATTGGATGGCCAAAGTAAACTGTTGGAGTGATCCACATTAAAATTATACCCTTTTTAACCGACTTCTCAAAGGAAAGAGGTTACCTGTACCTACGTCACGTATTATTTTTTATATACTAAACATGACAGGCTTTAAGGAAACCGTCACAGAGACAAAAACATGACTATTAATCTATTACATTACATAAAAATTTAATATACGCATTTATAATATTTATTTATATAATCATTTATATTTATATTGTGACTTCTACTGATTTATATTATTTGTAATACAATTATTAAATAGATGCTTATTGATGTTTATAACTAATGTGGTCATGAGTTTAATAGTAGTATCCCCAGGCACGTTACTTGTTGGTTGGTAACAGTACCTTTTAAAATATTTGAGCACTAGCTTATTCCGTGGCTTCGCTCATGCCTACCACGATATTAAATATCCTATGTTTTATTCTAAGCCTTCAACTATGTGTGTGGCTAATTTTAGCGAAATCCGATCGGTACTCATTAGGGGAAAGAGTAACAAACAAACTTACTATCACAATTATAATATTAGGAGGGATTGTCATCATATCACACTAATCATCATAATTCATACTAATCATACTATCATACTTGATACTTTATACTCATACTAATATTATAAAGGCCAAAGTTTGTGAGTGTGTATGTTTGTTACTTCTTCACGTGTAAAGGGCTGGAGCGATTTTCATAAAATTTGGTAGAGAGTAAGCTGATACTCTGGATTAACATATAGTGCTTTTTAGTGTGGGAAAATATCTTATTCTCACGAGACAATCTATTTTTATTAACGCAGGCGAATCTGCGGGATTCAACTAGTATTAAATATTTTTTACAGATGTATGCGTAAATTTTAAGTCAAACAGAAAAAAACAGTATTGATGTACACGGCGACAGCTCGGAATAATTATGATCCTCATTAATTTTAATTGACGCCAACTTGAAGCGACGATGCGACCCGCGGCGGCCCGCTTTCAAAACATCCACTTTACACAATTAAGCGACGGAAATTATTATTTTTTAATTTGAAAACTTTCAACGCAACAACTTTGAGAATGTTTGTCGAATCATTTTAGATTGTTGTTAAATATTCAAAATAATTTCAAATCGGATTCAAGAGTGTTTTTGAAGTGAAACTTCTTTATCGGGGTTGGAAAAAAAATTAGTATAACATTTTTTCGTTACGCGCCATCTTTTTCTGTTACGCGCCATCTTTTTCTTATCCCTACCACGCGTGATATTAGGTAGATTATTATAGATTACATTATTAGATAAAGTTTAATAGAAGCCTTTTATTAAACTTTATCTAATTTAACTTTATTTAACCAATTTCTGTAAAGTTGCATATAGTAAATAATTTTTTGAAAAATAACGTCATAAAGAAGTTTCACTTTTTACGAGTGTACGCTAGTACACGCACGCATTTTTATTTTTATTTAATGACGGTTTTAATTTGAAAACTTTGATTTAGGTTCAAATTCACTCAGACCTATACAAATCCAATCGTGTTAATAAAAGCCCTGATATTCGATTAAAAATTACCCTCATGCTTGGAATGGTCACAAAATCAATTTAATTGTATTTTTTTATTTATTCAAAAAAATGGATGATTTTAAAGTACACTGTATATTTTAGGGCATCTGCTTATTATGTGTGCTGTGCTTACCTCTAACTGTAAGGACACGATTAATTTTATACTATGTTAAGTTGTAATCAATTGTTATTGTGTTTGCGTTGGTAAGCCTTAATTTAATAAATAAATACATCAATTCAACTAGAAGAGGGTTCTGGGTTAAATCCTATGACCATTTATGTAATGGGTATTTCCCAAGGATCTAATTATAGACAACCATAGCTATAACAAGAGTGCAATCTGAAAAAGATCATGTATACACTTTACCTGAAAAAAGTGATCACTTTCACTCACAGGCATCTAGTCATCTCAAATAGGATTAGTCTTTTTTTATCTTATTGACATATCATACGAACATGCAGTCCACCTGATGGTAAATGGCCACTGCTGCCCATGGATATCTGTAAGCGACTTCATACAGAACATGGGTTCTGTCTGAAGACAATCACAGATGCGTTGCAACTCTCGAGGACTATGATGTTCGCGTCATATAAAAGTGTGCCGGCAACCACGCCCTTCCAACGAAACGCTAGAAATAGGTGTGGCGGTGGTACTTTCCCGGTCGAACTACACTGGTTCTACCTTCAAAGTAAGGTAAAGGTAAAAATAAGTGTAGCAGTAGCGCACCCAGAGTCGGAACTTGAAGATTTACATATACTATATAAGATAATACATATACTATACACGTAGCATATTCATGTGCAACAGTTAATATTATACATAGCGTAACCCACCTATCGACAACTTACAAGTCAAAGCTTTTTACCAAACTGTATAAAGTTAGGAAGTACAGTTTATATTCTGGAGTCGAACCCCCGACAGCGCGTCGATACAGTGCCTTGGCAGGAGTCCAAATGATTAAGGATATACTTTCAGCCATACAGCATATACTGAGTTTAGTGCATTCGCTTGTAGACTACATTTTGTTGTATTTTTTAGGCTGTAAGTATTAAACTGTGTTTGAGTTTGTCATGATTAAACCTATTATTTCTCTAGTATATAATAGTAAACTAATATTACTGCCTTATAAGAGTTGAAAAGGGCGGTAAGGTAGCGTTATGATATTCTTAAGGCAAGTACTTTGAAAACCACTTATCGTCGCTTAAGTTCTAATACCACGTAACTCAAAAAATGCCCGTTTTGAGTTAATGAAATAATGGTATCTCAAAATAATATAGGAGCATGTTACATTTTCATTAAAAAATATTTTAATATGAGTATATTAATATTTTAAACGCAATATATTATTTGATACTTGTAGAATTAATATAACTATTTGAGACAGTTTATTTGCTCTTTTGAAAAGTTGCGAATTTTGAGATCCGCGGTGTTAGAACTTAAGCAACGTTATGACACATTAGTAACGTGGCGAATTCCTGCTACTCATTAACAGATGGCGCCACATTTATCTAGAATCACGCTATTAACATATTGATACAAAATAATGAGAGAACTAATCAAAGCCTGATCTGATCTCAGATTATCGGAAAGCGATTGCGCCCTAGGTATAGTTCTATCCGGCTGCGGTCCTTTGGAGGTCCCAGAGTCCTTTTTATAGTGCCGAGGACGGCTACCGGGGAGGTTTTAGTGCGGTAAAAATCCCACATAACCCTGCATCGCTCCCACGGCGTCGGGTACCTTTTGAAGGTTTCCCTCTCGAGAACAAAAAAAAGGTATAGTTCTTACCTTGGTACCTTGCCTTGAGGAAAATCTTCATTTGCGAAAGTTTGTGATAATTTAAAACTCCATAACACAGCTGCACAAGCGAAGTAGTGAAGACGCCTTTTATAAAAAGTTGCAACAAACTTCCTGTCATTACTCCAAATGACAGTTGTTGAAGATAGCGAAGGCTTCATTTTTATTCTGGGAGTTGAACCGACGATCGTCGTCAGTGTACTCTGTACTGGCAGGTCGCCAAACATTGATCGGTGGAGGAACATCTATAAAACAATGCTTTAACACCCCCAGCCATACTCTATTCTACGTGACTTTCGACACATGCCTACATATCGAGATTTAGAGGAATCTATATTCACCTTCATGATATTTAGTAATAATCCATACCAATATTATAAATATGAAAGTGTGTTTGTTCCTCTTTCACGTCGCCACATAGCTATTATATGATATGGTTTATATGCTGGGAGATAGTTAGGAGGACGGAGAGTGACGTAGGCTACTTTTTACCACGCTCTCTCATTCCCATAGAATATCGATGTTTTGTTAGTAGATATTTAGTAATTATTTACTACTACTATTAAACTACTACTATTAAATACTAGATATTTAGTAACTCCAGACGTTGTTAATAGATGGCGATATTAAAATTCACTTGCAAGTTGTGAATCACGCTATCAAATGGTAATGTTAATTCCCTTTGATCGTGCAGGCGAAGCCGCGGGTAAGTGTTAGTTAATTTATATTCCTGTTTCGGGTTTGCAGATTTCATTCCATATGAGCTCATGTGTTTTGCTCATGGATAGCCATGAACAAAACACATGAGCCCATATGGAATGAATTCAGGGCCATGGTTTAACTAGTTACTTTAAAAAGCCCTTATTGATCGTTTACTGTGTCGCACCACTGTGATGACTACTCCGTCACGTGACTCCAAAAGGGTTAAATTATTACTTAAAATGACCTTAGATTAAGATGTTGATCTAATAACTCTTTCATCAAATATATGTAAATGTACGTACGCGGTCGGCTGATTGTTGTTTTTGTTTGTAATTGTGTCGCTTATGGCGAGTATCCGCGTACATAACATATATATTTGACGGTTTTTAACATTCAAATATATTTTTCACTTTCAAAATCCCTCCCTCCATCAATGGTTACAGTCAAGTTTGAGTGAGAATCGATCACGTATTTGGCGATCCGCCAAGATCCAGCTTGTGTCTGTTCGGTGGAATACTGTGCAACTAAGAGCATGACTTGCCAAAGTTACCGTTTCTTGAGTAAATGACATGACTTTTTATATTGGAAGTAGCAAACGAGCATGCAGTTCATCTGATGATAAGTTATGTAAGGATTATAAGGTAAGTGGTCACTGCTGCCCTTCTGCTTTATAAGGAACAAGTGAGGCCTCATATGGAGTACTGCTTGCATCTCAGGGCTGGAACGCCACAGTACCAACTTAACCCACTTGATTACAAGAAGAACGTACAGAAGCGAGCGGTCCGAATCTTCAACGACCCAAGGATCACCGATCGGTTAGAACCCTTAAGCCTGCGGAGGGACATAGGTTTGCGCGCTCTACCGGCTTTATAATGGTGAGTGTTTCGAGGAGCTGTTTGGTCTGGTGCCCACATCACCCTTCATTTATCGCACCACTCGCTGACGGATGAGGTTCCATCCGCATCAACTGGACCCGTGGGCGTTTGCCTCATTCCTGCCGCGGACGTGCAAGATGTGGAATGAGCTTCCTCCTGAGGTATTCCCGGGACGCTATGGCATGAGGCTCTTCAAGAAAGGTGTAAAAAGAGCTCTCCTCCAAGGCCGGAGATGCATTGTTGACTCCTCTGGTGTTGTAAATGTCTATAGGCGACGTTGACTGCTTTCCATCAGGTGGCCCGTCAGCCTTATCGTTAGGTCTAACTATTAAAAAAAAGGTGAAAGTCACGACAAGAATTACTTTCCCTGCCCGGCAATTTTCTAACACCAACCATGTCTCGCAAGAGGGTTCTTCTGAGTGATGTCAGATGGATACCACTTATGTGTAAGATAAGCATATAGAAGGTACACGCGACAACTTGGGCTCTAATAACCCTAGTCGGATTGAACCATCCCTGTAGTGCTGGGATTAGAATAGCGCTACGGCATCCCCTGCCAGTCGTAAGAGCATAACCCTGCGTCGCTCCCACGGCGTCGGGTACATTTTGAAGGTTTCTTCCTCGACAAAAAAAAGTCTGATTGAACCGAAAAAGCTTCTGTTAGCTCATGGGACTGGGAAAGATGGATTTTCAGCAAAAGTAGCAGCTGAATATCTATATACGAGTACATTAATCAGTATTAGGCATTACTACAATTGGGCATTTTTTATTATAAAAACTACATTTCCACAGACGGATTATCTCTTTAAGTGAGTCTTTTTAGGTGAGATTTATTTTTATCATAACTTTATTGTCAAAATACTAGAGCTCCTCTATAAGTAATATGTAACAGTGTGAGCTGAGATGCGTGCGGTGGTGGCAGCGGCGGCTTTTCCAAAAACCTTATCTAATCTAACTATGTAGGACCACATACTAAATACAAAATCACGAAGATATTGATTTTCATGTTGATTTATATGTATATAAAATAATATTTATCATTCATTAATCCATTAAAATTTACCATTAAAAAGAAATAAACTTATATTATTACAATTAAGCCTTACATCGAGAAATCTCGTTACGAATGCAAATAGATCGTTAATTGGGATTAATACACATTCAGTTCAGTTTTAAAAGCCTGCTTAAGGCTTCCCATATCGTTTGGGTGAAACCTTATAAAGTTGGTTGTGTGTAGTATGTGTATATATGACAGTAGCTGTGACCATCACTGGAGATTAGTATCTCATTGGCGAGCAGGGGATACTACACTCGCTTTCTACACTCATAGCCTGTGTCTAGGGTACCATGGACACACACAAAACGAATACACAAACACCCAGACCCAGAACATGAATCTAAACTCATTATTCAGATACTTGTCTGGCCGAGAATCAAAACCGGGACCCATCGCGCGTCAGACCAATATGGTAACCGCTCCGCCACGCGGGTTGTCATACTAATTTCTCTTTTATAATATGGAAGTGCAGACAGAGTAGTGATAGTCTAATGGTTGAAACTTGCCTTCTCGATCAGGTGGTCCAAGTTTGAAACCCAAGCACGCGCCACTGATTTTTCTAAAAATAATGTGCGTATCAGAAATTAATTATCACTGCTTTTTGGTGAAGGAAAACATCGCGAGGAAACCTATACACCCGAGAGTTCTTTAAAAAAAAAGTTCTCGGAGGTGTGTGAAGTCCACCAATTCACACATGGCCACCGCGGTGGTCTATGGCCTAAAACTCTCTCATTCAGACAGAAGACCCGTGCCCAGCAGTGGGACAGTAATGGGTTGACGACAACATGGAAGTAGCAAAGAGCATGCAGTGCATTGGATAACATGTGGCCCCTTCCGCCCATGGATATCTACCTGAGGTCAACGAAGATGAAACGAAGGGAAACTGAGAACTAAGCTGGAAAGTCTGAGATAAGATCTCCTTCAACACGCCCGTTTGACTGGAACGCAGCAACGTTTCACTTCTGTTAATAGGCAGACACAAGTGTGGCGGTAGCGCTACTGACAGTAGACTGTAGAACTAACTTGTATTGTACACATAAATATTATGAAAATGACACCATAGGCCTCCAACATAACTCGCGTATCTTCGCGCAAGTTATGTTGGTGATTGCCGGAGGTCGCAGAGAAATGGAAACCCTACTTAACATTTAATTAAAAGTAAAATATATGTATAACTACATTTTGACTAAAACTAGAGGTGTGAGACCGAGCTCGGACTTATGTCAATTTCCCACGATATGCGGGAACTTTCTAGGTGCTGCGTCAGCTCCTCGGGTTGCTGGCTGGGTCGCGATGCACTAGGGCTGTCCATCAGCGTTAGTGTTATGTAACACGTGTGTACATCGGAAATATTTGCGAAAAAATTAGTTTCAAAACGGATATAAATAGACACAAAACTTGATACTTAAGTTCTCTATGTTGTAGATGTTTTAAAAATGCCTGGATATCTACGAAAAGATATATTTAATCTTCATAAATCAAATCTTGTAAACTGGATTGATATATTAATGAATAAAAATGATAAATATGATTTACACTAAAAGTATAGACGAAGATACAAAGTGTTGTATGAATATTTGACCAAATACACCCTACATATCCTACAGCGGTCATTCGAAAAAATACGTGACAATTTAATAAACTTTCTTTGCTATTATAGCCACAAAATCTAGTATATTGACCACTGATTAATAGGAATCTATAACGATATTTCCTAGTTATAGTTTTCTATGACAAGTATTAAGCTACTTGTCAACATTGTCATAATTAACCTAATTTACTCGTTATAAATCAAATTATCGGGCGTGGCGTTGACAGGGGAGATTAATGTGCTTTGTCCGTGGCTTTGTTCCACCCCGGGAAGGTGCGCTATGTAATGAGATATTTCAGGCAAAATCTATCATTTGAATTAGAATTCTATTTTATAGAACAGGCTTATATTCCGGCTATCAGCCATTTGAAATCCACTGCTGAACATGGGCACTTGAAGAGATTTTAAAAACATTGAAGCAGCAAACGAGCATGCAGTCGACCTGATAGTAAGTGGCCACGTTTTTTCTTTGTTCTCGAGGGGGAAACCTTCAAAAGGTACCCGACGCCGTGGGAGCGACGCAGGGTTATGTGGGATTTTTACCGAACTAAAACCCCCCTGGTGGCCGTCCACGGCGCTAAAAAGGAGGACTCCGGGATCTCGAAACGACTTCATACGGAATCCTCCGAGCGCGTTGTCCCATAGGGCTCCTTCTAGATGGGCGGCTGGGCCCACCGCTCCATGTCTAGTCTTTACGACGGTATGCGACCACACATACTGCCGTCCTTCCCGGGATTGCCTGACCGAACGGTTTGAGCTCCCACTCTAGCCGTTTGCAACCCCAGAAGTCCCTTTTAGTCGCCTCTTAGGACGGGCAGAGGATGCCGTAGCCCTATTCTGATCCCGGAACTACAGGGACGGGTAAGTGGCCACTACCGCCAAAGATCGCCTATAGCATAGGGGTCCTATCTGAGGGCAGTCACAATGCGTTGGTAGTACCGAGGACTAAGATAACTTACATAAAAGGGAGCCGGCAACCACATTTGCACCAAAACGAAGTACAGAGTCACAAATCAATATCTATGATTTGTAATACGTCACGCTGTTACAAAATCACATATTGACGTCCGAGTAAAATGTATTTGCCACCACATGTTATGTATCTGTATCGAATTTTATGCAATCAGTATGAATATTCAGGAACGGAGCACATCCACTCGATTTATGGCGGCGGGATCCAATTTGAAAACCAATATTTCATTGCTGCCCGCCTGTGTGGGCTCCATTTTGTTTTATTTGAAGCGACCTGATAGTATTGAATTCAAACAACCCACCATCAATTTGAGTTTGTATGAAGTTACTATACTAAGATCGATCACTCATTTGGTACCTCTTGAGCGATAGTTGCTAAAGTTATTCTTACTAGCTCTTACACGCGGCTTCGCCCTCTCGCTCATAGGGAATTAACATTAGCATTTGATAGCGCGATTCAGAACTTGCAAATGAATTTTACTAACGGCCTCTATTAACAACATCTGGAACTACTAATTATGTATCAACTAACAAAACATCGATATTCTCATTGGAATGAGAGAGTGCGGTAAAAAGTAGCCTACGTCACTCTCCATACTCCTTACTATCTCCCAGCATATAAACCATATCATAATAATAGCTATGTGGCGACGTGAAAGAGGAACAAACAAACACACTTTCTCATATATAATATTAGTATGGATTTGTGTAGACTTTTTATCTGAAACTCAAACTCTTATTAACTTAAGTAAATAGTAAAGTAAAGGCGAGATAGTTGAATCCTTTTAAAATGAAAACAATTCTCTATCAATTATCTATGAATGTTTCGTTAAGCTTTTAATGGAAAATACTAACTTCAATAATGCTCAAATTAATATAGAAGCTCGGGCTTATAAACTTTTAGTGATTTAAATATAACTTTAAATTATTAATAACTAGTTGTACCCTGCGCGCGTTGCTACGCCATCACAAAAGAAAACATTCCAGAAACCTCGCGAAGCTCATGAATAACAACGTTGCTAAAGATCATCACATGACAAATGGATAGTTTACGATTCTATAGAGGACATACAAACATTCATCCATTACATTTTTATATATAAGACTTGTTTATTCCTGCGGCCCCGCCCGCGTTGATTGCATTTATCATGCTGACGAGAATCCCATGTTCATTTCGACGACCCGCGTGGCGGAGCGGTTACCATACCGGTCTGACGCGCAATGTGTCCCGAGTTCGATTCCCGGCCAGACAGGTATCTGAAAGATGAGTTTATATTCATTTTGTGTCTGGGTGTTTGTGTATTCGTCTTGTGTGTGTCCACGGTATCCACGACATAGCAGAAAATCCTAGTATGGGGCTATGAGTGTAGAAAGCGTATTACGAAATTAGATCTGTCGTTTTTTTTGCGATGAAAGTAAGATAAACACAGACATCCTTATAAACATTCTCATTTATTCGCATAATTAGATACATCCTACTTATAATTTTGTTTATATCTAAGTGCGTCAAAGGGAGAATAATACTTTTCGAGCGTGTAAATGTTTCAATTTCTTGGTGCGCCTAAACGGCTTAAAGTATTTTAACATAATAATGAGGTGTAAGTAATTTAAATAAACGTAAGTTAAATATCAATTTTTATTTAATTGAAGTAGCAAACGAGCGTGCAGTCCACTTGATGGTAATTGGTCACTACCGCCCATGGACATCTGTAAGTAACTTTATTTAGAACATGGGTCCCATCTGACGTCAATCACAGATGCGTTGCTACTCTCGAGGACTAAGATGGCGAAGAACTGTTTTACGCTAGAAATAGGTGTGGCGGTGGTACTTCGAAGAACACAGGTTCTATCACCTTCAAAATCTCAATTGCTGTACTTCATACAGAATAAGGAGTCTATGACAGGTTCATTGTTACTTCCGTAGACTAAGATAGCCGCTTCATATAAAAGTAAACCAGCGGCCACATCATTCCATCGCAAGAAAAGCACCACCTTTTTGAAGTGAAACTTCTTTATCGGGGTTGGAAAAAATTTAGTGTAACATTTTTTCGTTACGCGCCATCTTTTTCTGTTACGCGCCATCTTTTATTTTTCGTTACGCACCATCTTTTTCTGTTACGCGCCATTTTTTTTTCCGTTACGCGCCATCTTTTTCTTATCCCTACCACGCGTGATATTAGATAGATTATTATAGATTAGATTATTAGATAAAGTTTAATAAAAGTCTTTTATTAAACTTTATCTAATTTAACTTTATTTAACCAATTTCTGTAAAGTTGCATATAGTAAATTATTTTTTGAAAAATAACGTCATAAAGAAGTTTCACTTCTTACGAGTGTACGCTAGTACACGCACACATTTTTTTAAGAGTAAGAGTTCAGCATAACCCAGATGCCGCCCCGGGTGGCTGGGTATCCATGAGGATTATACACTTAAAAAAAACACAAGAACCACCTAACGCTTAAAATAGGTGTATGGGTGGTACATCCCTTAACTATATTCTACCAATTCGCAAATACAATTTTTACGAAACTTCGGAACAACAGCTTCATTTGTATACATACACCAGATTTACTTTAAAGATTCCACTTTTAACGTTAACGTTAAAAATGGCTTCGGTGGAGTGCAACAGATTTATGGCAATGTTACATCAATGTCGCGGAGAGATGTGTGTAGTATGGGACATACTAAATTTAACTGTGTGTATTCTGTTCAGAGCAGTGATAGCCTAATGGTTGAAATTTGCCCTCTCGATCGGGAGGTCCGAGGTTCAAACCGAGGCACGCACCACTGATTTATGTGCGTATTATAAATTAATTATCACTGCTTTTCGGTGAAGGAAAACATCGTGAGGAAACCTACACACCCGAGAGTTCTTAAAAAAAAAAAAGTTCTCAAAGGTGTGTGAAGTCCACCAATTCGTCCCTGGCCAGCGCGGTGGACTATGGCCTAAACTCTGTCATTCTGAGAGAAGACCCGTGCCCAGCAGTGGGACAATAATGGGTTGACGTGAGACGTGAGTATTCTGTTCGACTGGGTTATTCTTAAAGCCCCTTTTCATTCCATAGGGGCCGATAACACTAATGCTCAACCTTCTACACGTCAGTGTTAGTACCTCGCGGATGTCCCTTGTGGAACTCGGCTAAATGTCAGCCCCTTGGGGCCTTATTCGACGACGGCTTTAAGGCCGCAAAGGCCAAAGGCCTGGTGGTGTTTAGTGTGTAGGCACGTAGGTCTCTCCTGAGTCCCACATAAGCAATTCGGACGGCTGTATTGGTATGCACGAGCATTCACCACCACCCTCCCCACATGGAGGGTAGCCCAGCTGCAACTTTGTCTGGGCACATAAAAAATGGGTCATTCTTGCGAGTTCCCTCACTTCGGCCGCGTCTACCGGTAACGAGCTGTTAATGGTCATAAACTATTTGTGTGCCAAATTGAAGCCAAATCTGGGATAGGGAGTAGCTGAAAAACTGCGCTGCGGAGGACGATAGGCTATGTTAGCTCAAGCTGAGCCACCTCCTACTGCTCATGTACTCGTTATTACATAAGATATTTCTGTTATGTAATATTAAGGTGGTATGTGGCAATAAATTGAGATTTTGTACGTAAAAGAGAAACAAACAAATATCCACTCAAACTTTCGTATTCATAATATTTAATAACAGCTTTTATCCGCGATTTCGTTCGCGTTAAAGCCCGTAAATAAATATCATTACATTCCAACTGAACTGAATCAATATGATTGCGTATTTGAAAAACCTACAATACACAATACACATTTTTTAAAATGTATTACTTAAAAATATCCTCTTTTTTTAATATCTCTAAGAATATGTCTTTAAAGTTTCATGATAATCGGTTTAGGAGTTTTGGAGTAAAAGTGTTGCAAACAAACGTACAATTATAATATTAGTAAGGATCAGATATAGTAAAGAAATTTAAGCCGCAAATTATAACTAACCATTAAAAAATAAAATATGTTAGTTTAACGATACTAAATTTTACTTTAAAACCATTATCCCGTATTACTGCGAATATTTGTTTTTAATCAAAATACGGTATAATGTTTATCCGGGCTATCTACAAATACCGAACCAACACATCAACTCTGATTGGGTGATCAATCACAGTTGAAATTTAAATAAATATGCTTTGAGTTTTAACGTTAAAAGGGGTAACAATAATATTATAATGAGATTTGAGTAATTTTACTGGGTAACCCATTATTGTACGACCGTGCTGGCCAAGTGCGAATTGGTGGACTTCACACACCTCCGAGAACTGTTTTTTAAAGAACTGTGGGTGATAGGTTACCTCACGGTGTTTTCTTTCACCAAAAAGCAGTGATAATTAATTTCTAATACGCACATAATTAAGAAAAATCAGTGGTGCGTGCCTGGGTTTGAATCTCGAAGCTCCTGAAGGACAGGGCAAGTTTCAACCATTAAGCTATTACTGCTCTCAATTTTAAATATTATAATATAAAACTAGGTGGTAGCCGCTGCACTGCCTGGTATGATCACGTTTACAATAGTGTTTTTTTCTCATATTTTTTTCTTTTATTATATTTTATTATATATGATATTAGAACTTACACTTCTCCTCGGCTCTTTTCCAAAGATAATAATAATGAGCTGTGATAATATCCACTAGAAATTAAGCTAGTTTAACCATTGTGCTAAAACATTTCAAACTGGATTTTGTACTGATGAATCGCTTTGGTTTGGTGATTCGCAACGCGCTTTCAATAATTCGCATTAGTGCAGCTTGGTGGCATATTGCCAGATTTTACCCCGTTGCGATATAAAATGTTTGTTATTTTTACGCGCACGCTTTCTACACTCATAGCCCTACAGTAGGATTTTCTCCTGTGTCGTGGGTACCTTGGACACACACAAGACGAATACACAAACACCCAGACCCAGAACAGGAATCTAAACTTATCATTCAGATACCAGTCCGGCCGGGAATCGAACCCGGAACCCATTGCGCGTCAGACCAGTATGGTAACCGCTGCACCACGCGGTTTTAATTTAACTCCATTGCAATAAATATTTGCAGTTTTATCGTAACTACACTACACTAGCGCAATTAGCGACCACAGTTCGTCACAGCGACAGGGTGACGCAGTGACACTATAAATCCCCGTTCTTATTACTCCAAGCTATTTTTTAGCGGAGATTCTGGCGAAAATAGGATTAACTGCGGAGGGTTCCGATAAATATTCTTCTGGTCCCGTTAAGTTTGTCAGGAGGAAGCTATTTTTTTTATAAAATGAGCAAAGAGAAATGCAGCCCACCTAGTGGTGGTGGCAACTGCCGCCCATGGACATCGGTGAGCAACTTCATACAAAACAAAGGTTCTATCTAAAGTCAATGATAAATGAGTTGATACTCCCGACGACTAAAACTGTCGCCTCATATAAAATGAGCCGGCAACCACCCGCAAAAATCTTAACTACACACTCGCTCAATTAGCGACTACGGTTTGTCCCAGCGACAGGGTGACGCAGTGAACGCAGCATGGTGGATAGACTAGATGTAGCCCACTTGTGGGATATAGGTACATACAATTTTATCGTAACAACACTACTTCCTAGCATAATTAGCACAATTCAACACAGGGTGACGCAGTGAATGGTGGATATACCAGATTTAGTTCGCTTGTGGGATATAAATGCACCTTTATCGCAACTACACTGCTAATTACTAGGGATGTTACTAATTACTGCTAATTGTACTAGGGAGTACCCTAGTACAATTAGCACTATTCGTTTCAGCGACAGGCTGATGCAGTGAACGCAGCAATGTGGATATAGCAGATTTAACTCACTTGTGGGATATAAATGCACCTTTATCACAACTACAATACTAGGGAGTACCACAAATAGCAGTGAATGGGTGACACAGTGAACGCAGCATGGTGGATATAGCAGATTTAGTTCAGTTGTGGGATATAAATGCACCTTTACATGCACCTCTATCGTAAACTATGCTATCATAATTAGCAAGTACAGTTCGTCACAGCGACAGGTTGACACAGTAAACGCAGCATGGTGGATATACCAGATCTAGTTTACTTGTGGGATATAAATGCACCTTTATCGCAACTACACTACTTCCTAGTACAATTAGCACAATTCGTTTCAGCGACAGGGTGACACAGTAAACGCAGCATTGTGGATATACCAGATCTAGTTCACTTGTGGGATATAAATGCACCTTTATCGCAACTACACTACTCCCGACTACAATTAGCACAATTCGTTTCAGGGACGGGCTGATGCAGTGAACGCATCATGGTGGATATACCAGATTTAGCTCACTTGTGGGATATACATGCACCTGCATCGTACACTACGCTATCACAATTAGCGAGTACAACTCGTCACAGCGATAGGGTAACGCAGTAAAAGCAGCATGGTGGATATATCAGATTTAGTTCGCTTGTGGGATATACATGCATTTTTATCGTACACTACCCTATCACAATTAGCAAGTACAGTTCGTCACAGCGACAGGGTGACGCAGTGAACGCAACATGGTGATAAAGCCGATTTAGCTCACTTGTGGGATATGCATGCAATTTTATCGTACACTACGCTATCACAATTAGCGAGTACAGTTCGTCACAGCGACAGGGTGACGCAGTGACGCTATAAATCCAGCGTTCTTATTACTCCAAGCTATTTTTCAACGGGGATTCTTGCGAGAAATAGGATTATCTGCGGAGGGTTCTGGTAAATATTTTTCCTTAGTTAGTCTCTTGGAACCTATTGTTATGTACATAGTACTATACGAACACGAACATTTTAGAGTGTATTTACACGATCCGTAAAAAACACGAAATATTTTATCTTTTCTAAGGACTATCTTCAGATAAATAATAATATTTCGCTTTATAAATAATACTATTGTTTCCGTACACAAAAAATACAAATGTAAAACACACACCCTTTAAAACACGCTTACTACACTCACAACCCCACTGTAGAATTTCTCCTGTATCGTAGGTGCCATGTTTATACAACAACGAATACACATACACCCAGACCCGTAACAGAAATCTCGTCGTCAAGTTAATAAATACAAAATCCCAGAATCGAAGAAAAGATTTGAATATTTGGACGAAGAACGCAGAACCAAGGCCAAAAATTTCTGGCCTAGATCGGTCTGTACCGCCGGTCTACCGCCACAAAGGAAAGTAGCCTGTAGGAGTACCCCCAAATGTGGAAGGCTAGTTCTACTTATCCCTCTCTTGGTATGGGATTAGATCAGAAAACCTACCCAAAAAAAAAGTATACTCTCCATGCTACTCTCGTAAGGTCCTGGGAGTTAGGTTTTGAGGAGTAAGATCCTTTAATGAAGATGTGATTATTTGATAGCTTGAATGGATTGTTCCAATCTGGTCTTTTTTCTTACCCTACGGTAAGAAAGAAATTGCAACTGACAAATTACAAATCCATACTTCCATACTAATATTATGAATGTGAAAGTGTGTTTGTTTGTTCCTCTTTCACATCGTTACATAGCTATTATATGATATGGTTTATATGCTGGAGTTTATATGCTGGAGATAATTAGGAGGGCGGAGAGTGACGTAAGCTACTTTTTACCGCGCTCTCTCATTCCCATGACAATATCGATATTTTGTTAGTCGATACATATTTAGTAGTTCCAAACGTTGTTGATAGATGGCGTTAGTAAAATTCATTTGCAATTTCTGAATCACGCTATAGAATGCTAATGTTAATTCCCTTTGACCGTGCGGGCGAAGCCGGGAATAAGAGCTAGTACCTTTTTTTTTATTTGACTGAAGTAGCAAACGAGCATGCAGTCCACCTGATGGTAAGTGGTCACTGCCGCCCTGCGACATCTGTAATCAACCTCATACAGAACATGGGTTCCATCTGAAGTCAATCACAGAAGCG
The DNA here is from genome assembly GCA_949699795.1 of Spicauda simplicius. Classification (NCBI taxonomy): domain Eukaryota; kingdom Metazoa; phylum Arthropoda; class Insecta; order Lepidoptera; family Hesperiidae; genus Spicauda; species Spicauda simplicius. Next base: position 513,236 of record OX453079.1, on the reverse strand, counting down.
TCGCTACTCCCGAGCACTATGATGGTCGCCTCATGTGAAAGTGTGCCGGCAACCACACCTTTCTATCGAAACGCAAGAACTGCTTCACGCTAGAAATAGGTGTGGCGGTGGTACTTCCCCGGTCGAACTACACTGGTTCTACCACCTTACCTTCGTAAGTCTATAAAAAATAATCACTTTATTTCATTCAAAAAATGCATAATGCACGAGCAATTTTATAGTACCTACTTATTTACCTCGAGTACTCAGGGCGTATAGTTTTAAACGCATTTAATTAATAAATGGTTTCAATTATAAACTCGATTAAAAATTAATAAATATCCGATATGTATACATGTTCATTTAACCACATATTCATAAAGTCATGGATGACCAAACAACTGTAAAATTGTTCTTCGGTCCTTATGCAATGCAATCGGAAAATTGAGGTTGATTTCCTGAAAACTTATAATATTATTTAAATTAATATTATTAAACGAAGGTTTGTGAGGATGAATACAAGTATGTGTTTGATATTCTTTCGTGCAAAAACTACCGGTCGGATTTAGCTAAAGTATTGCACACACATTAAACATGAACAAAAAAAAGAGTGTGCGTGTCAGCTCCGACGCACGACTGGAGTTTACTCGCATTTAAAATAGATGGCGCCATACTCCTACACTAAAGATATAAAAAATTATATCTAATGTATAAGTACGTATTAAAATATCTTAACGATTCACTATATTAAATACCATTGAGATTTCTGTTAAACGTAATCACGAAACCTAAGCAAACCATCCACTCTTACTGATAAAATAGTTCGAAAGTTTTAACTAGATGGCGTTATACTCAATAAAAAACGTAGCAAGGTCATTCATCAGTAGATATTACTCCTCACATTTTGCTCACACCGGGCCCTTATATATGCAAATCGATTCTTAAGGAGTAAACTCCAATTAATACTCGTTTACAAAGGATATGTAACAACTTGTATGTACGATTTTTGAAATAAACTCTTATTATTATAAATCCGCTAGTTTGTAAAGTATGTTTGTTTGGCATTCTTCACTCAAAAAAACGATTGGTCGGATAAGGTTTAAATTTGGTACACAGTTAATTTATGTCCTGGATTACCTCATGCGATAGTCATTACTAGACATCGGATTATATGCAGTATCAAAATGCCAAAATAAGCGTGGAAATATACACTATAAAGAGGCGAAATGTGCACAAAAATGGTAAATACACCCAAAATATGCATTATCAAGACACCATTTTTGGTTGTGAAACTGAAATCGGTTTACATTTGATGACCTATTTTGCTCTTGGTCGTCAACCTGCATAATCTGTATACATTTGACGACCATTTTTTATAGGATACGACTACGATAGGAATGAGCCAAATAAAAAAGAGACTGCGAACTATTTTACCCAATACTAAAGAAAAACTACCAAAATATGCAATAACGCTATAAAACTGTCATTATATGCATTTGCATACGCAAATATGCAAATGCATATGATCCGATTCCTAGTCATTACCGTCCACCAATTCGCACTTGGCCAGCGCGGTGGACTATGGCCTAAAACTCTCTCACTTCGAGAGAAGACCTGTGCCCAGCAGTGGGACAATAATGGGTTGTACTCGAGTCATTACCGTGGTAAAGGTGACCAAAGGTGGAATAAGCTAGTAAATTATATTTTAAGATGGTCACACCACCATCATTTGTCTTTTTGCCTTACAACATTACTAAACTAGCACACATAAAACAAATACATTAGAAACAATATAATCTGTTTACAATGTTCATAACTTATGACGACAGTGGCCACTCATAGTAAAATTTTCGACGTTTATGAATCACAATTTCCAGTTAACAACAGGTCCGCTCGTTTATTATTTCCATTAAAAAACGTAAAAAACAGTTTAATTATCCAGAAGACATGATAAAAGAATTTCTCAAAGAAAACCCCGACAACCAATTAGTTAAACCACAGTCGCGGCGACAACACGACGGGGAAATAAAAAGGCAACAGTATGACAAGACAGCGCGAGCACGTTTTTCTAGACTGTGACTCTTTTTGCTCCTTGAATACAGCGGTGGTAAGACCTAATTAAATGTGGTTTTCATTTTTCGCTGTCGTGTTTCAGTATTTGCTTTCGAGTTAAGAAAAGACTGGTGGTTTATTGTTGTATTAATATTGATAAAAGTTATATTGCTGATTATATCAAGGCGATATTTTAGAACGTGTATCGTTGGCAATTTTTTTGTATTAAGTCGGGATTTGGGAACTTTTTGGGTGAAAAAAGAGGAACTTTATAGTTAATCCGGGACTTCAATCCTCGCGCTACAAAGGGCGCCTCTGCTGTAGGAGTTTGTCCTACACCAAGGTGTTTTTTTGGTCCGCCTGTTTTTTTTTGGTCGACAAACTTGAGTTCCAATTATATTAGCAATTGGCGACCTTTTTTGCAAAAGTCCGGTTCTTCCCAAAAAACGGGACTGAGTCTATCCCGCGCGGGACAATTAATTTTGGCGCTAAAATCGGGACCACCACACTTATTTTCGGCGTGGAGCAGTTTTTGCGTTTCTTTTTATCTGATTGAAGTAGCAAACGAGCATGCAGTCCACTTGATGGTAAGTGGTCACTGCCGCCCGTGTACATCTGTAAACAACTTTATATAGAACATGGGTACTATCTGAAGTCCATCACAGATGCTACTCCCGATGCGTTGCTACTCCCGAGGGCTAAGATGGTCGCTGCATATAGTAGTATGCCGACAACGACACCCTTGCACAATATAGATCGGCCATAAATTCTTACCCTCTCTGTACCAATCCAGATTGAAACAGGGTTAGTCATTTACGCTTTTTAAAAACTCAATCGTGAGAGAAGATTTTTTCCCAGCCCTAAGAATTAAAATGGATGAACACAATGAGATAATGATGATGATAAAAATATATACACAGTTCCAAGAATAGCCCTGGCCCTTGTAACTCGGACATTTAGTTCCTTCCATTAAAAACCCCATAAGCCCCGACCTACTTGGAGAAGGAACGACCAATTTACTTGAACCCTCGGGAGCAATTAGCAACACCGACCTACAGCTCACGTAACGAACCCCGGATGCACCAGCTTCCAAGATCTCTACCCGCTCCACGCATATACGAAACTAGAGGTCTTATTATGCTGGAAAGTAAACCGAATTACATAGATCCCTAATGGAAACGGGTATGTTTGCTGCGGGGTGTCAGACTAAAGTGGGAGCTTAAAATTAGCAAACCCCAAACTCAGATTTAAAGTGACGGTTTCCAAGATTAATTACAGCATGATAGCCTCAGGGGATGTTGTCAGGCGATATTGAGCTTTAACCCATTGTAATAGATGTGTAACGGTTAGAATACGAGATGCAGTGGCTAAGTAGACAAATAGTATGGGCATGTTTACCAGCATCTTGCATTTTCTGAGAAGATTGAAATTGGTTCGTTCAACATGTCTTCATTAGCTGTATTTTCATTTATTATTACATGAAGGCACTAACTTTTAGGTAATTTTCTCGGTGGTTTGGATGTATGTAGTACCGAAGCTCTACTTGGAATAAAGTAGCATTATTTTATCGGTGTGGTTTGAAGGTGTGAAAACAAATATGAATACTGAATACATAAAAGCGATTTTACTTATAAAATACGATTATAAATTAAATCATATTTCATACTATTGATACTATAATATTATAAAGGCGAAAGTTTGTAAGTGTGTATGTCTGTTACCACTTCGCGTCTAAACGGCTGAAGCGATTTTCATGAAGTTAGCTGATACTGTGGCTTAACATATAGGCTACTTTTTACCGTGGGAAAATACCTTATTCCTACGAGCCAATTGATACATCGATTTTTTAACGCAGGCGAAGCTGCGAGGTTCAGCTAGTATTTTTATAAATGCATATTTTCTTTTAAAATTTCTATAAAAACAAATTTTCTTTTAAAGCAGATGAACTTAGAAATCACGCGATCTTGTAATATTACAGACATTTCTTCTTTAACAAAATTATTAAACAGGATTCGTTTTAAAAAGTACAAGAAAACTTTAAGATTCGGTTGCCATTCAACGTTACGTCTATTATTTGTACTCTTAGCACGAGTTTATTTCTTCCTAAAACGTTTACATTTATATTCATAAAATCAAATCAAAATTATTTGATTTGAATTATTAAATGCAATTAACATTACACGATTTTGTTTTAGTTTTCGACCATAACTATTTTGACAGCGTATTTTGAAATGATAGGCGAATACGTAAACAATCATTGTTTTGAAGAAACGTACTAATACTGTTATAAATTTTACCAACAGTTTTTCGGCGCTATGTTTTAGAGTGGTTGCTGGCTCACTTAAAAATCTAAAGAAAATGCTAATAATCCGTGTAATGGCCTCTCAAGCTGGAAGTCCAGAGTTCAAATCTCAAATCTGATTTATGAGACACATCTTTTGACTTCAGATAGATCTGATCTGATGAGCAGTGATAGCGTAATGGTTGAAACTTGCCGTCTCGGACGGGAGGTCCGAGGTTCAAACCCTGGCACGCACCACAGATATTTCTAAAATTATGTGCGTATTAGAAATTAATTATCACTGCTTTTCAGAGAAGGAAAACATCGTGAGAAAACATACACACCCGATAGTTCTTTAAAAAAAAGTTCTTGGAGGCCTAAACTCTCTCATTCCGAGAGAAGACCCGTGCCCAGTAGAGGGACAATAATGGGTTGACGAAAAGGAAAGATCTGAAGTCAATCACAAATACATTGCTACTCCCAACGACTAAGAACGTTACCACATAATAAATAATAGTTTTAAAAAACTAAAAAACACGCTTTTTATAGAAAACCGAACTAAAAAATAGAAAATAAATTTAAATGAATTTAAATTAAGAAAATAGTGTTAAAAATTTCAATGAATATAAATTAATAATAGTGTGAATAAAAAAAATATTTAAAAAAAAGCGTGGGGTGCATGGTGTCAATGGTTATAGATATTTTATTGACAGATATGAGTAGAGTGATTATCATTTCGATAATATCTTAAAAAGCACCCCACGCTTTATCTATACTTATAATAAAGTTGTAGAGAGGTCAATTCTGTACATGAAATATTTTTCCAAAATAACTATCAGGGCGTGATTAGGGATCGATACTGATGCCAAAAATGCAATCAGTAAAATTTTTGTCTGTCTGTCTGTCTGTCTGTCTGTCTGTCTGTCTGTCTGTCTGTCTGTATAACCGTTATAGAAACAAAAACTACTCAGTGGATTTTAACGAAACTTGTTACGATTATTCTTTATACTCCTGGGCTGGTTATAGTATACTTTTCATCCCGCTACAATCAATAGGAGCAGAGCAGTAAAGGGAAATGTTGGGAAAACGGGAGAAGTTACTTTTTTAAGCTTCTGTCGCGTGTGCAACCTTAATGGTTAAAGCTACACAGAAATCATGTATGAGGGAAATATTTTCCTTAAAATTATCTAAAAAATATCCTACGACAGCATATTATGTCCATCTTTTATGGTTGACTCACAATAACACGTGTAACTCCCGATAGCTTAGCAGTTCAAAGCTTTCTGATTATATTTGTCTACTCTTACGTTTATAACTCAGTCATCTATCTGTACGAAAATGAACATGAAAATGAAAAATGAAAAATGAAAAATGAAAAATGAAAAATGAAAAATGGAAAATGAAAAATGAAAATGAAAAATGAAAAATGAAAAAAGATAAATGAAAAATGAAAATGAAAAATGAAAAATGAAAAATGAAAAATGAAAAATGAAAAATGAAAAATGAAAAATGAAAATGAAAAATGAAAAATGAAAATTGAAAAATGAAAATTGAAAATTGAAAATTGAAAAATGAAAAATGAAATTTTTAAAAATGAAAAATGAAAAAGAAAATGAAAAATGAAAAATGAAAAATGAAAAATGAAAAATGAAAAATGAAAAATGAAAAATGAAAAATGAAAAATGAAAAATGAAAAAGAAAATGAAAAATGAAAAATGAAAAATGAACAGTGAACAGTGAACAGTGTCACGGTGACGTAACAAATATATTAAATAGGGACAATTCTTGGCTATGCGAAAGATCCATCTTAACTCCTCGCAATGACCAGGCATTTGAGATTAATAATAAAATACTGTCGAATATACAAGGGGAAAGCAAAGTTTATAGTTCAATAAATAGAATGATCGATGAACAAGACGCCACTAACTACCCGATAGAATTTTTAAATTCTTTAAATATGCCCGGACTTCCTTCTCATGAAATTTGTTTAAAAATTGGCATTCCGATTATTCTGCTCCGAAATTTAAGACCACCACAACTTTGCAATGGAACTCGGCTAAAAGTAACCCGGTTGCAACAAAATATTATCGAGGCTCAAATTTTAACAGGTTGCGGTGCAGGAGAAACCGTCTTTATTCCCAGAATTCCCTTAGTACCTAATAATTTTCCATTCCAATTTAAAAGAACGCAATTCCCAGTATCGGTTATCGGTGTTATGCAATGACAATTAATAAGGCTCAAGGGCAGACTTTTTGTGTTGCTGGAGTAGATCTCGGTGTCAGTTGTTTCTCGCATGGTCAGTTGTACGTCGCTCTTTCCCGGGTCAGTAGTTCCAAAAATCTTTACGTTCACGTGCCGGATGGATCAACATTCAACATAGTTTACCCGGAAGCTTTGCATTGAAGTATTTTCGTTATATAAGTACTTAAGCCTTCGGCAGGATCGGAGTAGGGCTACGGTATCCCTGCCTGTCGTAAGAGGCGACTAAAAGGGGCTTCCGGGGTTGCGGGCGGCTAGAGTGGGAGCTTGAACCGTCCAGCCAGGCGATACCGGGAAGGTGGCGATATGTGTGGTCGCATACCGCCGTAAAGACTAGATTGGGTGGTGGGCCCATCCGCCCATCTGGGAGGAGCCCGAGTCCTCTTTATAGCACCGAAGACGGCCACCGGGGGGGTTTTAGTGCGATAAAAATTCCACATAACTCTGCGTCGCTCCCACGGCGTACCTTTTGAAGGTTTCCCCCTCGAAAACAAAAATAAAAAAGGTTCTTAAGCCTCATGTGAACGTGATCTAAACAATATTACCAATACATTAACTCAATAACACACAAGGAGTTACTCGCTGGCGGAGTCGCGGGCAAAGCTATTAACAATAATATTGTGCGGTTCCGTATTGCGATATTTTTCAACAGTATTGTAGATATGACATATTATATTTCCCTACTAAAATACGAAAGTTAATCTGTTTGTTACATCAAAACCACTGAACCGTGAGGAAGGACATAGGCTACTTTTTTTTACGAAAAACAACGGAAACGCGGACGAAGTCGCGGGCAACAGCTAGTTTAAAATAAAATATTTTTTTTATTCACACTATTATTAATTTATATTCATTGAAATTTTTAACACTATTTTCTTAATTTAAATTCATTTAAATTTATTTTCTATATTTTAGTTCGGTTTTCTATAAAAAGCGTGTTTTTTAGTTTTTTTAACTATTATTTATTTTCGACTTCTTAGTCAAATTAAAAAATGAAATAATTTTATCAAATTAGTGTATTGTCATCGGTCCTCAATAAATCTACAAAGTTTGAACGAAATCTGGCCGTTTAAAGTGGGTTGAAATCGCGCCCAAAGAAGTCGGTTACAAACATACAAACAAACATACAGGTGAAGCTAATAAAAAGCTAATAAAAAGAGAGGCTGCAACCACACCCATGTACACTCATTATATGTACTGTTGTACATTGTAAACTTTCTGCACATAAAAAGGAGTATAGTACGCGTAGATTAATTTAGCCAAGCTTATTTAAATGCACGAGGACGCAAGAATATAAACGTAGTTACACAAAAACAAGTTTAATTAGTTAAACTACACGAGACAAAAGGTAGAAAGAAATACAAGGCACTGCAGTAGTGAATTAACTGTGCATAACAACGACTTGCTAATAAATAGAAATGACTACGAAATTTTAATGAGCTTAAACTTGATTTTTAACGGGCTACTTCAAAAAAATATTGTTTTTCGATTTTTTCGAGTGTATGTATATGAATTCTTTTGGCACGCGCTGAACCCAAAATGGATTGTATTTTTTTTTGTTTTCTAGGGGGAAACCTTCAAAAGGTACCCGATGCTGTGGGAGCGACGCGGGTAATGTGGTATTACCGCATTAAAACCCCCCGGTGGCCGTCTTCAGCGCTGCGTGGAGGACTTCGGAATCTCCAACTGAACACACCGGAGCCCTCCGATCGCGACGCGCCTTGCGAGCTCTTCCCTGGTGGGCGTGAAACGCTCACCGCATCTTCTGGTGTTTACGGCATGCGACCACACATGCCGCCGTTCTTCCCATCTGTATGTGCCTAAGAATTGCAGGATCTTCAAACCAGAACATAGTAGTGTTATGTTCTGGTCTACAGGGTGTTGTTTCGAAGACATTCATTTCAACTTAGTCATGGGTAGCTACCATGCTCAACTTCAGGTAGGATTCTCATCTCATCTGGAGCTGATAGACACTGGTTTCCGTAGACAAGAGTGGCCACTTGTCATGAACAGGACTGTATGCTCGTTTGCTACTTCATAAATATAATAAAAAGTATCTATTATAATACTAACATACCACGCCAAAACTAAACGTCGTAAAGCTTAAAAATAGCACTATAATTTTTATTTGAAATATCTGCAGCATAGATTATAAAAATGTCATGGAGACTGAAAATAAACCTCTACAAGAATAAAAGAAAGCGCAATAAATCCCAGCACAAACAGTTGCTGCACATTATGACTCTACAATAAAAACTTTTTAACAAAAAATATCTACCGACTTCCATGTCACAAAAAAGTAAAAAATAATTTAAATACATTTTGGTCTAGAACATACTCAGTACTTAGTACATAGTCCTGAAGTCGGTGCTCGACATATTTCGCTGGACGACGGTAACTACGTCCTATATGAGCACCGACTTCAGAACTATGTACTAAGTACTGAGTATGTTCTAGACCAAAATATATTTAAATTATTTTTTACTTTTTTGTGACATGGAAGTCGGTAGATATTTTTTGTTAAAAAGTTTTTATTTTACACTTTTTAGTGACTATATTTTTATGTTTGTATTTAAATAAAGCCTCTAAGTTTGCTTTGTGCATCTACATATTCACAAAAATTAAACATAAAACACTTTTACAATTCATACAAACAGGGCGCCCCCTCTGGAAGTACCCCTCCATCATCAGAGTTGAGGAGTTGAAGGTCAAAATTTTAATTTTGTGCCTCTGTTTGGTATTATTTTTACATACCCGTAAGCACCAAATTGCCAACTCCTATGGTTTAGAATTGAAGTACCCCTTCATCATCAGGGTCGAGGAGTTGAAGGTCAAAATTTTAATTTTGTGCCTCTGCTTAGTATTATTTTTACATAACCGTAAGCACCAAATTGCCAACTCCTATGGTTTAGGATTGAAGTACCCCTTCATCATCAGGGTTGAGGAGTTGAAGGTCAAATTTTTGATTTTATATTTTTGCTTAGTATTTTCTTTACATAACCGTAAGCACCAAATTGCCAACTTCTATGGTTTAGGATTGAAGTACCCCTCCATCATCAGGGTTGAGGAGTTGAAGGTCAAATTTTTCATCTTATGTTTTTGCTCAGTAATATTATAACATATACGTAAGCACCAAATGGCTTATTCCTATGGTTTTGGCTTTAAGTACCCCTGCATCATCAGGGTTGAGGAGTTGAAGGTCAAATTTTTGTCCCATGAATTTGCTTAACAATTTCATTATATATTCGCAAACATCAAACGACCAACTTTTATAGTTCAGGCTAGCAGTACCCCTGCATCATCAGGATTGAAGAGTTGAAGGTCAAATTTTTCATAGTAAATACCTACATAGTAATTTTATTCTATATTTTACTCAATTGGACTTCTCCAGCTAAGGTTCGGCCGACTATCACTAATTTTATTATTTTGCTCCAAAAAGTTGAAGATCCTATGATTAGAACCTTATCAAACTCTTATCAGACTACCCCTGGAGTACATCCTTTCTAATAATAAAAACTTTTTAACAAAAAATATCTACCGACTTCCATGTCACAAAAAAGTAAAAAATAATTTAAATATATTTTGGTCTAGAACATACTCAGTACTTAGTACATAGTCCTGAAGTCGGTGCTCGACATATTTCGCTGGACGACGGTAACTACGTCCTATATGAGCACCGACTTCAGAACTATGTACTAAGTACTGAGTATGTTCTAGACCAAAATATATTTAAATTATTTTTTACTTTTTTGTGACATGGAAGTCGGTAGATATTTTTTGTTAAAAAGTTTTTATTTTACACTTTTTAGTGACTATATTTTTATGTTTGTATTTAAATAAAGCCTCTAAGTTTGCTTTGTGCATCTACATATTCACAAAAATTAAACATAAAACACTTTTACAATTCATACAAACAGGGCGCCCCCTCTGGAAGTACCCCTCCATCATCAGGGTTGAGGAGTTGAAGGTAAAATTTTTCATCTTATATTGTTGCTTAGTAATCTTATAACATATACGTTAGTACCAGGTGGGTAACTTCTATGGCTCAGGCTTGCAGTACCCTGCATCATCAGGGTTTAGGAGTTGAAGGTCAAAATTTTAATTTTGTGCCTCTGTTTGGTATTATTTTTACATACCCGTAAGCACCAAATTGCCAACTCCTATGGTTTAGAATTGAAGTACCCCTTCATCATCAGGGTCGAGGAGTTGAAGGTCAAAATTTTAATTTTGTGCCTCTGCTTAGTATTATTTTTACATAACCGTAAGCACCAAATTGCCAACTCCTATGGTTTAGGATTGAAGTACCCCTTCATCATCAGGGTTGAGGAGTTGAAGGTCAAATTTTTGATTTTATATTTTTGCTTAGTATTTTCTTTACATAACCGTAAGCACCAAATTGCCAACTTCTATGGTTTAGGATTGAAGTACCCCTCCATCATCAGGGTTGAGGAGTTGAAGGTCAAATTTTTCATCTTATGTTTTTGCTCAGTAATCTTATAACATATACGTAAGCACCAAATGGCTTATTCCTATGGTTTTGGCTTTAAGTACCCCTGCATCATCAGGGTTGAGGAGTTGAAGGTCAAATTTTTGTCCCATGAATTTGCTTAACAATTTCATTATATATTCGCAAACATCAAACGACCAACTTTTATAGTTCAGGCTAGCAGTACCCCTGCATCATCAGGATTGAAGAGTTGAAGGTCAAATTTTTCATAGTAAATACCTACATAGTAATTTTATTCTATATTTTACTCAATTGGACTTCTCCAGCTAAGGTTCGGCCGACTATCACTAATTTTATTATTTTGCTCCAAAAAGTTGAAGATCCTATGATTAGAACCTTATCAAACTCTTATCAGACTACCCCTGGAGTACATCCTTTCTAATAAAAAAAGAATCATCAAAATCGGTTGGCGGGATATTGAGTTATTCATACATTTATCGCGTACATTGAAAATGCAAATTTAAGACTTATGCGTTTTTCTTATGGATGCCCTAGTCAAAAAAATACTAAAAAAAAATGGGACCCTATGACACGCACTACCTTTCAAATAAAAAAAAAATCATCTAAATCGGTTCACCCAGTCCGGAGAAATGAGGTAACAAATATAAAAAAAAAAAAAAAAAAAAAAAAAAAAATACAGACGAATTGATAACCTCCTCCTTTTTGGAAGTCGGTTAAAAAGTATCTATATGTAGAGACGCAGGACGATTCACTAAAACACGACTCTAACTATGCACGAAAACAATTCTTAACATTACACAGCATTGAAATTCATACAACTCATTCATTTCGTTTTATGACCACCATTGTAGAGCGAACTCTACATTCGGTTGAAAGAGTTCGGATTCGAATGAAACGATATGCATTGCCTTTCGTTGCTTCCCGTTGTTCCGGTATTGTTCGGAGGTTCTATTCCGCTGCATTTTAAGGCTTTCGCGCAATATCTGCTTGATCCGTACACTGGGTTCTGTATTAGGGGCGTTATTACGTCACGACGCCTTTTCAAGGAACAGTGGCAATGGGATATTAAAGGAAATGAAAATTTACGTCTGAAAAGATATTTATTGTGAAGGTTGCGATATGATCTTTTTTATATAGACCATTTTAATTTTTCTCTATTATTAAACTAAATTGGATAAGTCTAAAACTTCACTAAACACAATTCATATTGACACCAATTCAGTTATCATAAAAATCTTAAACAAAACAAAATGAGAAACCAATAACCTTCTTACATCATACATACGCACGCACAAACACACACACATTTTTTCTAGTAGTATTAATATGTAAAATTGTCTATGAATATTAAAATTTGTTGACACAAACCGTGTCTTGTCTCGGTGGATGAGCGGGGTACCTGTAACACAGGTCTAGAACCTAGTACCGGGCCCTTGCGACTTTTATATGTGAATGTGTTTAAATCAATAAAACATTTTTTTTATTTCTTCCTATTTTTACCCGAATGCATCAGAAGGACGTTAATGTTTTATTTGTATGAAATGTGTGTATTTAATGTATATTATTATTGAATCTATGAGCGTATTAGAAATTATCACTGCTTTTTGGTGAAGGAAAACCATCGTGAGGAAACCTATACACCCGAGAGTTCTTAAAAAAAGTTCTCGGAGGTGTGTGAAGTCCACCAATTCGCACTTGGCCAGCACGGTGGACTATGGTCTAAAGCTCTCTCAATCCGAGAGAAGTTCCGTGCCAAGCAGTGGGACAATAATGGGTTGTACCCATGATTTAATATATTTATTATTAATCTCGATAGCGCATTTTAAAAAGCCTATTTTAAAAAGAGATTAAAACTTTTCTACCAATTGATCGATTTGTTCTCAAACTTTAATCATACCAGAAAATAGTTTAAGATGAGTAAAAAGTTTCTACAATCGATCTAGAGTAATTTAGGATATTACTGCCTTAGGCTAACCACCCGTTGGCTATGAATTTATTATCACTTAAGCGTAAATTGCTAAGTCGTTATACGTTTCGGTGGGGAAGTACCACCGCGACACCTATTTCTAGCGTGAAGCATTTCTTGCGTTTCGATAGAAGGGTGTGGTTCTCGTCTCTTGTCAACTGAGGTGGCCAACGACTCGTGGTTGCCGGCACACTTCTACATGAGACGACCATCTGTGATTGACTTCAGATGGAACCCATGTTCTGTATGTTGATCACTTACGATTAGGTGGACTGCATGCTCGTTTGCTACTTCAGTCAGATAAAAAACTAATAAGTCCACAAAATTTCGCCGTGCATTATACAGAAATTTTAATATGTAACGAGTACTCACGATATGCGGTTTTTGAATTTCTTTTTGCCCATACTTCGACCCAGTTGCATGGATCGTAGTCACGGCAAAAATGCGGTGCCGGGAGAGACAAGCACCAGTAGTAAATTAACCTATCTACCCTACGTCTCCTGCGTGTTTTTTGGTTCCATGTCACATAACACAACTAACTGCACTAAACTTTGCAATGTTTTTATTTACAAGAAATAGAAAAATTAACAAAAATCCGCTGAAAGCTAATTCTTTAGCCAAGCTAATATTTCCTGGCCTCATAAAGCTACCAGATAGTCAATAGCGGTCATCCTAAGCCAAACAAATTCAATTCTTTACTGCAAGATATGACAAGATACGGCCGAGATTTTGCCTTTTTATGTTTTTGGATTTAAAGAATGACCCTCATAAACCTTACAGATATGGATATGAGTATGGATTTGCGGGCCTCGGGTAACCCATAGACATTTATCATGTTATCACTTCGCTACGGTCGCCATTTGTCTGAGATATAAGATGAAATAAACTAAGATTTTATGAATAAGATTACAGAATTTGTTTAACTATATATATTATTACTAATACGTTGTACCCGCTTTTATTTTATTTGATTTTAGACTAATACTAAATTATCCGCTTCGGTCGCGGTATTTTTTTTATCTGACTGCAGTAGCAAACGAGCATGCAGTCCATGCAGGTCGGTGATCACTGCCGCTCATGGACATCTGTAATCAACTTCATACAGAACATAGGTTCTATCTGAAGTCAATCACAGATGTGTTGCTACTCCCGAGGACTATAATAGTCGCCTCATATAAAAGTATGCCGGCACGCTAGAAATAGGTGTGGCGGTGGTACTTCCGCGGTCGAACTACACTGGTCCTACCACCTTTGAATGAGTATACTATGTGTATTCTGCGAAATCCAATCAGTAATTTATACGTATAAGGGTAAAAATCTAGCACAGTTGATCATTAACTATCGCATTTATAATATTAATAAGAAATAACATAAAAGTATCGCGTAATTGATGTTTTTACATGTATCGAGAACTCACCATACGAGATTAACTTTTTTTTGCCGATACTTTGATCCAGCTTTTTTAACTTCTTAAGGCGGATTTAAATTTGTCTGACGTGTCGTGACGTGACGCATCAGAAGGGTATCGGTTTCATACATTTAGTATGGTAACTGATGAGACACAACAGAAGCCATCACAACACATTGCGCATTACTAGTATGACCATGACCTTACTATATGTATTAAACCGATACCCTTCCGATGCGTCACGTCACGACACACGACAAATATAAATCCGCCTTTACACATTATGACAATATTTTCCTACTTTCTTTACATACTGGCTTCAGCTACAATTTATTCGGCAAATACCCATAACAAAACAGATGCAATATTTTCTCGAAAATATTACCTTTTTATATATTTCATAACATTTCCATAACATTCCCCTATTGATCATTCCCATAACTACGTCACGTGACAAATGAGACACATAATTCTATAGCTTCGGGCCATATGATAAATTTGAAACATTTTCCCGTTGGAAGAAAAACAAATGTTATGAAAATGGGATACTGTGAAAGATATTATGTTTGTTTTAATGAAATGACAAAAATATTATTGCTTTGGCAACGAAATTTTCGTTAATATTGTATGATGTATTTCTTTAGGGTTCCGTATCCTCGTCCTTGTAGCCTCGGGGTCAGACTAGAGCTACGGTATCCCCTGCCTGTCGTAAGAGGCGACTAAAAGGGGCTTCCGAGGTGCAGACGGCTAGAGTGGGAGCTCGAACCGTTCGGTCAGACAATCCCGGGAAGGACCTTTTGAAGGTTTCCCCCTCGAAAACAAAAAAAAAAGTATATACTAAAAATATTATAAATAAATATTAATGGGATACATACTTCAATCAATTTAAATCAATATTTAAATAAGTTGTCCTATAAAAAGAATCTAAACGATAAACGTTAAGAAATAGTAAGCAGTAATACAATTACTGCTCAACAGTCACAGCATGATGATCTCCAAACGATGTCTATTGTTAGCAGTTATTCTATTCAACACAAAGTATCATTAACTTGTCCTACTAAACAAAACCAAACGGCTCATTAAAAAAAACACGCTTTCTACACTCATAGCCCCACAGTAGGATTTTCTCCTGTGTCGTGGGTACCATGGACACACACAAGACGAATACACAAACACCCAGATCCAGAACAGGAATCTGAACTCATCATTCAGATACCTGTCTGACCGGGAATCGAACCCGGGACCCATTGCGCGTCAGAACGGTATGGTAACCGTTCCCCCACGCGGGTAGTCAAACTCAACTGTCCACAGAACACAAGCTTGAAATAAATTCCACAATTCACACAGACGCCTAATTGAAAAGTAAACCTCCGAACAACCTCTGAAATATTCACGTTGTAATCTTTCTGTCAGGTGCAGGGTTGTCGCTGAATATTTTAGGGAGTGAGAGAGTGAAACGGAACGCTTAGAATAGGTTTAATCAATGAATCCGCAATCATTTGTAATTGAAACGGACTGGTACGTCTCGCGAATTGATGACGCTTTACCATAAATAGTCCTTTTTGATTGACGACCCGCGTGGCGCAGCGGTTACTGTACCGGTCTGACACGCAGTGGGTCCTGGGCTCGATTCCCGGCCGGACAGGTATCTGAATTATGAGTTTAGATTCTTGTTCTGGGTCTGGGTGTTTGTGTATTCGTCTTTGTGTGTGTCAATGGTACCCACGACATAGGAGAAAATCCTACTGTAGGGCTATGAGTGTAGAAAGCGTTTTTTTTTTATGCAACTGCGCCAGAATGGTAAGGTTTTTAGAGGATTTGAACTTTTTTTTATATTATAATGAAGTAGCAAACGAGATGTCCTCCTGATGGTAAGTGGTCACTGCCGCCCAGGGACATTTGTAAGCAACTTCATATAGAACATAGGTTTTATCTGAAGTCAGTCACAGATGTGTTGCTACTGCCGAGGACTATGGTTTTCCATCGAAACGGAAGGAATGCTTCATGCTAGAAATAGATGTGACAGTGGTATCTCCTAACATTAATTACGTAATTTCCAATTCCGTGTGCAATTTGTGTAGTATATATGAACTGTAGGTATGAAATTTAATTTTGTAATATTAATTTACGCTTTCTACACTCATAGAACACTAGATTTTTTTCCTATGTCGAGGGTACCATGGACACACTCAAGACGAATACACAAACACTCAGACCCAGAACATGAATCTAAACTCATCATTCAGATACCTGTCTGGCCGGGAATCGAACCCGGGACCCATTGCGCGTCAGACCGGTATAGTAACCGCTCCGCCACGCGGGTCAAATTTAAATTTAAAAGATGACAATAATTATCCTTTGTTTCTACAACCGATTGATCTATATATGTCTTAAAGCAGCTAAATGTATGCTTTTGTATTCTACCAATGAACTAGGAGATGTGATAAATCACATCTCAATTCACGTGCATATCATAGTAACATAACCAAAAAAGTTTGTCGACTATAAGACGCAAAAATAGTTTCCACATATTTCGCCTTTGAAATAGATCCGTCTAATCCTGCTAGCTTTAAAACATTGAGGTAAGCAGCCCTACACCGTTTGGTAAACAGGTGTACACGCTAGGGATGTATCCGACCTACGGATCGAAACTAAAATATCCGAAATCAAATTGTATATCCGAAATCGTGACCCAATTAAGTGTATCGAAAACATTTATCGGATAAATGTACCGCATGATATCGGATATACCCATTCCTGGTTTATACGAACAAATAAAATCGAAACATGTTTTGGGGTTACAGAACAACTGTAACTTTAAATTTAAAAATATAAAGTATTAAATTTAACTTATTTTCTGTTATTACTACCATTTCTTGGCTAAAGAGACGATTTATGTGGCTTGACATTTGCGTAAAGTTTGCCTTTTCAGAGTTTCAAGACAAAGACACGGGCACTTATTAAAACTTGCAGATTGCAGTTGCACTGAGATATTTTACTTAAATAAATAATGAGACATAAGACTAAATTTGATGTATTTTCATCGCGGATATAGTTATTTTAATCTATATACCAATGCCAAAGATAAAAGTTGAACGTGTCTGTCTATTTCACATATTAGTAGTAATCCTGGATGGATTACTACTAATATGGTAAACTCCATCTAGGTAAACTACGATATACAGCTGATGAACAACAAAAATAAAGAGATCCTTGTGACACATGCAGCAATTTCTAGGTTAATTATATTTGATCACATTGTACCGATTACTATTTTGGCTATCCATGGGAATTAAGCCTACCTTAGTTCCTATATCTTCCTCTGTCTGAACGCGAAATAAATAATGCGATTTTTTTACTCGACTTTTTTATTCGGTAAAATTCGTATCAAGATTCGAAGCGTTACATCCCTAACAACCGCACATACCAAATGGATTAGAATTTTCGCTTCCAGAACAAAAATAGAGCAATAAACGGCTGCGAGCTTCGATATACTTTCTTCAGCATTTTTCATGAAAAAAACCTTTTATCGGCGTTAGGGAATTATGTTATCGTTACATGCTGTTTTTGTTAAAACTTAGGAGTAACTTCGGAAATGTTTTTGTTTCGATGGCGGCATTGCCACATATGTTTCTCTCAAAACATGCATTAAATATTTAATGCGTGGTGGACTTTGTGTCATAGTATCGTGACTCATTATTGTCCCATTTTGACAAAATGAGTTTTAAGCCTAGTCTACCGCTTGATCAAACGCAAATGGATCACATATCTCTTGCGGTTAAGACGTGCGGTTTACCATCAGTTGAGGTCCTGACTACTGCACTCGCCCGCCAACTGACCGCAGAGCGCGCGGGCGCCAACCGCCGCGGCTGCGGCTGACTGCGATCGTGAGTATTGCTTTAATTTTTTATATTTATATCTGCACCCTACAGAAGCTGCGGGCCCGCAACCGCGGCGGCCGCGGGTGAAAATCGCTCCTTGAGTACTTAGCGAAAATGGTTAAAATGGTCGCTGCCGCCTATGGATATCTATAAGCAATTTCTTATAGAACATGTTCTATATAATGTATACATGTTCTATATACGCAGATGCCTTGTTACTCCCGAGGACTGAAATGGTCGTCTCGTACAATAGTGTGCTGGAAAACACACCCTTCAATCGAAATATAAAAACTGCTTCCTGAAATAGGGTGACGGTGGTACCTCTCCGGTCAAACTACACAGGTCTACCACCTGGAAAAAAAATGTGTGCGTGTACTAGCGTACACTCGTAAGAAGTGAAACTTCTTTATGATGTTATTTTTCAAAAAATAACTTGAAAACTTGAAAAATAAATAACATGATCACGCCCACGTGTTGGTGTTTTGAAAAATGCAATCAAAAACTGAGGTTGACTATGAATATTTTAGAAAAATAAATACCACAATCAACATTCAAGTATTAGAAAAAATTGATACCATAATTACACCCACGTGTTAGTGTATTGAAAAATACAATCAAAAACTGAGGTTAATTTTAAATAACGTGGAAAATAAATACCACAATTACACTTAAGTATTAGAAAAAGAGATGTAATTACTTAATTTTTTAGAAATTCACTGGAATTAGAATTAAAATAAACCCTTTGATTTTGCTGATCACTTCAATATAATATATATATATTTGTCACGTCACTTTAGAGCGTTGGGAAAGATGGCGCGTAACAGAAAAAGATGGCGCGTAACGAAAAATAAAAAAAGATGGCGCGTAACAGAAAAAGATGGCGCGTAACGAAAAAATGTTACACTAAATTTTTTTCCAACCCCGATAAAGAAGTTTCACTTCAACAATGCTTGTTTTGTGGAACCGTAACAAATTCGTTTTATGAGTACATATGTAGAAAGAAACATTTAAAGTTTTGACATAACGCAGTTGCCAAATAGCAGAAAAATAAACACTAGAAATAAACCAGACCGGTTTAAGTATTCATAACTGTAAGGGAGAAAGTAGTTAAAATGAGAAATGTAATTAAATTTTTATTCATACAGCACTCAGGCGATTAACGGAGCGTTCTTATTGCCAGTAGTGATTTAAAGAATGTTGCTATTTGAATATTGCGAATGCGAATGCGAATATACCTTAGTGAAATTTTCGAATTTGAAAGTTCTTTTTTATCTGACTGAAGTAGCAAGCGGGCATGCATTCCACCTGATGGTAAATAGTCACTGCCGCCCATAGACATCTTTAATCAATACAACAGAACATGAGTTCTATTTGAAGTCAATCACAGGTGCGTTGCTACTCCCGAGGACTATGATGGTCGCCTCATATGAAAGCGTGCTGGTAACCACACCCTTCTATCGAAACGCAAGTACTGTTACACGCTAGAAATAGGTGTGGCGGTGGTACTTCCCCGGTCAAACTACACTGGTTCTACTACCTTCAAAGTTGTTTTATTTTCAGCTTTCGGTGTAGGGGTCCGTAGGAACTAGATTTGGCAGCCTTTTTTTATTGTTAACAAACTGCAGTCCAATTTCAACTTTGATAAATCTGGCGACCTTTTTCTGCAAAGTATTGCAAATGAATCTCTTTCTCGTCAACCCTTATTGTCCCACTGCTGGGCACGGGTCTTCTCACAGAATGAAACAGTTTAGGCCATAGTCCACCGCACTGGCCAAAAGCGAATTGGAGGACAATTGAATATTATCAAAATATTTGCACATGTTTTTTATGCGAATATCTAAAAACATGCGAATATTCGAGAATGCGAAGCAAATATTAGTTACATCACTAATTCATATTGCCAGCGTTTTACCAAGGTTGCGGGGGAGCGGGACAAAAGATAAAAAGACACTGTTTTTCTTGTCTAATGCCCTTGACCGCTATATTGTTGCGTTTATAAATAGGCCACGACTTTACTTGGTTGTTCAAATTTAGTGTTTATTAGAATTTTTGAAGGTGATTGAAACAATATTGATGGACTTCAATGAGATGTTTATTTTTTTCTTATTAATTGTCAAGTATCAATTTACAATCAGGCAAGATTATAGATTGATATTTATAAAATTAATTAATAAAAATACTAGTTGACCCTTCGAAGTTCGTTCCGCCTAAATATAAAAAAATCTAAAATTATCACTGTTTCTCGATTATATTATACATTTTTTATACATAAGAACCTTCCTCTTGAATCACTCTACCTATTAAAACAATCTGCATTAAAATCCGTAGCGTAGCTTTAAAGATCTAAGCATACATAGGGACAGACAGCGAGAAGAGACTTTGTTTTATACTATGTTTATTATAAATCGAGAATTTGTGAGGACGGAGAGATGTTTGTTAGTCTTTTATGCAAAATATACTGATCCGATTTGGCTGAAATTTGATATACAGATAGGTTGTGATGTGGATTAACGTATAAAGTACTCTTTACCATGATGCGTTTGCCAACATGTATATTACGTAATGTAAATTACACTATATCCATTTAACAACTTTTAGTCGCTGACAGTCGACGATGGTCGCCAATTACTGTTATTGACTTTTGCCGCCTAAAGCCACTAACGAACCTTCAACCGAACAAGAAGTTTTGCAAGTGTATACGTTTCTTTGATAGCGTACCCCTAAGAGCACCTGTACACTTTGGGTGTCTCTGTAAGGGGTTCGGGTATATCTGTTAGGTATCTGTAAGGCAAGATACTGGAGCTAACTTTCATTACCATGTAAAAATATGATAGTAAATATTTTAAAAAAGGTAGAAATAAGAAAAAATACAAACCTGCCGAGTTTCTTGCCGGATCTTCTCAGTTGAGGTCATGTTCCGATCCGGTGGTAGTGTAAAAAAAATGTAACTGACAATTTGTAAGTGCCCCTATAGGCCTATACAAAATAAAAACATTTCATTTCATTTCTGACGTAATTAGGTCTAACCATAAAATACCATAACGATAACTGCAGCTACAAAGTTGAACAACAAAGTTTTAGATTTTAAAGCCTGTTTATTAACGTAACATAAAATACAAAGACAAAACACAACAAGGTTGCGGAAGTAAGTTATTCTTTTCTAGCGGCCTTGACCGCTTTCCAATTAAGTTTAGAGGCTACAACGGAAAGTTAATTATAAGTGCAAGCATTTATGTTCATATGTTTAAAATGTAAAATTATACGAGACGTATAAATAACCTTCTTCCAAAAGTCGGTTAACAATAGGCTTAGCGCTACATAAAAGTACGTAAAGACCTTTCACATTGTGATTAGATTGGGGTACAATCCATTATTGTCCCACTGCTGGGCACGGGTCTTCTCTCAGAATGAGAGAGTATTACGCCATAGTTCACCGCGCTGGCGCTGGCGATTTCGTGGATTAATAGATTAGTGTGATTAGATTACAAAACATGAAATTAAAATTTATGAAACTATGCTAAATACTACATTACTCTCGCGGCTTTACGCGCTTTAAAAATATTAATACGTCAAAAGAATATGTCAATTTTAATTTTAAAAGATGCAACCAAATTACTGTTCCTATATTTATCCTCCTTATAAATATTTTGTTTATAAATCTCTCACAGTTTTCTAACACAATAAGATAAACGCTTCGATCGTAGCCATTACAATACTCGCCACAAGCTTCGTTCCCATCTGATAACTACAATTGTTTCTATCCATTGTATCGCAGTTGTGGCAACTCTGCATTGTCGAGGACTTTGCAAGTTCCGGATTTATCAAGTGGCAACTGAGAACGAAAAGCTTGGCGAAAGAATCTTATCTTACTACTTTCTACTCTTATCTTATCTTTCTATTTTTTACTATTATCTTACTTTTTATGAAGGTAAAAGTTTTAGATGATTAACGTATGGATTACTTTACTCAATCATATCAATTCGGGATGATATTTGGCACACATGTAGATTACAATTTGGAATAGCATATATGTATACAACAATAGAACATAGATTCGAACTCCATATAACTCCATATACCTAATATGTACAAAAAACACGTCGCCGAAAATAATTATTTTAGTTAGTTTCGAAAATTGTTTGTTTATTAATTTAGCAATATTTAGTGATTTTTAGAATTGTAATTTCGTTTACCCTCCATAAATTTGTTATTGTCACCTCACCAAACATTGTTATAAAAAAGTGAGCGCCTGCCGGTAGAAAAAGATTCTTGTTTAGCCGTCGAAGCGATCGGACCTCTTCATCTGCGAATAAATCGAACAGTAATGAAGACCTCGACCATCCTGATGTCACGCACCCACTCCGTTACATATTAATTTTGTTATACGTTAACACGCTTTCTACACTCATAGTGTCGTGGGTACCATGGACACACACAAGACGAATACACAAACACCCAGACCCAGAACATGAATCTTTTTTTTTTTGTTGTCGAGGGGGAAACCTTCAAAAGGTACCCGACGCCGTGGGAGCGACGCAGGGTTATGTGGGATTTTTACCGCACTAAAACCCCCCGGTGGCCGTTCTCGGCGCTAAAAAGGAGGACTCCGGGATCTCGAAACGACTTCAACCGGAATCCTCCGAGCGCGTTGCCCCATCGGGCTCCTCCCAGATGGGCGGCTGGGCCCACCGCTCCGTCCAGTCTTTACGATGGTATGCGACCACTCGTACCGCCGTCCTCCCCGGGATCACCTGACCGAACGGTTCGAGCTCCCACTCTAGCCGCTCGCAACCCCGGAAGCCCCTTTTAGTCGCCTCTTACGACAGGCAGGGGAAAAACATGAATCTAAACTCATCATTCAGATACCCGTCGCGTCTATTGCGCGTCAGACCGGTATGGTAACCGGTCGGCCACGCGGGTCGTTAACTAAAATTAACAATCCAATCTATCCACATCAACTTCCCCAACATAACAATCAAGCCGACTTACTCAACAAATGGTTCTAGTAATCGATATAGATTGTTATTGTTACCCATTATAATATCTGTTACTATGCTTATCCAGTTATCAAAACTTGTCGACTCAGAGCTTACTGAATAAATTTGTTACTTGCAGAAATTTCGCCAAATCGAGTTTGAGAAAACAAGTGATTTCAAGAAATGTAAGCACTTATAGACTGTTAACAGTTTATTTAGTAAAATTTTGTTTACGTTCAGAGTTCATGGTACTTTGGCCTTACTCAAGAAATTTGTGCAAGTATCCGTTTAATAGAAAGCAGTGATAGCCTAATGGTTGAAACTTGACCTCTCGATCGGGAGGTCCGAGGTTCAAACCCAGGCTGAATTATGTGCGGATTAGAAATTAGAAATTAATTATCACTGCCTTTTGGTGAAGGAAAACATCGTGAGGAAACCTAAACACCCGAATGTTCTTAAAAAAAAAGTTTTCGGAGGTGTGTGAAGTCCACCATTCGCACTTGACCAGCGCGGTGGACTATGACCTAAACTCTGTCATTCTGAGAGTAGTGCCCAGCAGTGGGCCAATAATGGGTCGATGAGAGATCCGTTTGACGCGATCATTTCAAATGTTTATCAGTGGCAACTCATCTGTAATCGATTTTATGTAAGATCCCATTACGTTTATAGCCCAGTGACCACTCATAACCAGACGTACAGAATGCTAGTTTGCAACTTCAATGTTGTAAAAAAAATCTTCAATTATTTGAGTTTCTCCCGAGGAATAGCGGAACAAATTCTTCCAACAAACATTTGAAACAATCAATGTCCATACAAACAGCTCCAAGCTTAACTAACGTAATCAAACTGCTCCGTTCTTCCAATAACTGATGCGTAACTCCAAGAATTTTTATTAACGTGCGCTTCGGAGTTCGTTGAAATTCTTCACGGATTTATTTCAGTCAAAAATGTTCAATATTCACGGTATACGCGTAACTTGTTTGATTGTGACTTCCATGCTAGAAATGATGTGTTTGAAAGCCAACTAATATGTTTTTTTTCATCTGATTGAAATAACAAACTAGCATGGAGTTAACCTGATGGTGAGTGTTCAATGCCGCCCATGGACATCTGTAAGCAACTTCATATAGAACATAGGTTCTATCTGAAGTCAATCACAGATGCTTTGCTACTGCCGGGGGACTATGCTGGTCCTCATATAAAAGTGTGCCGGCAAACACACCCTTCCACATGTTCTGGTCGATCCACCTAAGAGTCTCAGGCTCCCCCTCCCCAATCTTAAGTACATATCTTTAAGAACGCGAGAAAATTCACAAATAGAAAAAACTAACTATCCTTTCCTCAAACTGCACCACGGTTATTGCAAGAGTATTTTTTACATTCAATTTCTTTGAATGTCTACCTACAGCATGTTCGGGAAAACACCTATCATGCGTAGCAGTGGCTGCTAATCTGTTTTTTTTTTATATCTGACTGAAGTAGCAAACGAGCATGCAGTCCACCTGATGGTAAGTGGTCACTGCCGCCTATGGACATCTGTAATTAACTTCATACAGAACATGGGTTCCATCTGAAGTCAATCATAGATGTGTTGTTACTCCCGAGGACAATGATGGTCGCCTCATATAAACGTGTGCCGGCAACCACATCCCTCTATCGACACGCAAGAAATGCTTCACGCTAGAAATAGGTGTGGCGGTGGTACTTCCCCGGTCGAATTACACTGGTTCTACCACGTTTTAAACTGTGTGGACTGCATACTCGTCCCTACTTCAATATTATAAAAAAGAAAACAAATTCGTAATATACTAACTAACGTTGTATATTTCAACATGTTGGACAACAACAACATAGTGCC
The DNA here is from genome assembly GCA_949699795.1 of Spicauda simplicius. Lineage (NCBI taxonomy): Eukaryota > Metazoa > Arthropoda > Insecta > Lepidoptera > Hesperiidae > Spicauda > Spicauda simplicius. Next base: position 488,108 of record OX453079.1, on the reverse strand, counting down.
GAAGAGTTGGCTCCATCTGACATAGTTTAAACTTAATACGGAACATGATGTAATGCGGCACCGTTACTAAAAGAGCCTTTGTTCTATGAGACGTGTTTTGTAACTAATAAGTTTGGTATTCAAATAACATCAGCCATTACTTCGTTCAATAAAGTTGGAATTAAACTTTAGTACATAAGGACACCTTAAACTTGTACTAATGTCACTAAAAATAGTGTGTATTGTCTTTAAAAAACCGTGTTAATTTAAATTATGTTGTTCATTAATACAAAAAAATCTTACTGTAACACAAAACTACACGCTACACTCTTTCAACACTAATGGCAGGATTTTCTCCTATGTCATGGGTACCATGGACACACACAAGACGAATACACAAACACCCAGACCCAGAATAGGAATCTAAAATCATCATTCAGATACCTGTCTGGCCGGGAATCGAACCCATTGCGCGTCCGGTATGGTAACCGCTGCGCCACGCGGGTCGTCTACAAACACACACAAAAAATACTTCTTGTCCCATATTTTACTCAACAAAATCTTATACATATATCATAAACTAAGTATCATAGACTAAGCCATCCACGATCAAAGGATACAGATCAGTAAATCCTTTAGAATACGTTCCATAAATCAAGCCGGGTATTATGAGCGGATCCGAAAAACCGTTCGGATCCACACGTATTCGTATCTTAAAGATCCGTTCGGTATTTTATCTTTACAGTTTTTATAAGGGATGATCTAGTGGATTTATGTTTCACTTCACACTTTTAATTTTATATTGGGATAGGTATGTCGTAGTCCTCCATACTAATATTATAAATGTGAAAGCGTGTTTGTTATATATAGCTATTATATGATATGGTTTATATACTGGGAGATAGGAGGGCGGAGAGTGACGTAGGCTACTTTTTACCGCGCTCTCTCATTCACATGAGAATATCGATGTTTTATTAGTTAATACACATTTAATAGTTGCAGACGTTGTTAATAGACGGCTTTAGCAAAATTCATTTACAAACTCTGCATTTCGCTATCAAATGCTAATGTTAATTCCCTTTGACCGTTCGACCGAGAGCTAGCTAGCCGATAATTGTCAAATTGCTGGGAATAGTAGTTTCCTTTCAATATCAGAGGAGTTGCGAACATAGTGTATACTACGCTGTCCTAGTGCAGTGATCACCCCTTGATAGCCCCTTTATCAGGTGGTACAACCAGCATATTTTGACCGGGACGGACCACCGCCACATTTATTTCTTGCGATTCCATGGAAGGGTGAGGTTGCTGTCATAATATTAAGATTAAAGTAGCAACGCATCTGTGATTGACTTCAGGTAGAACTCATGTTCTATATGAAGTTGCTTCCAGATGTCCATAGGCGGCAGCGACCTCTTATTGTCAGATGGACCCTATGCTCGTTTGCTTTATTTGTCTGACTGAAGTAGCAAACGAACATGCAGTCCGCCTGATGGTAAGTGGTCACTGCCGCCCATGAACATACATCCTTCAATCTTATTCATGAGAAATTTCAGGTTTCTTCACGATGTCTTTCTACATCTTCAAAGGCACCTGCCCCTAAGTGGTACAGGTGCATCATGGACAGGTGTTCAGCTTAAGGGGTTTCCAAGATAAATAAGCGTTCTAACTTAGTCTTTATGGTTACTAAAGATCATGTTAATGACTTCATGATGGATTCGAATACAATAACGGTCATTTCTGGATTCGAATATAATAACGGTCATTCTGGCAATTTTACATCAATAAGTCTTTATCTTAATTAAAAAAAATAGGTTTATTCATGAAAATTACAACACATAAACGGTACCACTAAAGTGGACTACATTAAAACATATAATAATAAAAGACATAGGAGTACAATAGATTATATCGGAATAATTAGATACTTTAGTTACTTCAACCTATTTGCAATGAGATGCTTGATTAAATGAATGGACGAACAAGAAGGAAGCTACTATCCAAATTCATCTGTACAAAATGCTGTAAATTTAATCCCTCTCAATAAATCATGAGTGTATAAAATAAAGCTCAGACAATTATAACTCTTCGGTAAAGAGATTTAAAGCGCATTTCTCTGCGATGAAGATAAATCCTGGGAACTCAGAACTAGGATCACGTAGGGATAATAACTCTCCGGGGAGCGTGCTAGAAATTAAAAATGTGCCAATATCTACTGGAAATCCTCCCTTTGAATTTGTAGTTAACTTACTTTAATGTATCTTTTACATTGCGTTTTTATGATCCTTTTAATACCAGAGTCTTTCAAGAGAGTTATCCAGCAGCAGAATTTTAGTACGAGGTTAATATTTTCCTCAATAATTGCAATGTGCTTTGTACGTTTACGATTTTTGGCCATACCTTACAGTATACTTTACAATGAATAGGCAAAAACGTTATTAACGATTGATTATTAACAATTGTACCTACTTATGCAACACAGAATCAACCCACACAACGACAGTTTTTAGAAAAAGCCATTTTTATCAAAAATTTGTATATCTACTGTATAATATTAGGTTATTTTAATAAAATCTATTTATAATGTAGCACAAGATGATTTGTTCTATGTATAAAAATATGATATTATTGAAAATCATCAACATTTTTAACAATAATAGGAGGAAAACTCGTTGGTTCCTTTTTGAAAAGTAGATCCAATTAACCTTTACGTTTCACGTAACATTTAAGTTTTATTATCGAGGATAATTTATGTACATTACAATGTATCGACAAAACGTAAATGTAACATGTAATATACTCATACTAAAGGCATAACATCAGTAACAACTCTAATCTTATTAGGGGTTGTCCACATGCACTCAACATCGTGCATCACATCATCACCAAGGATAATCACCATGGACTATACGCTCATTCGCTACTTCTATTACAATATAAAATTACCACATTCCACAAAAAAACAATATACAATAAAATATTGTATGCCATCAGTACGTATTCCAAGAAATATCAAAACACCTTAATGTTTTCCATCTCGGTTTTTGTTTAGAGAAACCAAAAAAAGAAAAAAAGCAATTTAATCATAGTTACGATTCGGCCCACGGAATGTAATTTGTCAGGAGCTGTCGCGTCCTGTCGCGGCCTGTCGCGACGTGTTGTGTCCGCAGCATGATAATGTAGTTGGGAATAATGGACTTTAAGGGAAATGGGTGTGTTCATGTTACGTGACTATTGAAGAGAAATATCGACAATAATGTCAAATATTTTTACCCGACTGCCTCAGGAGATAAAAAATCTCGAAAGTATGTATGTATGAATGTATGTATGTACGTTCAATTCTTTAACGACTTAACGGATTGTAGCATATGACATGTCATTAGAATCGACTCAGTTGTCAGAGTGACATGGGCTATATTATTTTAAATATGGCGCCTGTAAAAAAATAAAATGGGGCTAAGAGAAGTTTTTTTTTATCTTTATGATAATCCATCATTTTATCATCCATCTCCTCCAATACAATATTATGTATTCCAAGACATATCAAAAGACATTAAATTTTTCTATCCCCGTTTACATAGAGAATAACAAAAAACACAATTTAATCATAGTTAAGATTCGGCCCACGGAATATGATTTGTCAGGAGCTGTCGCGTCCTGTCGCGGCCTGTCGCGACGTGTTGTGTCCGCAGCATGATAATGTAGTTCATGTAGTTGGGAATAATGGACTTTATGGGAATTGGGTATTTTCATCACATGTGTAAGTATTGAAGAGAGATATGGAGTACAATGGCAACCTTTAACTGACTCCGTTTAGAAGTTTGTTTTCGAGCATATGTATGTATGTTTGTATGTATGTATGTACATCCATATTTTGGCATGCGCTACAGCCCAAAAGATATATGTTTATTCCTATGGCACGTGCTAAAGCCCACGCGGCTTGACAGATTGTAACATACGTATGACATGTCATTGGAATCGGTCTAGTTTACAGAGTGACAGGTTATATTATTTTAAACATGGCGCCTGTAAATAGAGAAAGTGGGGGGAAAAGATTTTTTTAAATATCATAACAATATGAGTCTACATCTCCTCCAATACAATATAATGTATTCCAAGACATATCAAAATACATTAAACTTTTCCACCTTCGTCTTCTTTGAGAAAAACAAAAAATCGCAATTTAATCATAGTTCCGATTCGGCCTACGGAATGTAATTTGTCAGGAGCTGTCGCGTTCTGTCGCGGCCTGTCGCGACGTGTTGTGTCCGCAGCATGATAATGTAGTTGGGAATAATGGACTTTATGGGAATTGGGTTTGTTAATCGGTTATTATTATTATTTATTATTTTATTGAGTATTGAAGAGAAATATGGGCAGCAATGGCACCTTTTAACTGAACGTTTGACACAAAGTACAGAAAAATGTGTTTGAAAAGAAATATCTGAAATTGAAGTCAATTAATAGCTTACAAGCAGTCTGGCAATGTTAAGATAGCACTTGTTTTTTCAGGGCACGGAAAAAGTGCAATGTTTATACCGAAAGCCTTGAAGCTTCTGCCAATACACTTTCATTGAATTTCACAAAATTACAATTTAACTGAAATATAAAGAAACACAGAAGTTAGGACATAGTAAATAAACGATTTATGTTAACCAATACACAAACTAAAAATCTTTATTTTTTACCACAGAGCACGCAGGTACAAGAAGAGCAAGTTGGTACAAAACAAACAAGGAACAAGTTTGGACATGCAAATTACGAGCGGGAAATAGCTGTTTGAAACTTTGTGAATAGTGTGGGAACGGGGAAGTTAGAAAAAGTCATATTACAGTTACTATACGGTTTTGCGAAGTTTTTGAACGTCTATATCAGGATATTCCAAAATAGGATAAATTTGTTATATGTAAATATTGAATATGTTTTGAAAATAAGAAAAATCACGGTTTTTTTATAATGAATATCAATTTATTTAAGTATAAGCATTACTGAGATAGTAGAATAATAAGAATAGCAAACAAAATTATTAATTCCATAAAAAAACTTGTGTTAATAATAGATAAATACATTAAAAAGGGAGATTATCTCCTTCGGTAAAATTTATTAAAATTATTACATACATACAAACATATATATGGACTCGAAAAACATACCTTTCTACAGTCGGTTAAAAAAGCGGCTTTTGAAAGTATTGAAATCCAAAATTTTGTCCACAATAATATTCTAAGTGAATTACATACACATATCAAATTAAAGGTTTAATTTATTAATTGCTTCCAAAGATAATTTTTTCTCAGATTTATCTTTCATGATTTAGCAAGTTTTTCAATGGTTCGCCTATCTTAATACAAGATTTCTACTAATTTATACTAATCATGAAAGTGAACAAAGGTAAAAGAAAAGGAGACCATAGATACACATTCTACATACCATAGACATACATTTTAGTGCGTTACCAGAATGAATTTGGCAAAACACTACCATGCTTTTCGAACACTTTGATTAATCAAAGTTTAGGAGTACAACAAACGTAAGTTTCTAAATTATTATATTAATACGTGAAGCAAAAACTTGTGACGCATTTTTAAGTAATATGCCGCGGACGGATTAGTATAAAATTTTGCACGGTTATAGTGGACGTAGAGAAGGAGTGCAAAATGTTAATATTTTTTTCAAATAATGCATATATCAAACACAAAACCGACTAAAATCACACACAAATTACCGTGCACTTGTCACAAACTCATACATAATAAACGAAATAGAACATTCAATGTCTTACTCTGAACACACACAACGGCAGAAATGTCAGTGTCTTTGTCAAAATAACCGCTATTGCTTTAAAATGCGGCTTAAATAATTAAACCTCTTTTTATATTTAAAGGGCGCGTTCAAAATTACTTAAATTTTTCATTTTATAAGAATTTCAGAAATATTAGTACTACTTTGGACAATATGAAGTTTAGTTTTTTAATTTAAATTACGGTCAAATTTCAACCGATGCGACGGGTGACTAGTAATGATTATTATATATGTGCAATTTTCTGTTAGTAGACGTAATTGTGTATATTATTTGTGTTTATAATAAGTTAGTGGAAAAGCTCATTAAACTATGATAATGGATATCCACTCAGATCACAGAGTAAGTAATAATTCCGTATAGAGGCAGAAGTTGGCATAAAACAAACAATAGACGTTTCCATCATGGAAATGTTGGAAGTTCGGAACAAATAGAGTACGCAAAGTTGGTGATATGAGCACTAAGCCTGATAGAGAGTGGTTTAACTTGGTAGAGTCTAGGTAGAGTTTTATGGTGTAAATATTACTTCTAGTACAGTTAAACAAGAAGAATTTACCGTTAGATGACTTTAAATAGGTAGATTGAAATCAAAATTTACAAAAAAAAAACGTGCTGCAGCGTTTTTTTATCAACTTATGTAATTATAACTATTTATTTATTTATGCAGTATTTTTTTGATAACAATTTAAGTTTTTTCTTTGATATTAAGTCAAGTTACACTTTTTGATCGTGGTGTAAGTTAGATATTTATATTTTTAATAAAATTATATATATGTTTTACATCGACACGACAATGTCGATGATGAGACATCACTATCAAAAATTACCTTGTGACGAACTATAAGATAACACATCACAAGCAAAGTAGGACAAGTATATGCATTTTACTTCTTATTTAACCACGGTTTCCGTGCTTATTATTCTTCCAAGGCCGAGCTACATGGTAGGAGTGGAGAGTGTTTGGTTTTATTTTCGTTACGGAATTTTTTGACTCGGTCGCTGCACTTAAAAGCTTAAAGCTCGCAATAAAAGCTATGCAAGCTTAAAGAACAATAGTCATACGCCGATAGCCCGAAACGAGATTTGTTTCCATCTTGTGAATGTCAAATATAATATAGAGCAGTGATAGCCTAATGTTTGAAACTTGCCCTCTCGATCGGGAGGTCCGAGGTTCAAACCCAGGCACCCACCACAGATTCATGTGCGTATTATAAATTAATTATCACTGCTTTTCGGTGAAGGAAAACATCGTGAGGAAACGTACACACCCGAGAGTTCTTTAAAAAAAAAAAAGTTTTCGGAGGTGTGTGAAGTCCACCAATTCGCGCTTGGCCAGCGCGGTGGGCTATGGCCTAAACTCTCTCATATTGAGAGAAGACCCGTGTCCAGCAGTGAGACAATAATGGGTTGACGACGAATGTCAAAAACACATAACAACAAAGGCACAATCCAGAACAGAAACCTAAAAATTCAAATTCAATTTATTTGCCAGAACATAGTCTAGTACATAGGTCTTAAATTTAACTTTATATTTTCATACGTTCTACCTAATAATGTTTGCAAATTACAATCTAAATTCCTCATTTATATTTCTGATCGGTTAAAAAATGAACCCCGGGCCCAAATGCGTGACTATTCTACTACCTTTTTTTTTTGTTTTCGAGGGAGAAACTTTCAAAAAGTACCCGACGTCGTGAGAGCGACGTGGGTTATGTGGGATTCTTACCGCACTAAAACCCCCCCGATGGCCGACCTCAGCGCTGCGAAGAGGAATCCGGGTACTCCACCGGACCACCGCCGGTGTCCTCTCAGCGTGTTGCCCCATCGGGCTCTTCCCTGGTGGGCGTGCACCGCTCACCGCACCTTCTGGTCTTTACGGCAGCATGCAACGATACATGCCGCCGTCCTTCCCGGGGTCGCTTGGCCGGACGGTTCGAGCTCCCACTCTTCCCGCTCGCAAGCCCAGAAGCCCCTTTTAGTCGTCTCTTACGACAGGCAGAGGGTACCGTAGCCCTATTCTGGTCCCGGAACTACAGGGACAGACTGTTTTACTTCCTAGGTCGTTAATATTAAAAAGTTAAATTGATTTACTTAATATTAACAAAAAACAGATCTATTTCCACACTTACAAGCACTCTTCAGAACCGAGGACGCCCTTGAAGCTTACCTGAAAAAATAAAATGTTTATTAATTATTTTTACATAAATTGCTCTTATTTGTAAAACACGAGAGCCTCCGATACTTGACGGCTGAAATTTTAATTAATATCCGTGAGTTTTTAATTTTAATAGAGACACGAAAAAGTGTGCTGTGTCACCAATTAGTGAAATGGGTTAATAAGTTTGGTAACTTGATAACTTTATCCCTCTCTATTAAGACTTTTTTTTTATTATAGATGCAGGGTTACGTAGATTTTTACCGCACTAAAACGACCTTGGTGACCTTCCTCAGTGCTGCAGGGAGGACTCCGGGATCTCCAACAGAACACAACCTGGAGTCCTCCGAGCACAATCTCTAATAAAACCTAGTCCACATTATAACTAATGTTCAATCCATCCATCAGCCCTTTGAGGTCCACTACTGGACATAGGCCTTCCCTAAATTATCCTAATAAATAATAATAATCCCCTTTTAGGATGAATTAATGTTATAAATCCAAAAGTGAGTTGTTTCGTGTAAGGTTTTCGGCCTGAACTATTAAAATAACTCTTATTTTTTTTATATTGAAGTAGCCAACAAGCACGAAATTTACCTGATAGTTAAATAACCACTGCTGCAAGGAAAACTGTGCAACTTAATACAAAAAATAAGTTCTACCTGAAGTCGATCAAGGGTGCATTGCTACTCCTGATGACTAAGATGGTCACTTTTTATGATAGTGAGCCAGCAACTTCACTATTCCACCGAAAGGCAGAAACTGTATCATGCTAGGCGTATTGAGCAATGCTGTCTTTACCATAAGACCACTCGGAGCCAGAGCCCAGAGCCCATAAGGATGGACAATTTCACTCATATATAATATCAAAATATTATGGTCGGGTGCCTTAAATTTTTCTCGAATTGCGAACAACAATGTTACAAGAACGGCTAAATAATTTGTTAATTATGACAATAGAAAGTGATATTATTCAAAAAATTATTTCAACAGAAATCTCAACAGAAAAAAAAAAATATTCGACTGAAGTAGCAAACGAACATGCAGTCCACCTTATGGTAAGTGGTCACTGCCGCCCATTGACATCTGTAATCAACTTCATACAGAACATGGGTTCCATCTGAAGTCAATCACAGATGCATTGCTACTCCTGAGGACTATGATGGTCGCCTCATGTGAAAGTGTGCCGGCAACCACACCCTTCTATCGAAATGGCTCTACCACCTCATATTATCATAACCACAATAAAAAAACAGCAGTATACACACTAATATCATTAATGACATATTGTATTATTATAATATATTTGATTATTAAAGCAGATCGTAGTGAAAAAATGTATAGTTCGGTCCGCTCTCTTTACATTCCAAAAGGGCCCCGAATTCTATGTGTCCAAGGGCCCCAGCATGGTTTAAGACAGCCCTGGTGTTGAAAGTGCAGCTCTCAGAATTAGTAGGCTGAAGTGGCAATGGGCAGGCCACATCGTTCGTAGGACAGATAACCGATGGGGTAGAAGAGTCCTCGAATGGAGACCACGCCTCGGCAAAAGGCCGCCCCCCGACCCGGTGGACTGATGACCTGAAGAAGACGGCGGGTAACCGCTGGATTCAGATGGCTCAGGACCGGTTGAAGTGGTGTAGATTAGGGGAGGCCTATGTCCAGCAGTGGACTTTCAAAGGCTGATGGATGGGTGGTGTTGAAAGTACCTCTCCGGTCGGATCACACTCGTTCTACCACCTTAAAAATAAAAAAAAACACATCCCAAAGAGATAAAATTTTTGCTCATAACCTGTGCATGCAAAATAAAAAAGATTTAGTAGTTTATATAAGAAAGTCGTAGATTTACGACGGTAGATTCCAACGTCGTACGGTACGTTTATTTCAGATAGCATATATTCAAATGTCATGTAACCCGACTTGACTTTAAAGCCTCATAAATATGCACCAAGGTGGTAGATTTGTTTTAGAATTGTCGCCGCTTTTAACGTTGATGGCAGCTCATAATCTAAAAATAAAATAAAATATGCATTTTGAAAAAAATAAATAGTAAATAAAAACGAAAGAAAACTTAATTGTGAATCACTTCCACAAATACACGCTTTCGCTTTCGACACTCATAGCCCCACACTGGGATTTTCTCCTGTGTCGTGGGTACCATGGACACACACAAGATGAATACACAAACACCCAGACTCAGAACATGAATCTATACTCATCATTCAAATACCTGTCTGGCCTGGAATCGAACCCGGGACCCATTGCGCGTCAGACCGGTGTGGTAACCGGTCCGTCACGCGGGTCATCGATAGTACGTAGATAGTACAAATACTTGTAGTTTATGCAAAACAAGATTAGGACCTCCTGTTGACAAAATGATTATCGTGACGAAATGAAATTAAATGGATTTATATTGTAAAAGCTGCAAAGCTAAGCTGGATGCACTTAAATCACTTAGCAGTTACAGTTACCAATGCACTTATGAGTACAAATGATCACTTTCTTTCTCTACCACATCGGAACAGGATCTCAATTGAGAAACACGAAAACTGGGACGATTAGCCATTCGTATGTTTTTTATAGTAATAGTAATAGTAGTAATAGTAATATTTATTTGCACAGAACGGGTACATAATATCAGATGTTACAAATAAAATTTGTTCGCTTGTGCTGCTAACAATGTGATAGCATGCAAATATAAATTATTCATTACATAACAACGACAACACAGCCTAATAGACACCGCATCTAAGGCGAACACTTTCGGGCAACACATCAGTTTAATAGCACTGATATAATAAACCGAGCGCGAGCTACACTTCAGTACCGACCACTTATGTGACCTGTGAACATCGTATTACGAGACTATATATAGCGCGAAATAAATTCTTTAAAAAATAAAAAAGTGAAGCAAAATGACTTCCTGATCATTAAGATGGTGTAAAAATGTAGCAAAACATCCAATTTGAAAAAAGACGGCATAACATTTCACAAGTAAACTATTTTCACAATTAAAATTTCAGGAATCAAATTATTTTGGAGCTCAACTTACACTGGTCTTTAACAGCGCCCGTTGATGTCTTCTTACAGTGCATCCCTTTCCTTTTCATTAAATTAAATATTTCTATCCTTTTCGTCCATTTTGGTAGTGATGTACACCTCAATTAACTGATGAAAGATGACAACTAATGCAATTGAATATTACTTGAATTGAATTTAAAATAAATAATTATAGTTTTAAACTTTTAACCATAAACTGCCAATAATTATAGTTATTTGATGACTCTAATGTCTAAATATGTATCTACCAGATTAATTAACCGACTTCAAAAAGGAGAAGGTTCTCAATTCGGCCGGTATATATATATATATATATATATATATATATATATATATATATATAAATTTCAATGTACAAGGATTACTCCGCCGTTAGTGGACCGATTTTAATTATTATTTTTTTATTGTGTAGAGACGAGCTGCGAATTGGTCCCACTTAAATATGGTTAGGATCCATCGATGAGTTCTGGAGAAAATGAGGGGAACTCTTTAACCGATGGGAGTAATTGAATTGTGTGTGAAGATATTTGATGTAGGTTCTAATGAAATTGCGAAGCCAATTTATCATTGACCATTTAAAGGTCTGATAATGTGGCTCGGAGACAAAACGTGTAACTCCTCAACCGATGGGAATAATTGAGTTGTGTTTCAAGATATTTAGTGTAGGTTCTAATGATATTGCAAAGCCAGTTCATCTTTGACTATTTAAGTGTCTGATAATTTGGCTCGGAGACAAAATATGTAACTCCTCAACCGATGGGAATAATTGAGTTGTGTTTCAAGATATTTGGTGTAGGTTCTAATGAAATTGCAAAACCAGTTCATCTTTGACTATTTGAGGGTCTATCAGACCCTGTTTGTCAGTCTCGGTGACAAAATATGTAACTCCTCAGCCGATAGGAATAATTGAGATGTGTTTGAAGACATTTGGTGTAGGTACTAATGAAATTGAATTAATGACTTACAAGCTATGATCAGAAGTACATACGTACATATAGAAATGTAAAAAACTTTTGTATAAAAACACACATAGGACACATGTAGTTTCGTCGTGATCTAGCGAAATATGGTAAGCGCCGACTTTAGGACTACTACTAAGTACCTACTAGTGTATGCTCTAAACCAACATGTATTTAGATTATTTTTTACTTTTTTGTTGCATAGAAGTCGGTTGTATTTTTTGTATATTTTTTTTTTATTTATTACAAAATCCGTAGATCCGAAACCTACAATTAGAATAATTTATACCAAGTTAATTCATTTTAAGAATAAATAATTCATTTCTTGCTTAAATAGATTTTATACAACAATGTTAATACTGGTTTGAATTGCGTTATGTTGTGTATTAATAGTTTAGATTGTTAAATGATGTTTTCATTTTTTTTATCAATACTTCAATATGAGTAGTATCGTCATAATCAATTATAATTATTTTATTATTTCTAATCAATTACAAAAACGTTCCCATCACTAATTGTAATTAATGATCTATTGCGACCTTGAATCGACCAATTGCAATGCTTTCTTTTACCGCTCCCCCGACCCACATACCTCAGTGCTTTGACTGAAATGTTTCTTAGTAGAAATGAAGACATGAGGTGTCTATTAGGCTATGTTGTCGCTGTTACATAAATATGTGTAAATTAGTCATTAAAATTATTATTAATTCAAAGTTAATTAATATTCCCTATCATTTAAGAAGTTATTTATATTATAATAATTATTCATTAGTAATTATGTCTTTAATTTGAATTTAAATTTATTATTGGATTCATTTAATAGCTTTTTTTTCTTTTTTATATTATCTTGCGTGAGTTTATAGTAACTTTACTTTATTAGTTTTTTTTCTGACTAACTTACTACTCCGCACATCTTTATAAAGGATCAGTTATGGCATTGTAATTCTTCCATATTAAAAGAAATAATGTCCACCAATTCGCATTTGGCCAGCGCGGAGGACTATGGCTAAAAACTCTCTCATTTTGGGAGAGGACCCGTGCCCAGCAGTGGGACAATAATGGATTGACGAAAAAAGAAATAATTCATTTTAGAGTTTATAAAAACATACATTACAATTTTAAAAACAACAAAAAATATAGTTTAACTAAATGACAGCGCCTCATTAAAATTTAAAGGAACATTCAACGCTCTCATTTAATAAATTTAATGTCCGTGTATCTAAATTATCTACGTGACAACGTGGCTACGCCGTAGCATCTCGTAGCGTTGCTTGCTACGCGGGCCGCACGTGTAGCAATTAAAATAATTAGTAACTTCGGTGATGTTATGCAATATAGAACATGTTACTACCTGTTCAACATAAGAACGTTGCGTTAGATCGTGTAATTACTTGTAACCTTCGATTAATAGCCAATAAAATTCAAGTTTAGAGATTTACAACAACAAGATTATTGTTACACTAAACAAAAAACCCCAATCGACCACCAATTTGCACTTGGCCAGCGCGGTGGACTATGGCCTATAACTCTCTCATTCTGAGAGAAGACCCGTACCCAGCAGTGGGACAATAATGGGTTGACAACGAAACAATAAATAAATTCCAACTTGAACTAGTTGACTATTGACATTGCCATTAAACAAACATATATTATTCGTTATCTAATCTAGAACTCTGAATTTTTGTTTATAACATTGATGTAGCAAACGAACCAGCAGCAACGGACATCAGTTAGCAACTTCATACAGAATAGAGGTTCTATCTGAAGTCTGTCACGGATGTGTTGCTACTCCCAACAACTAAGATGATCGCCTCATATTACAATGAACCGGCAACCACACCTCTTACACTGAAACGCAAAAGTGCTTCACGCTAGAAATAAGTGTGGCGGTGGTACCTCCCCGGTCGAATCACACTGGCTCTACCACCCGGTAAATTAAAAAAATATATATTTAAAATTTGGAGTTATCAAAATTTAACTACGACCGTTTATGAAAATTTACAGATAAGAGACTGTGGATGCCAGCTAAGTCAAATGTGAGACAATTTCAGCCCTCAAGAGCGACAACGCACTCGCGATCGACTTCAGGTAGGACCTAAGTTCTAAGAATCTAAGTTCTGTATTATGTTGCTTACAGATGTTCACGGTCGGCAGTGACCACTTGCCATCAGGTGGACTGCATGTTCGTTTGCTACTTCGATCAGATAAAAATTAAAAGAAAACAAAAAAATGTGTGCGTGTACTAGCGTACACTCGTAAGAAGTGAAACTTCTTTATGACGTTATTTTTCAAAAAACAATTTACTATATGCAACTTTACAGAAATTGGTTAAATAAAGTTAAATTAGATGAAGTTTAATAAAAGGCTTTTATTAAACTTTATCTAATAATGTAATCAATAATAATCTATCTAATATCACGCGTGGTTGGGATAAGAAAAAGATGGCGCGTAACGGAAAAAAAAGATGGCGCGTAACGAAAAAATGTTACACTAAATTTTTTTCCAACCCCGATAAAGAAGTTTCACTTTTGTTTTCCAACCCCGATAAAAAAGTTTCACTTCAAAAATGTTTCTGCTTTACTGATGATGGACTGTATGTTTCACTTTTACTTCAGTTTTATAATTATTTCACAAATAATTGTTTTGCTACACTTAAGATCCATCAAAATGTTTAAAACAATATTATCTTCAGCGAACAACAGCAAAATTAAACAACTACTAAACGCTTTCCGCAGATTTTCCTCATCTCCGCTTAAAATCAAGCTGTGCTCAAGTACGACTTAGCACGTTTCCTTACAACAACTTAAACAACGTTATTAGAAGAGAGCTTATGTCTGAAGTTTATGATAGACGTGTAGATGCTTCCGAGAACTAATAGTAATTTCATGTAAAAGTTAATAGAAATAATCGTTTTTTTTTATCTAACTGAAGTAGCGAAGCATGCAGTCCACCTAATGGTAAGTGGTCATTGCTGCTCATGGACCTCTGTAATCAACTTCATACAGAACATGGGTTTTATCTGAAGTCAATCACAGATGTGTTGCTACTCCCGAGGACTATGATAGTCGCCACATATAAAATGTGTCCCGGCAACCACATCCTTCCATCGAAACGTAAGAAACGTTTCACGCTAGAAATAGGTGTGGCGGTACTTCCACGGTACGAACTACACTGATTCTACCTTCAAAACTTGACTTGCAATTAGATTTAAATTAAGACCAAAGAAACCGGTTTTAAAAAAAAACGTTTGTGTTGAAAAATTCTCACAATTAGTACGTAAAACAAACACACTTAGCTTGGTGATTAGAGCCAGCTTGCGTTATGGCTCGCATTCCGTTCCAGCCTTCACAAAGTGCTAAGATCCATTCATTTGGTATTAAACCGTAAAAATGGGAGCAAGGGTGTTTAAGTCCCGTTTATATCTATGGACATAGGTGACTTACCAACCAGGTGGTAGAACCAGTACGTATTAGAGATTAATTGAAGTGAAACTTCTTTATCGGGGTTGGAAAAAAAATTAGTGTAACATTTTTTCGTTACGCGCCATCTTTTTCTGTTACGCGCCATCTTTTTTTTCCGTTACGCGCCATCTTTTTTCTGTTACGCGCCGTCTTTTTTTTTCCGTTACGCGCCATCTTTTTCTTATCCTTACCACGCGTGATATTAGATAGATTATTATAGATTAGATTATTAGATAAAGTTTAATAAAAGCCTTGTATTAAACTTTATCTAATTTAACTTTATTTAACCAATTTCTGTAAAGTGGCATATAGTAAATTATTTTTTTGAAAAATAACGTCATAATGAAGTTTCACTTCTTACGAGTGTACGCTAGTACACGCATACATTTTCTTTTTTTATTTACGCTTGACGGTGAAGAAAAACAGGAAACTTACACAACCGCGAGTTATATAAAAAAGTTCTTAGATGTGTTAAGTCTACCAATTCGCACTTGGCCAGCGCGGTGGACTATGGCCTAACCTCGCATGCTGGGAGAAGATCTGTACCCAGCAGTGGGATGATAATGGATTGACGAGAAAACTATATATGTGAGAAATGCACAAACATACTCACAGACTTTCGCGTTTTTACTAAAACTAGCTCATCCGGCGAACTTCGTTCCGCCTAAAAGTAAAAAATTCTAAAATTATGTGTTCTTCCACTATATTATGCATGTATTATGCATAAAAATCCTTCCTCTTGAATGACTCTATCCAGTAAAAAAACTATTAAAACCCGTAGCGTAGTTTTAAAGATGTAAGCATACATAGGGACAAACAGCGCGAAGCGACTTTGTTTAATACTATTATAGTGATTAGAAGGGAGCACTGCAATCATGTTGTAACATAAAATTTGAAACACGTTATTGATAGTAGGCACATATCTTTGCTTTGAAAGCTTTGATTTTTGAACTTCGAAACGTTTTTTGTCAAAGGTTTTCTAAAAACGAAAGCCTGAAAGCTTGCTACGTAAACGAATAACGGAAAAACATTTTTCATTGCACGTTTTGAATTTTCGGGAACACAACTGTTAGTGAATCGCATTTTGTGACCTCAGTGCAAACGATTCTACGCTCATAGCCCCACAGAAGGATTTTCCGTGTCGTGGGTGCCGTGGACACAAAGACGAATGCAAAAACACCCAGAGTTGTAAATTCATATTTCAGATTTCTGTCAGGCCGGGGATCGAACCTGGAACCCTCTGCATGTAACGAGTAAAGTGACCGCTCTGCTACTCGAGTTCTAACCATCTTCGCTAAAAGCTTATTCGACCTGCATTCCATTGCAGCATCAGTACTAAGAGCGATCCATCTGATCATGAAACTGCACTAAAGTGGGATCAGAGACATTTTACGGTTATGAATGCACTGGACTTAACTTGAGTACTCCATGCACTCTGATGCGGTCGTAAAGTAAACAACCACTCAAACAACAGTGGAGTAGTAAAGGAGATTCTTGAGGTTGTAATTACTACCAGAAGTGTGTGTCACAAGATGTCATTAAATTTCCCAGGTGGTGGATACAGTATGCTTCGACTGGGAAAGACACACACAACAACTAAGTAAATTATTTTTATGTGGATGATTGGTAACAAAGAAAAAGACGAACCTGCCGTGTTTCTTGCCGAATCTTCTCAGTTGGAGTCGTGTTCCGATTTGGTGGTAGCGAAAGAAAAATATTATGGGTGACAATTTGTAAGTAGCTCTGTATATGTATTTCATGTAACCATCTTTTGTAATCTCATGTGTCCGATATAAGAAACTAGTATTCTTGTCATTGTTCGGTTTATCTATATATTTCATATGTTAAGCCAAAACTTGTGATCTGTTTTTAAGATACTTGCCGCAGTAGGAGGAGTATGAAATTACGCACGGGTATAATTAATGTAGAGGAGGATTACGCAATGCTAATCTTTTTTCCAAATAATGCATAAAACATACATAAAACTAAAAACACATTACATACACTATCTTGCATTTGACACAAACACATACATAATAAACGAAATAGAACATTATTGTCTTACTACATGTCTTACTATGAAAACACATAACTTCAAAAATGATAGCTGTCTTTGTCAAAATACCCGCTATTGCTTCTAAATGCAGCTTAGTTAATTGAATCTCTTTTTACCTTTAACGGGTGTGTTCAAATAATTGATAATATTTTTTTTTTAATTTAAGAAATATTCCTGTTACTTTGGACAATAAGTTGCGAGGAGTGACTAGTATATTAAAATTTGCCAGTACAGAACCCTTCGCGAGCTTCCACTCGAGGATTCCACTCAAACTTAATATACTTTTTTTTTTTACTTTCTTCCTATATTTCAAGTAGCACTACAACACGCTAAAGAACAAAAATCCATTAACCGATTCCGACGCCACAACCCATCTTAGCCTCTAAATCAGTAGATAAAGCCTTATGCAACGGACTCCGCTGTCGTGAGATATGAGTATGGGCTCGTAAATCCAGCTCTTACGTTTAGTGGATACGTGACGAACTTGAAGGCTTTTATTTTATTCGAGAGCTGAATGTGCCTTGAATCATGCGAGTCTATAGGATTAGAACATAAAAGGTTTTATTGCGAACGTTTTTTTAGCTTGCAGTATTTTTAGTTTGTGGTCGAAACAATAATTGTTAACGTGTTCCCTAATACCAAACGCAATTGACGGATAAGTTTTTGCTTTCAGCTATAAATGTGATTAATAAATTGAATTATCTGTCTTCATAATTTTGTTGATACTAGATGAACAAAGGTGTATATGCCAAATAAGAGCAGGTTAGTATCTTTTGAGGGCGCAGTCTAATGCGTTGGTCTGATCAAATCCGCACCAATCTCGACACCACCGTACATCATGCCCTACACACAGCTGAAAGCAGTCTGTTGGAAAAACATTATCGAAAGAAATGTGACAAATAGAGACCACGACCCTCAGCATTGAGGATCACGAATCAAGGAGGAGGAGTATCTTTTTGAGAGAAAAAAGCGGGATTTCATACTCAAAAGCGGGACAGCAGGCCTCGTGATACAAAGGGGTTCGCGCCTTACAGACACACGGACAAACATTTTAGTTTTCTCCCGGTGTAAGAGGTGGATTTATGCGACCTTTTGTTTTGGTAGACAAATTACAAATCGACTTAGATTTCACGACCTTTTTTGGGCGACAAACTGCCATTCTACTTATATTTACAATTGGCGACCTTTTTTTTTGCAAAAGTCCAGTCCATCCGCAAAAAGCGGCACCGAGCCTGTCCCGCGTGGGACATTTAATTTTGACAAAAAAATTGGGACGTCCCGCCAAAATCGGGTCGTCTGGCACCCCTGCTCCCATACCACAAACTTTCAGGCATTGGTCTGTATTCTGACATGGCACGACTTAACACTGCTGCTATTAGGTGCCCGAGAGAGGTGTTTCGTTTCTTCCCGGACGTGGCAGCTCGCCTCGATAACCTGGGTGAAGCCGGACTATAAAACTTCGCAGATCCTGGGTATAGATGTTTTAGAGAGATACTGCACGACATCAAGCTGAGTGAGGCGAAAGAATGGTACTGCAGCTTGGCAGACGAAGACATGCATCATGTGTTCATGTGGTCCTCCTGTATGACGAGTACAGAGCAAGCAAGCTGAACGGACTGACTCGTGAGGAGGCGAGACCAGTCCACAACCGTGACCTCGTCGCCTCCGAGGCTAACTCCCGAAACTTAGAGACTGCGCTCGGCATCTCCGAGCGCAGTCTCTAAGTTTCGGTATGTTCATGTTAATAGGCAGGGACGGAACGAGAAGACAGGGCACGTGCGGCCGGCGTCCGAAGCTGTGGAGTGGCGTCCATCCCAGACGGGTGAACGGCGCAGGGACCAGCTCAGAATGAGCGGCTCGTTATGAGCTTTGTAGGGAGATCAAGAAGCACGCTGGGAACAATACCGGCGTGTTATCCCATGTTTCGGCCAGTATAACCTGAAGGTTGATAGAGCCATGGGAAGGTGGTAGGTGAGTGCTGCTATTAGGTTATTTGGCAGAAATAGATATAGCAAAGGTGCCCCTAGAATCAAACCAGAAAGTCTTTTACTAATTATTGGTTTAGGCTAATATTATCACGGAATTGATACATTTTAAAATTAAACAAATATTCATAATATGCGGTTTTCTGTTGTCAATTTCGCCGCGACCACGATCCATGCAACTGGCTCGAAATATCGACAAAAAGAATTCTAAAAGAATTCAAAAACCGCATATCGTGAGTACCTGTAAGTATTAAAATGTTCTACTATATTCAATATTGATCATTATTCATCAATCATTTACCATCAAGCTCGTTTGCTGCTTCAATTTCATTAAAAAAATGATAAACTGTTCAATTAGCTATTAGAATAATGGGCGAGGCATTTTATTACAGCTTACAGCAACTAATAAAACTTTTAACGAGCTTTAGTGATGCTAATAGCTAATAAAATTATGAGCTTACTACTATTAAAATAAGTGCTATTCTCTGCACTAAGGTTATAATTTTTTATACAACTAAAGTAGCAAACAAGCATGCAGTTTAATTGATGGTAAATGATCACTGCCGCAAGAAGTGATAGCCTAATAAGAAGTGATAGCCTAATGGTTGAAACTTGCCCTCTCGATCGGGAGGTCCGAGGTTCAAACCCAGGCACGCACCAATGATTTATGTGCGTATTAGAAATTAATTATCACTGCTTTTCGGTGAAGGAAAACATCGTGAGGAAACTTAAACACCCGAGAGTTCTTAAAAAAAAAAAAGTTCTCGGAGGTGTGTGAAATTCACCAATTCGCACTTGGCCAGCGCGGTGGACTATGGCCTAAACTCTCTCATTCTGGGAGAAGACCCGTGCCCAGCAGTGGGCCAATAATGGGTTGATGCGATGCGATGCGATCACTGCCGCCCTTGGACGGCGATGATGTAAGTGGCCTATAGAATGTACAAAAGGGGGTCAACCCGTAATTAATCACAAATGCATTTTTACTCATGAGAACTAAAATGGTCGTCTCGTAAGAAAGTTAGCCGGCAACCACACGCACCGAAACGCAAAAACTGTTTCTTACTATAAATAGAAGTGACAATAGACAGTTATGACACGAATAAAAAAAATGTTGTAAGTTGAATACACATCTTATCTTTAGTTAAATTATAAAAACCTGAACAGAGACTAACTTCTCTTTAAGGCTCAACGAGACCCTATCGGTCCGTTGTTATCAAAAATATCCGAAGGAACGACCCCAACAACCATTACTTCAAATGCATTAAAACTTACTTATTTTAGATTATTATGCTAACCTATACTCGTGCATTTTCACGACATAAAAAGTAGTCCATATCATTTTCGAAACCATACTACTATGAATAACCTCTCACCATTGCTCTATAGAAACAAAAACAAATCTCTCCCACGGCAACCATTCGATCAGGCTAAATTCTTTATGGATACCCTTGACCTGTACAATAGAGTACAGTAGTCACCGTCGGCACGTGTAACCTTCAGCTCGGCTCAGTCGCCATCTTGTAAAGCCTTTGACCATAAACTGTCTAGTTTTATCTTAGCTTAAGTAAAACTTGACGCTAACATCGCTTTAGTCTCATAATAATTAATACAGTTCAAATATTTATATAGACACTTAAAATTAAGTACTAGTAAGTAATTTTTAACACTAGTCGTTTAGAATTCGCATTAGTCGATTGATTTGAAATTCGGCGTGTCAATCTGATAGTCGGATTGGTATTACAGGCAGATCTCTGTGTTTTTGAAGATATGTGCGACTCTACACTATCTTTTTTTATGTGACTGAAGTAGCAAACAAGCGTGTAGTCCACCTGATGGTACGTGGTCACTGCCGCTCATGGACATCTGTAATTAATTTCATACAGAACATGGGTTCCATCTGTAGTCAATAACAGATACGTTGATATTCCCGAGGACTATGATGGTAGCCTCATGTGAAAGTGTGCCGGCAAGCACACCCTTCCATCGAAACGCAAGAAATGCTTCACGCTAGAAATGGGTGTGGCAGTGGTACTTCCCCGGTCGAACTACACTGGTTCTACCACCTGTAAATTCTTTCTATTCTGGTAGAAGAACGAAGCCCGGCAGCAGAACGTCAGAGAGTCAGATCGTCAGCCATTGAACGTACCAAACACGTGTCGTGACAGTCAATTCATTTTTTGTCATACAATGTGTATAAAAGTCTAACGCAGAAACGGTCTCTGCCTGTGAAAAATATTGCACAGAAAAATATGATTTTCATTCATTTTACATTTTGGCATCGAATCTTCGCCCGGCCGGAAAATTGGCTGTAATTTTCCTGTATCTTTGTAACACAAGTCAATATTTTAAAACAGAAACGGCCTTAATAAAAGATGAAAACTTTCCGATAGCAAAACTCCACATTTCACAGTAATAAACCTTCTTTATCGCAGTTAATTAACTTCTCTGGAGAGCGAACGCAATGGAAATTCAATTGTTGCACTCGATATCGAATGACTGCCACTTTGCAATTGACCCAAATACCGAAAGAACTGAAAGGGTGAAGTACAAAAATAAATTCCTCGTACATTCAAACAATCAGTAGTCACGATTTAAAAATGATACTGCATTTTCATGATGTAATGATGTTGAAACACATAATGATTTTCTTCTCGTTATTTTTTCTTAATGAGAGAAGAGCATATTCTTCGTAAAATAATAAGTGTAATATAAATTCTTATTTTCTTGAATATGCAAAAAACGAAACAATATTTTATCGTATTTTTTATACCTTACTGTATCTAGTAGCAAACAGTAAAAAGTATTTACGGTCAATTATAATCAAAAAATAAATATGTTTAAGTTCGTGAGCACGTCTGTGTGTTTGTTTATCTTTCACGCAATAACTACCCGTCAAAATTCGTTAACATTGGCACTCACAAAGTATGTTACCTTTTTTCTCTCGAGGGGGAAACCTTCTAAGGGTACCCAACGCCGTGGGAGTGACGCAGGGTTATGTGGCCCCCGGTGGCCGTCCTCGGGGCTACAAAGAGGGCTCCGGGATCTCCAAAGGAACGCAACCGTCGTCCTCCGGAGGACTATGATGGTCGCCTCAAGTGAAAGTGTGCCGGCAACCACACTCTTCCAACGAAACGCAAGAAATGGGTGTGGCGGTGGTAGCTCCCCGGTCGAACTAAATTGCCTCTACCACCTCGAAAGTTGCTGATAGTTAATAGCCCTACCATTTCGTATAAGTGTCGTATAATTTTCTTTTTATATACAGAATAAGCAGATAAGCTTGTAGTTCATCTGATAGTAAGTGATCACTGCCCCCATGGACATCTGAAATAAACCCCGAGACAAAATCGGAGTTACCAAATGTTAGCTGCTGAGGCTTTGTTA
Source organism: Spicauda simplicius (assembly GCA_949699795.1). Classification (NCBI taxonomy): domain Eukaryota; kingdom Metazoa; phylum Arthropoda; class Insecta; order Lepidoptera; family Hesperiidae; genus Spicauda; species Spicauda simplicius. Next base: position 465,278 of record OX453079.1, on the reverse strand, counting down.
CCTCGGAGAACCAGTCAGGATATTACAGAGCACTGAAAGACTGCTTCTATTATGCAGAAATATGTAGGTGTGGTGGTGGGAGTTCCGGAGTCAACCCATTATTGTCCAACTGCTAGGCACGGGTCTTCTCTCAGAATGAGAGAGTTTAGACTATAGACCACCGCGCTGGTCAAGTGCGAATTGGTGAACCCATCTAAATACATCACTTATATAATAATATAAGTATCACATTTAAGTACTATAGTGATTTGGATGAAAATATAAATATACTGAAATAAGAGGATATACTCGTAGTTAAAGTACACAAATGAATTTAATTCAAGCGTTTAGCGTAACAAACTAAATATTCCAACAAATCTCTATTTCAAACTGAAATTCCGAATTTGTATATGAAACGTTTAGTAATGAAACCACGGATTTCAGGCTGAAATATGTCACGTCACATGATTGCGGTAATGAGGTACTTGCTGCACACAGAGCGAGTTGCGAGAAGCGAGCTTAAGTAAGTATCGTTTGGAGTCATATTATCATCATTAACAAACTTACAAATACAATTTAAAATACAAACTAATTAAACAATTTTACAATACAAACTAACAAAAAACATTTTTATCATCATTAATAAATTACCCCGATTTAAAATATTTAATTACCAGTGATTGCGTAATGGTTGAAACTTGACATCTCGATTAGAAGGTCCGAGGTTCAAATCTAAGGCGTGCACTACGGATTTTTCTTTCTGCTTTCCGGTGAAGGAAAACATGTAGGGAAACCTACTCAACAGAAGGTTCTTTAACAAAAAGTTCTAAGAGGTATGTGAAATCTACCAATTCACACTTGGCCAGCGCGGTGGACTACGGCCCAACACTCTCTTTCTTAGAGCAGACCCGTGCCCAGCAGTTAGGCAATAATGGGTTGACGACAAAATATTATCTGCAAAGCGTTTCTCGTTCTTACACTATGTCCATCCATTCAAGAGAGTTAGTAAAAGTGATATTGAAAGAAAGATACCGTGACTTATAAATCCATCGCTTTAAACTCTTATTGCAAATCACAATTGATTACCCGAGAGTCACAAAAAGATATTTTTATTGCTGATGAGTAAACAGTGTTGAAGGTGGTAGAACCAGTGTAGTTCGACCGGGGAAGAACCACCACCACAACAATTTCTAACATGAAGCATTGCGTTTCGACAGAAGGGTGTGGTTGCCACCATAATTTTAAATGAGGCGACCATCATAGTCCTCGGGAGTAGCAACGCATCTGTGGATGACTTCAGATAGAACCCATGTTCTGTATTTATTTATTTATTCATAAAGTTGACTACAGATGTCCATGAGCGGCAGTGGCCACTTACCATCAGGTGGACCGCATGCTCGTTTGCTGCTTCAGTCAGATATATAAAAAAACATCTTATCTCGCTTGTAATGAAACAGCGGTGTTAGTCGATAAATACTGTTGAAATGTGTGTCGGGTTTAAGTGGGTTATTTTGTACGACAGGGCTTTGGAATTAAATTGAGGAATTCAGATTTATGAAAGTGATTTTCATATTGCGTAGAATAACAGATGTATTATGCTCCAATTCGGAGTAATACATATATTATATATTTAAATAGATTTTTAATAACTCTATTTCTTTTGCGACATGTGTAACACATTCAAAGTTTTAATTCATGAATCGAGATGGAAAAGTATTATCAAGTTGTTACTTAAATAAAATGTAAGAATGTCTGTTGTTGAAGTTAACGTTTCCAATTACTGCGGCAAAATTCCAAGCCAGCCACTCATAGTAATCCATAAATATGTAATGAAACAAAATGTAACGGAACGTGACGAAATATAACAACATAAAATGAAATTTATCTTGTTACTGAACAAAGTACTTAACGAAACGAAACAAGATGTAACGAGACGTCAGCAATTTTAAACATCAATATATTTAACTAGCTGTACCTGCGGCTCCGCCCGCGTTCAAATCAATGTATCACAAAGCTTTTTCCATTTCACCCCCTTAGGGGTTGATTTTCATAAAATTCCTTCTTAGTGAGCACTTGCAGAGCAGTGATAGCCTAATGGTTGAAACTTGCCCTCTCGATCGGGAGGTCCGAGGTTCAAACCCAGGCACGCACCACTGATTCATGTGCGTATTAGAAATTAATTGTCCATGCTTTTCGGTGAAGGAAAACATCGTGAGGAAACCTGCACACCCGAGAGTTCTTTAAAAAAAAAAAAAAAGTTCTCAGAGGTGTGTGAAGTCCACCAATTCGCACTTGGCCAGCGCGGTGGACTATGGCCTTAACTCTCTCATTCTTCTGAGAGAAGACCCATGCCCAGCAGTGGGACAATAATGGGTTGACGAGAGAGCACTTGCATCCTTAAAAGAACCCGCATGTAAAATTTGAAACACCTAGTACTTATAGTTTCTGAGATTTCGTGATGAGTGAGTGAGTGACCTTTCGCTTTTATATATATATATAGATACGTGAAGCAAAAATATGTAATTCGTTTTTAGGATACTTGTCGCAGGTGGAGGAGTATGAAATTACGCACGGTTATAATTGATGTAAAGAAGGATTGCGCAATGCTAATATTTTTTTAAAAATAATGCATAAAACATACATAAAATCACATAAAAACACATTACACACACTACCTTGCAATTGACATAAACACATAATAATAAACGAAATAAAACATTCACTTACAGTCTTACTATGAAAACACATGACGTTAAAAATGCCAGATGTCTTTGTCACAAAGGTGGTAGAGCCAATGTAATTCGTCCAGGGAGATACCACCGCCACACATAATACAAACGTTTAGCAGTTATGCGTAGCTCAGTCTATCAGTGCAAAGGTGTGGTCCTCGGATCACTTTTAGATAAGGCGACCATCTATAATTTATTTCAGACTAGCTGACCCGACGAGCTTCGTTTTTCCTAAAACACAAAAATCTAAAATTCAGTGTTCCTCGACTATGTTATGCAAGTATCATACATAAAAACTTTCCTCTTGAATCGCTCTATTAAAAAAGACTGCATTAAAATCCGTATTAGAGTTTTAAAAAACTTAGCACACATAGGGACAGACAGCGGGCAGCGACTTTGATTTATATTATGTAGTAATAGAACCATGTTGTACACGGATTTAGATGTCTACCTACGTTTGAATTTGAATAACAAGTTAAGTTTGAATTGGATAACAAATATAAGAAAGTATGCATGTAATTGTACACATCCAGTAACTAACCATCAGTACCTCACATGTCCAACTTAAAGTCCAACTCCCCGAAGTGTAGTTTACAAACGGGGTAACGTCAAGCCGTCGGGCGGAGGTTCGATTGTCTCGGTAATTGGTTCGTTGACGGACAGACGGCCTCTCCCTCCTCCGACATGACATATCGATCACGACCTCTTATATAATCCGAGAACTCTTCTACTGTTTACTGTATAGTGTACTATATACTACAAATGAGTTAATACATTTAGTTAATACATACATTTTACAAAAACAGTCAAGTATGAGTCGGATTCGCCATGAAGGGTTCCGTACCATTATCTAAAAAAAGGGAAATATTAAAGTTTGTTGTATGAGGGTCCCCCCTTCAATGTATATTTATTATGTATTTTTTGTACAGCGGCAACTAAGATACATCTTTTGTGAAAATTTCAACTATCTAACTGTCACGGTTCATCAGATACAGACTTGTGACAGACAAACAGATAGACAGACGGACAGCGAAGTATTAGTATCACTACAGTGTTACAACATTTCACCTCCAATCTACCGAATAGTACCTCACATGTCCAACTCAACGTCCAACTCCCCAAAGTGTAGTTTACAAACGGGGTAACGTCAAGCCGTCGGGCGGAGGTTCGATTGTCTCGGTAATTGGTTCGTTGACGGACAGACGGCCTCTCACTCCTCCGACATGACATATCGATCACGAGCTCTTATATAATCCGTACTACTGTGTACTGTAGTATACTATATACAATAAATGAGTTTGTAGTAATATACAAACTTATAATTGTGTTGTGTCGCTTGAAAAAGAAATGTTTTGTCATTACTATTAAGACAATGTCGCTTGTAGAAAAATGGTTTGTGGTGTAAGGTTGTTTTAGTTATAATTATTTGAAATAAATAGTGTTAGATGAAAAGTTCATAAGGTTTGGTGTTTTTTTAACAGATGTGATACATTTTTTTAGAAAAAACGGTCAAGTATAAGTCGGAATAGCGCATGAAGGGTTCCGTATCATTATCTAAAAAAGGGAAATATTAACGTTTAATGTATGGGAGTCCCCCTTTAATGAGTATTTAATTAAGTTTTCAGTATTTTTGTACTCGGTTTTGTACACATTTTTTGTTTTGTACGGCAACTAAGATACATCTTTTGTGAAAATTTCAACTGTATAGCTTTCAAGGTACATAAGATACAGATTTGTGACAGACAATCAGATAGACAGACAGACAAAGAAGTATTAGTATCACTACAGTGTTACAACATTTCACCTCCAATCTACCGAATAGTACCTCACATGTCCAACTCAAAGTCTAACTCCCCGAAGTGTAGTTTACAAACGGGGTAACGTCAAGCCGTCGGGCGGAGGTTCGATTGTCTCGGTAATTGGTTCGTTGACGGACAGACGGTCTCTCCCTCCTCCGACATGACGTATCGATCACGACCTCTTATGTAAGGCGAAAACCCTTACCATACTATGTGGTGTACCATTGGTCGATTTAGAATGGATTAATAAAACATTATTGAATAAATATATAATAAATAGAGCAGCGATAGCCTAATGGTTGATACTTGCTCTCTCGATCCGAAGTTCGAACCCAGGCACGCACCACTAATTTTTCTAAGTTATGTGCGTATTAGAAATTCATTATCACCGTTTTTCGGCGAAGGAAAATATCGAGAAGAAACCTACACACCTGAGAGTAATTAGAAAAAAAAAGTTCTCGGAGGTGTGTGAAGTTCACCAATTCGCACGTGGCCAGCGCGGTGGACTATGGCCTAATAATTTCTCTTTCTGAGAGAAGACCCGTGCCCAGCAGTGGGACAATAATGGGTTGACGATATTATCACCGTTGGCCTAAACTCTTCAGTTTGGGAAACAGCGAAAACACATAAAAATAAAATAAATACCAATAAAACGCTAAAAATTTTATAGTATTTAAATTATGATCGATTACATAATTATACCTATGCATGTTCTATTATTTTACCCAAAGCACGCAATCACGCCCATGAATAATACGGCACTATTATAATTAGGTATAATGCGTTTATTCGGTTAATTTTAATATAAGGTAAACACACACGCTTTCTACCCTCATAGCCCCACACTAGGATTTTCTCCTGTGTCGTGGGTATCATGAAAACACACAAGACGAATACACAAACACTCAGACGCAGAACATGAATCTAATCTCATCATTCAGATGGGTTCCGTGTTCGACTCCCGGCCAGACTACCTGTCTGGCCGGACAACACGGAACCCATTGTACGTCAGTCCGGTATGGTAACCGCTGCGCCACGTGGGTCGTCAACAAACTACTAAATATTGTAAATTTCACCGCAATTTCAAAACTTGACTGACCTTAAGAATTTAAAATAAAATTCCTATTTCAGATTTGAAAGCTTTATCAAAATTTCAACTTCCTTTCAGAAACTATTGCAAGCTAGCTTCTTAAGTAACGAGCTGTAAAGAATTCCTGAGCAATTCAGTTCGCTTGAGAAATATCTCTAAAAGATTAACGTTTTCAGAAACGGAAAATACTTTTGTGGCCCATCAAAACATGTCAAACGCAGAAACTACTCACGCTACTGTCAGAGGTGAAGCGATATGCGATGATTTTTTTAATGTAATTGACCATATGTAATTTTGACAACCCGCGCGGAGGAGCGGTTACCTGACTGGCGCGCAATGGGTCCCGAGTTCGATTCCCGGCCAGACAAGTATTTGAATGATGAGTTAAGATTCACGTTTTGGGTCTGGGTTTTTGTGTATTCGTCTTGTGAATGTCCATGGTACCCATGACACAGGAGAAAATCCTAGTTTGGGGCTATCAGTGTAGAAAGTGTGTTTTTAAAGCGTGTAATCTCACATATACCCAGTTTAAGATTTAAGACAAACAGCAATGATTAAATCAGTGTATGCTATATTTCTACATGTGCCCATTGCTACTTTAAGTGTGCAATATTTGAGCGTCAATTAATTATCCTTCCGTACTAACCTCGATTTGGGTAACATTGAACATTTTTTACAATATTTGTGATATTATAATCTGTTTTATATTTATTGCACCTTGTTTTTATTAAATGAATAGTGTCCTTTTTAGCTGGTTTATTAATCTAACACAATAAATTTACGGAGAAAACAATTAAACTATCCACAATTACCCCTAAAACTCAAATTCAAAGTTATCCTTAGTTTTGGGTAACTTTGAATATAATTTTTTGAGGATATAAAATCCGTCATTAATCGAATATTTTAAGGTCTGAGTAAAATTAATTAACATATTTTTGTTAATTAAAACCAAATCTATAAAAAATACATTTATTTTGATATATAAATACAATAGACAACTTGGTCTTTCCATATGAATCAAGGTCGATCAATTTGGTGGTAAAATAAAATACTAGTTTTTTTTTTTTGATTATTTATTCCATCCATCCATAGGATGGACGGAACATCGGGTACCTTTGGAAGGTTTCCCCCTCGAAAACAAAAAAAAAAGGATGGACGGAACATGGACATAACATAGGCCTCCCCTAAATGGCGCCACTCCTACCGGTCCTGTGTCCTCTGAATCCAACGGTTTCCCGCTGTCCTCTTCAGGTCACCGGTCCATCTGGTAGGGGGGCGACCGGTACTCCTTTTGCCTAAACATGGTCGCCACTCGAGGACCTTTCTTCCCCATCGGTTATCGGTCCTACGAGCGATGTGGCGGCCCATTGCCACTTCAGCCTGCTAATTTTGAGAGCTATGTCGGTAAGCTTCGTTCGTCTACGGATTTCATCGTTGCGAATCATGTCTCGTAGCGAAATTCCGAGCATAACTCTCTCCATAGCACGCTGAGCGACCCTGAGCCTCCGAAAAAAATATTTTTTTATGATACAGGTAACTTTGAACCGTTCAAAGTTACCCATATAACATCCAATTTCGACGTCGTCAAAAGTTTAACAGTTTTACGCAATATTCAACATGGGATACGGATAGTACAGTTTCAAAATAATAATATACAATATACATTTTAAAGATAAACACCAAAACACACCTGTTTACGGTAAGTTTTATATTATAATTGCTATTTCAAAATGAAGCATCAAACACTTGCAACAACTTCACTACGGAAAGGGCGGTATTTTTTAAAATTATAACATTGACAGGTACCTTTTTTTACTTTCATTGCTATTACAACATTTTGGCGAACCATTTTACGCAGGTACGATATTAAAACAACAAGAAGTTTCCATGTAATAAATTATCATATTTTTTTCACAACTTTGTTCAAAGTTACACCGCTGTTCAATGTTACCCAAATTGATTGTAATGTTTTTTATTTCCTAATTTGCCACGCAGTTACACTTAGCTCCCAAAGCTTAATAGTCTCAATGTTCTTTAAGAAAACATCAATTTGCACCGCACTTTAAAAAAAAAATAAAAAAAAAATCGTAGCATTTTTAAACCATTACCTAAGTGGTTAAAATATTATGTAAAGCGAAAAAATAGAACAAATATGACATAACATCGATTATAACTTATCTGTGTCAAGTGTGAGAGCTACTTTAACAAATCACTGTCATTGTAAATTACTTTGTACTTGGACCATTAATAGCTTCGATTCACTTTTTTATTTTGAATTGTTTTTGTCATCAATCCATTACTGTCCCACTGCTGGGCACGGGTCTTCTCTCAGAATAACATAATTTCAGGCTAGTCCAATACGCTGGCCAAGTGCCAATTTGTTCACATGCCTTTGAAAACTTATTTTTTAAGAACTCTCAGGTTTGTAGGTTTCCATGCGATATTTCCCTTCACCATAAGCAGTGATAGTTGATTTCTAGTACGCACATTATTTCAGAAAACTCAATGGTTCGTGCCCGGGATTCAAACTTAGAACCTCCGATTAAGAGGCCGAGTTTCAATCATAAGGCTTTTATCGGTCATTTAACTGTTTATTATTAGAATAGGTCATATAATATAATAGCTTCGCCCACGTTAACAAATATATCGGTGTCCCGTGGGAATAAGAAATTTTCCCACATAAAAAATAGCCTATATGTTAATCCAGAGTGTCAGCTAACTCCCTACCAAATTTTATGAAAATCGCTCCAACCGTTTACACGTGAAGAAGTGACAAACATACACACTCACAAACTTTCCTCTTTATAATATTAGTATGAGTATCGCTCATATTTTATCGGCGACAGTCAGTACACACTATAGGCTAAGATCTTTAGAATTTATTGAAATAGAGCCAAGCGTTCCGTTCCAGCATTCCGAATAACTAGGTTCCTTGGAATTCAGATTTTTATTATGTACTGGAATTTTCAGTTTTATTCTCCACAATTCTTTTCAAAGCCGCGCTGAAATAAAATGTTACTGTGTCGTTAAACACGGCAATTCTTCATGTAAGTGGTCGTATTAAAGTTTTATGTCGAACTATTTTTTGCCGTCTACTTCGCTTGCATGTATGAAAATTTGTATAAGTGTATTTAAAATAAATACTATTTAACAAAAAATATCTACTGACCTACATGTCACAAAAAAATAAAAAAAATATTTCAATTAATTTTCGTTTACGACATGCTCAGTACTTAGTACATAGTCCCGAAGTCGGCGCTCAACATATTTCCCTGGACGACGGTGACGAGACTATGTCCTACATGAGCTTTCTACACTCATAGCCCCACACTAGGATTTTCTCCGGTATCGTGGGTACCATGGACACACACAAGACGAATACACAAACACCCAGGCCCAGAACATGAATCCAAACTCATCATTTAGATACCTGTCTGGCCGGGTATCGACCCCGGGACCCTTTGCGCGTCAGACCGATATGGCTACCGTTCTGCCACGGGGGTCATCAATTTCTATTGTAATTTCCCGAAACACGGCAAGAGTTGGCTACTCGATTCTCATGCTATCGAAGTATTTAATCTTCTTCCAAAATATAACTAATGGCGATGCATTGGCGACTCCTCTGGTGTTGCGAATGTCCATAGGCGACGGTGACTAATTTCCATCAGGTAGCCCGTATCGTTAAGTTAAAGTATAAAAAAGGTGTTGTGGTGATACCTTTTGTTAAACCATTTCAAGCCTACCATGTTAAATTTTAAATGTGTCATGAGCCCACCCAACAATGATTAGCTTGACGTCTGTCGCCCGAAAGTGTCGGCGTTAATTTCCGGTCAGAAAAGTTAAATGATAAACAGTCTGGTTCAGTCGTCCATTACTTTATTTCTGTTTGTATCCATGACATTCCTAATATGAATTATTATACCTAATGGTTGCCATGTTACAATAACATGGATTTATGGTATGTTTTCTCTCCTAAAAAGGTTAAGTCATATATATGAATATATGTCGTTGCTTTCATTGAATAATAACGACATAAAAACTAGTTTCACACAGAACCAGAGCTAGGTACAAAAAATACAATAATTTCTGTTTTAAACTTTTTAATTAAAAAAATATATTAAAATTTAAAAGTTAAAAGACCCAGTATAGTTAGTGCTCAACTCTAGGCCAATTCAATTCAGGCTCTACTTTAGATCAAGTACATAGTACTTTACCTTAAAATTGATAAATTTTGAATTGCGCGATTTTACAAAGCAGCGATAATTCTATTTACTAAGAATTTTCACGATAAGAATAACCATATACTTACATATTTATTATAATACTAGGACTTTACACTTGTAGAGATTTACTTTCATGCATTTTATGAACCAGACGGCCGCTGCAAAAAATAAAAGAGCAATGTGAATATAGGCATGGAGTTTGGTTTTCAATTTTGCGTGTTGTTAACTTATCGTAGATCTTAAATTACTGTACACACTGGTACAATTTTTTTTCACACTACCACCGGATCGGAACACGACTTTTTGAAGTGAAACTTCTTTATCGGGGTTGGAAAAAAATTTTGTGTAACATTTTTTCGTTACGCGCCATCTTTTTCTGTTACGCGCCATCTTTTTTTTTCGCTACGCGCCATCTTTTTTTTCCGTTACGCGCCATCTTTTTCTTATCCCTACCACGCGTGATATTAGATAGATTATTATAGATTAGATTATTAGATAAAGTTTAATAAAAGCCTTTTATTAAACTTTATCTAATTTAACTTTATCTAACCAATTTCTGTAAAGTTGCATATAGTAAATTCTTTTTTGAAAAATAACGTCATAAAGAAGTTTCACTTCTTACGAGTGTACGCTAGTACACGCACACATTTTTTTTTGTTTGTTAATATTATTTTTTAATATTTAACAGTCAGGTTTTTTTTTATATTGTAATAAAAGCTAGCCAACATCTAGCATCAGTTATCATTATAAGAGTTGAAATCCAGAACTACACTCAACTTTGCTTCCATAAGTGTTAGGAGGTGGTAGAACGAGTGAAGCTAGACCGAAGAAGTACCACCGCCACACCTATTTCTAGCGTGAAACATTTTTTTGCCTTTCGATGGAAGTGTGTGGTTGCTGGTACACTTTTATAAGAGGCGACCATTTTATTCCTCAGGAGTAGCAACGCATCTGTGATTGACTTCAGATAGAACCCATGTTATATTTGAAATTGCTTACAAATATCCGTGGGCGACAGTGACCACTTACCTGTTTGCTACTTTAATAGGATAAAAAAAAAACTAGAATTATTTCACAAATATTGCCATTCGCATGAATTTCCAATATTTTGGTATGAAAACCATTTCGAGTCAATCAGTTAAAAATTTGCCAACGCCATTGTTATGAAATTGCTCGAATATTCTGTCATCATGAAACCAATAATGGAGGCATTTTGCTATTTTGCAAAAAATTCAATTTATTACACTTCGACATGACCAATACACGTGTGGCAAACAATAGTATTTATGTTATAACAGATGACGTAAATTTTTATTTATATTTTTGGCGTTATATTTCGCCAAAAATATAATAACATGCCGTATTCATGTAAGCGTAGGCAACCATTAGTATTTTTTATGAGAAAATTGACTTTTAATAGCTGACTAAAAAAAACAAATTGGTGCTTAATAAACTTATCGGATATACCTAAAGAAGAAGTAAGGCTTTTAGTGGCGTCTACCTTAGGCAAAATGCATACAGGTCACCACTGCTACTGGGGGGACTTATGACTGAGAGAAGACAGTGGGGAATAGGGATTGCAATCAGGAAAATTGGATCCGGTAATCTGGCGGATCCGGCACAAATTTACACAAACCGGATCCGGTACAGATTTACCACCGGATCCGGTGATTGTATATTTTGACAAAGATTTCACGTTACAAAAATAATTACCGTTAGAAATCGATCCTTTTTTTACACTGTTTTAACCATTTGATGGATGGATGGCCACTGGATCCGGTCGGATCCGGCCGGATCGAGAAAAAAACGGCCGGATCCGGCCGGATTGAAAATGAGACCGGATTGCAATCCCTAGTGGGGAACCATTGAATTTAAAGACCTAAGAACTAGATCTCCACTGAGTCATAAAACCGATTGGAATGATGTCAATTACTGAAAGCCTGAGTCCAAAATTGGACATTAAGTTGCACTAACAATACTAATTGTGTTAAACTGTATTTTATTTAAAATATGGGTGGTACAAACCTGTGTTGGTGGATTCCTGCTACTCCACTGTTACACTAGTTTCTTCAGTACTAAACACTGCTGTTTTCTGCTTTGAAATATGTTTTCAAGTACACACTCGTATATTCGTAATGCATACACACACATACAGTTTAAAGACACAATAATAGCATAGTACCAACTAACATGTGATACGTGAGTGGTATATGACGCGTCATAACTTAGTCCTCAGAGATAACATCACATCTGTGGCGAACCTACTGTAGTGGATGTATCAAATTAATTTAAATTTACAACATTTCAAAAAGTAAAAACAAGAACATTAGTAAAATAAATAGAAAAAATAATAATAATAAGAAAATAAAAGTTGTAATAAAAAATTTAGTATATAAAATAATGAAATATTATTAGAAATATAAAATGTAAAAGTAAAAAAAAAATAATGAATAAGGAAAAATATTTTTGTGTGTAAAAGTTGGACAAACAGATTCACATGTATATAGTTGCGTTATCGCGGACGGTGGGGCCGAACGAGTCCGAGCGCGGTCGATCCTTCCCGATCGCCCGCCTGCGCGTGAGCCGCGTTCACAGAAATCCAGTCGGTATTAAATCACTACACGGCTAAACCGCGCCACTCGTTGCTTTCGCGCCGCTTTACGAATGTTGTTATTATTGTCGCTGCTTAAATCCACATATGCTTTGTGTACGCTCAACTATCTGTCCATTGACTTTACATTTCTCCTTCTGTTTGTTATTGTGTTGGTGTGGAATAAAAATTGTGTAACGTGCAACTGGACTTTATTAATTTCAAGAACCTTTCGTCACGACACATAAAATGAGCGAACCCTTCCATCATACAACCCCTAAACTACTATTAAAATTAAGTTAAAAGTAGCAACACATTTGTATCAACTCTAATATCAAAACTTTTAGCGAACAAGAATGCTGACGAACGAAAAATCTAGACTCCCATTTCAACGAAAGTGAAACCGCATAGCTCCCACTATCGTGACCCCATCAATCCCCGGTCCCTTGCGGCGACATTTCTCCGATCCCGGTTTTAAATCCTATCTATTTCCAATTTGTCCGTGGTTTATTCACGTTTAGGTACAATTTTCGTGACCCAATCTGTTGGGTAACTGTCAGACAAGTAGCGAATAGAGAATATGACTTAAGCTATAAAAATATAGCATCTTAAAATAATGTTGTGTAAATATATCTGCCCAATGAAATATGATGTGAACTGGCCACTGCTACCTGAGGTCATCTACAATCGACGTCAAATAGAACAAGACGCGTAAAAGCTTAGACAGTTGTGTAGTACCTGTGTAGTGTTACGTACAGTTACTGAAATGTATTTTTTTTGTATATGCCTACGGGATAATTAATTACAAATTGTCAGTTACACATATTTTTTTTACACTGCAACCGGAACGGAACACGACCTCAACTGAGAAGATCCGGCAAGAAACTTAGTGGGTTTGTCTTTTTTCTTTGTATATCTTTTTTTATTTGCCATCTTGTTTTTACATGGGTAATAAGAGTTAGCTCCAGTATCTTGCCTTACATTGGCTTAAGAAGAAGCATGTTTGGCAGGATACGCTACACTTTGACATTTTATTAATTAACGTGTTGTTCAGTCCCAAGCTGTATCTCTCGTCAACCCATTATTGTCCCACTGCTGGGCACGGGTCTTCTCTCAGAATGAGAAAGTTTAGGCCATAGTCCACCGCGCTGGCCAAGTGCGAATTGGTGAACTTCACACACCTCCGAGACCTTTTTTTTTATAGAACTCTCGGTGTGCAGGTTTCCTCATGATGTTTTCCTTCACCGAATTTATAGCTGTATCTACTACACAACTAAACTAAGCCTAGGCGAGTAGTAATGACCAAAATAGAACGAGCGACACTTCGATAGATTACTCGACTTAATCGAATCGATATAGTCCACATAGCTATAAAATAAGTACAAATTACTTAAAAAAAATATTATTACTTTATAAATCTTGCACTTTACAATTACTGAAATATCACCATTACTGGTTTCACAACGAAAAAATATTGTTGCTATTTATTGCCAAAAAACGCACATGATTGACTCAAGCTAGTATGATAATTTTCACATAATTATATTTATTATTGACGAAATAATTATTGTTAATCGCTTATCCTAGTGTTTTACGGATTAATGTTAGCTGAGCGTTTCTCTCGCTTTTCGCTATGAACTCATAGTAGAACACAAGGTTAAGGCAAATTTTCTGGTCAGTGATAATATGGGTCCAAATGAGAGGTCCGCGGCAGCACGTATCGATTGCCGGGTTTAATGGCACGCAGTGACATAACTCCTGTGAAAGCGGCGTAATGGTTTGTGTTCGCAAACTTTGTAATGCCATTAGCAACGGACTATGTAATGACGACTTAAATAAGTGGTTTTATACTGTTTTATTATGTGATGTGACTGTCGAGTTTGCAGGAAGTGGCGACCAGCTACCCTTTGAGAGCAGTGGAAGCCGAATGATAGTGCCGGGACCCTCAACCCCGATTGAAAGGCCGGACCTGAGTCCAATGTTCAAAACCAGGTATCTCTGATTTTTTAATGGTATGTTTTAGAAATTAATTACTATCATTACTTTACGGTGAAGGAAAACATAAAAGGACTAATGAAACCTGAAATTTCTTAATAAAAGTTTTCAAAGGCGTATAAAGTCTATCAATTCCCACTTGACCAGCGCGGTGGACTATATATATATATGTATGTGTTTATGTCAAATGCAAGGCAGTGAGTGTAATGTGTTTTAGTCGATTTTATGTATTTTTATGCATTATTTGAAAAAAAAATATTATTCATAATTTCATACGAGAAGTATGAAATTACGCACGCCTGCGGCTAGTATCTTAACAGAATCACAAGTTCTTGCTTCACGTATAGATATATAGATTGATTATGTATCGAGGATACTTAGACCACGTCGCGACGCACCGGCGCCGCGTTGCCGTGTCGCTGAGTAACATTTTCAATAATCCTACTTACTTATATTACTTTTGACATTTAGACACTTACTAAGTTATTCCCGCGGCTTTGCTCGCTTCGGTCACGTCTACCACAATAATAAGTATCTTACGTGTTAATTTAGGTCATAAGCTATCCCCCTTGAACACAAAAAAAAAGAAAAAAAAACGTGCGGCACTCGGGGACTGCCCCAGTAAAGCTATTCCATAACATTTAATCAACTTATGCAATTATAATTATTTATCTATTTATGCAGTTTTTTTTTTCAAGTTTTTTCTTTGATACTATACACTTTCTCACAAACAGCTGTCTGCATATTCGTCCGAGTACCGTGCAGCTCGTCTCGATTCGTGCGAGCTTCGTACCGTCGTACCATATACATACATGTTAACCGTGCGTTCGGCCGCGCTACATGGTAGGCGAAATGGGGGTGTTAGGTTTTTTCGTTACGGAATTTCTTGGTTCAGCCACCGCGCTCAGAGCCGCTAGCGCGATAAAAGTCAATGCAATAGTCATGAAATATGTGTATGCGAAATTTCTGCAAAACCAAACCAGTTGTTTTGCGTGACAGAGTAACTAACACACATAATTATAACCTCATAAACTTTCACATTAATAATATCGACAATATTTATATATTTATTTATAATAAAGAATACCTCTGCAAAACTCATTCTTTTTTAATTTTCTTTGATTTTTCTCCATTTATACTCACAATCCCACTCAGAGACGCACACACAAACATTTGCAAAAATAATTCTACTACTAATACAAATATTACATAAATATTACTGATTTAATTTCATCAATAAAATATATGTTTATTTTTCCGGAATATTGGAGCTGCGTAATAGACATTACGCTCACAAGGACCCCAAATAATTATAGATATTGTAAATAATGTTTGTATTAGAAATATATATTTTGATTTTTATTATAAAATAATACTATTCTGTATTTGGGCATGGGTCATCTCTCAATATAAGAGTTTTAGACTTTTTTTACTACGACCCGCGTGGCGCAGCGGTTACCATAGCGGTCCGACACGCAGTGGGTCCCGGGTTCGATCCCCGGCCAGACCATTCAGATGAATGACGAGTTTAGATTCTTGTTCTGGGTCTGGGTGTTTGTGTATTCGTCTTTGTGTGTGTCCATGGCATCCACGACACAGGAGAAAATCCTACTGTGGAGCTATGAGTGTAGAAAGCGTTTTTTTACTACATTGAATATAATAGCATATAAGCATACAGTCCACCTGATGATAAGTGGTCACTGCCGCCCACGGACATCTGTAAGCTTCAAATAGAACATGGGTTCTATCTGACGTCAATCACAGATGCGTTGCTACTCCCGAGGATTAAGGTGATCGCTTCATATAAAAATGTACCGGCAACCACACCCTTACAACCAAACGCGATTTATGTTATTATACATGTAAAGTTTAACGCGTTAATTAAATCGCACCGTTAAATCCCTCGGTAACAGAACCAGTGTATCGGTTAGCGAAGTGTGAACAGTAACTTACCTTGTCGCTACATGCTTTGTTAACTCAGTCTTCAGAATACCGGGAAATTTCCGGGGATACGTACAACATGTGAAACACGGAAGAAATATATTTTAAGGAAGATTATCTACGCTACACGGAGCGTCGTTCATTTTCTACATTTTTTTACACAAGCAGCATCTGTAATCGACTTAATATAGAACGGTTTTTTATATATGAACTACTAGCCCTTACCCGCGGCTTCGTCTGCACGGTCCAAGGGAATTAACATTTTCATTTGACAGCGTGATTCAGAAATTGCAAATTTATTTTACAACTTCTGGAACTACTAAATATGTATCAACTATCAAAACATCGATATTCTCAAGGGAATGAGAGAGCGCGATAAAAAGTAGGCTATGTCACTCTCCGCCTTCCTAACTATCTCCCAGCATATAAACCATATCATATAATAGCAATGTGGCGACGTGAAAGAGGAACAAACAAACATACTTTCACATTTATAATGTTAGTATGGATATTAAACTGTAGCTGTTAAAAATGCAACAACCCATTTTTTTATATTCGATACCCATTCAGATGCAGATCCTTGGGGTTTTATAAACTGTCACTCGATTCCTGGTATAAAATAAGGATTCTATCTGAAGTCTAACACAGAACCTGAGGGCTAAGATGGAAGTGTCAAATAAAAGTAAGACGTGAACACCATTTTTCCACCGAAACGCAATATTTACTTCACGATAAAATTGGCGGTGATAACTTCCCGAACCGTACACGTTCTACCACCTTGGATACATATAATTTAATTTGGCTATCTTCATTTTTTCAACAAATTAGACTATCCAACAAGGCTGGTAGCCACTGATTTTGCGTCGACGACGGCATGTGTTTCATAATAACGGGCATGCAAGCATGGGCAATGCATAATATATTTTTTCTACATATATATTTATACATTATACATATATACATATTTATATATACATATATACACATATATATTTTTTCTACATAATATATTCTTTCTTGACACGGTTGGTTGAAAAAACCTAGTTTCTCTATTAAATTGACTATTTGCCAATCTGAAACACGTCACATTCAGCCTAGCTTCAGACTACCCTGAGTGAAAAACAGATGGACAAAAATTCTTTATATTTTATTTTAATTGGATATTATCTAAGATGGCGGAGGTTTCATAATGGCGGACAACAACCAGAACACAGCACTCAACAGCTTTTTTAACATAGAGAAAAGTGTGTCAATAACCCCTCTAGATTCGAATAGTTATTATAAAACTACAATCATTTCTCCTTAATTTCAACATACAAACTTTACCCCACAAAATATTCAGCGAAGATATAGAACAATAGCTTCATTACGAGCGGCGGCCGGCACGTTCCCCTAACAGTCCTTCGTCAGATAATAAACGGAATGGGCATTCAGCGAGTATTGAACTACCTTGAATTAGGTCGTTTTCTAGGTATTAATTTTATTATTACCGAGTCGTAACGATAAGTAGAGTAAATGTGGTTTAACCTTATTTTTTTGTTATCGAGGGAAAGACCCTCAAAAGGTACCCGCCGCCGTGGGAGCGACGCGGGCTATGTGGGATTCCTACCGCACTAAAACCCCCTCGGTGGCTGTCTTCAGCTCTGCGTAGGGGACTCCGAGATCTCCAACGGAACACAACCGAAGTCCCCCAAGCTCGATGCCTATTTCAGGCATCCCTCCCTGGTGAGCGAATTCTGTTATTTACGGTGGCATGCGACCACACATGCCACCATCCTTCCCGAAGTCGCTTGGCTGGACGGCTCGAGCTCCCACACTAGCTGTCCGCAACCCCAGAAACCCCTTTTAGTCGCCTTGTACGACAGGCAGAGGATACCGTAGCCCTATTCTGGTCCCAGGACTACAGGGACAAAATCGACAGGGACAAATAACCTTGTGGTATCAATTTCAGTCGATCGCTAAAGGTTATCAGTTAGCAGTGCCCTTAGTACCAGTTTACTACATTTTTCTCAAAACGATTACGTTTTTGAATGTATTCAAATGGTAATTAATTTTTTAAAGAACGAAACGACGGGAAAGTTCCGTGTTCTCGCCATTTTCTGAGTGACGAAAACTTTTATTGTCTATGCCGCCATCGGCTGACCACACGACTCTGCCAAGACGCGACAAAGTAGCACAGCTCAACGCGCCCATCGCTTCTATTCAAAATTACCGGATCCGACAAGCATATATTTCATCTGACAACATTGCCCATTTGGCTATTGTAGACTGTGGTCCAGGATATAGTAGGTACCCCGCCCAGTAGTGAAACTCTTAAGAGTTGAATTATAAGTCTTCTTACATTTGTAAAGCACGAATGTATATAAGGAATGAATAACACAAGAGCACCCACACACAACAACCCGTTAAGGGATTGTATATTGGAAATAGTTAGCGACCCAAAACAATTAATCTACTTAACGAACTTTAGTTAATGGCGTAGGTTAACCCAACTATAAGATGAAGATTACTTTGAACCATGTTTAGACCATTAAACTTAGCAGTAGTAACGTAGTAGATGCTAATGTCCCTATAGTGTCGTTACTAGAATTTCGTCAACCCATTATTGTCCCACTGCTGGGCACGGGTATTTTCCCAGATTGGGAGAGTTTAGGCCACAGTTCACTGCGCTGACCAAGTTCGAATTGATGGACTTCACACACCTCCGAGAACTATTTTTTTTAAAGAACGCTCGGGTAGGTTTCCTCACGATGTTTCCCTTCACACTTCCTAGGTTTCACGATGTTTTCCTTAGCCTAAAAGCAGTGATAATTAATTTCTAATACGCCCATATCAGTGGTGCTTGCCTGGGTTTGAACCTCGGACCTCCCCATTGAGAG
Source organism: Spicauda simplicius (assembly GCA_949699795.1). Lineage (NCBI taxonomy): Eukaryota > Metazoa > Arthropoda > Insecta > Lepidoptera > Hesperiidae > Spicauda > Spicauda simplicius. The sequence goes on along the minus strand of OX453079.1, from coordinate 446,053 downwards.
TGCAAGTTTCAAACATTAGGCTATCACTGTTCTACTAGAATAGAGTTACGGAATCCTCTGCCTGTGGTAAGAATCAAAAAGGGTGGGAGCCCCTTTTAGACGCTTAAAGCTTCGGTTTTTACGGTAGCAAAAATGGACGGGAAGGACAACGGTATTTATCAGGTGGTAGAAGCAGTGTAGTTCGACCGGGGAGGTACCACCGCCACACTTATATCTAGTGTGAAGAAGTTCGTGCGTTCTTGTGGAAGGATGTACTGGCCGGTTCAGTTGTATATGAGGCGACCATCTTAGCCTTCGGGAATAGCAACGCATCAGTGATATGTTCTAGATAAAGTTGCTTAGAGATATCCATGGGCGGCAGTGACTACTTACCATCTGGACTGCATACTCGTTTGCTACTTCAATGTGATAAGAAAGAGCTCAAACCGTCCAGCCAACAATCCTGGGATGGACGAAGACTTTTTGGTTGTATAACGTCGTAAACACCCGAAGGTCTTACGGTTTGAGACATATATTTCTTATTAGAATACAATTCATTTAACATGAGAAATACAAATTACATATAATGTAGGTACGGTACAGTCGTAGATTAGAATAACATCATTGTGAAGGTATTAAGAAATATGCATGCACTAATTACATATCAGTTTACAATAGCAAGTTGATAGCAATTATAGTTGAAAGGTCTTGAAGAACGTTATTGCTCTCCCAAGCAATATTCTACTGAAGCGACGCCGAGGAATTCGGTTGCATTAGACACACCAGAGTCTGCTACGTAACGTCAAGACAGTTCACCGAGGAGGTTTAACTTTAGTAACTTAATGTCTCTCCCAAGACACTACAACAGAAGACACTACATAAGATGGTGGTAGAACCAGTGTAGTTCGACCGGGGAGGTACCACCGCCACACCTATTTCTAGCGTGAAGCATTTTTTGCGTTTCGATGGAAGGGTGTGGTTCCGGTACACTTTTATATGAGGCGACCATCTTGGTCCTCGGGAGTAGCAACACATCTGTGATTGACTTCAGATAGAACCCATGTTCTGTATGAAATTGATTACAGATGTCCATGGGCGGCAGTGACCACTTACCATCAGGTGGACTGCATGCTCGTTTGCTACTTCAGTGAAATTAAAAAAAAACTATGGTAACTTTTGAAAGTTTACTCTGTAAAAAAAAGATACTAGAAAAATCTCTTTAGTGTTAATCTTGGACGCAACGTCACATCGGTATTGCGGCGTGTTCATTGTCAAAACACGAAACTTTTAATTATCAAAACTTGTGATTTTCGAAATTTTTGTCTACTCTTTTTTTATCTGACTGAAGTAGCAAATGAGCATGCAGTCCACCTGATGGTAAGAGGCCACTGCCGCTCATGAACAATCAACTTCGTACAGAACATGGGTTCTATCTGAAGTCAATCACAGATGCGTTGCTACTCCCGAAGGCTATGATGGTCGCCTCATGTGAAAGTGTGTAGTCCGATGGAGTCAACACTTCAAATGTTAAGAATACTTAATTTGTAACCCGAAATATATCTACATCAAGTACAAATTAAACAAATCAGTGAAGTATTCCGTCAATTCCCTAATGCGGTAATGTGAGTCGATTATAGACCCCGATTGGACCGTATCGATTGCAATTTTAATGGTACGGAGTGAAATTATTCCAGTGGTAACGACGCAATGGTGGCGAAATATTGCGGTCGTTTCATCATTAGTGGAAGTGCTTATGATGATTTAAATATACTATAGCATTTGTGCACAGATCTGTATGCAAATTGTTATGAAATCAATACCCGATTGAATAAAGGAAATTATAAATTTACATAGCCTGTTTCATTACGATAGCCGAGACGATACAAATGATATTGTAAATGTAATCTTGACTTTATTCAATTTAATTTAATGTAATTTTAATCTTGACACTATCTAATTTATTTTAATGTAATTTTAATTTGACTCAATCTTAAAACAATAATAATTTTAACCTATTTTATATATTTAAAGGTGTAACACAATTATCAGAAGTAGAAGCCATGGATAATGCGTGAGTTGGCGGGCGAGGAAACCAGGACACACAAATGAAGAAATCACTTTACAAATTACAACACACAGTTCTTTTTATTCAGTCACTAATCACATTAATTTAACTAAAGGGACAAGTTATTTAATTGCACGTTCCACCGGAACACGTGAGGCGCGAGCGCTACCTCCTCAATAATATAAAAATTACTCGTAGTTCAAACAATACGTTATGGCCGCATCCTCAGCGTTCAGTGTTACGTCACTTGTCAATGATAATCAATATAGTTTATATAACTGCCAGCTATTAATCTTTGGGAAAATCACAATGCGCCGTCATATTTTATTTTTTAATGTAATATTTAATCGCACTGACATTGGAAATAAAAAAATCTGTCCTCTTTGACATTGCAATGCACACACCAATAAATAAATTTGTACCACCTAGTCCGTAAGCATGATGAGCAATAAATGATTATGATTAAGAAATGTCATAATTATGTTACATATTGTGAACCTGCCAAAGAAATGAACCATTTCCGTATCTCGAAAAAAAAAACATGCGGCACTTGGTAACTGCCGCGGTAAAGCTATTGCATAGCATTAAATTATTAACGCATGCAATTATATTTGTTTATGCAGATTTTTTTTATATTAATTTAAGTTTTTTTCTTTGATACTATATAGGTACATTCTCACAAACAGCTGCCTACATATTCGTCCGATTTCCGAGCAGCTCGTCTCGATCCGTGCGACCTTCGTACTGTCATACACGTTAAGCAAACGCTCACCGCGCTACATGATAGGCGGGGGGGAGCGGAGTGTTAGGTATTTTTCGTTACGGTTTCTTGGTTCGGTCGCCGCGATAAAAGCTATGAAAAAGCTAAAGCTAATGATTATATCTTTTTTATAGGATTGAAGTAGCAAACGAGAATCAAATTCACCAGATGGTAAATGATCATAGCTGCCCATCGACATCAGCAAGCACAATCGCATGGGTACCTACTATTTTAAGTCAAGTTACGCCATTTAAAGGAGGCCTATGTCCAACAGTTTATCTAGAAAGCCTAATCGGTTTTCCCCGCCCGATGTACTCCATAACGCTTCTTACACTCATAATTCCACACAAGGTCCTCCTGTATCGTGGGTGCCAACAACACACATATAGACGAACACACAAACACATAGACCCAAAATAGAAATCTCAATTAATCATTCAGAAATCTGTCTGGCTGGAAATCGAACCCAGAACTCATTGCATGGCAAACCAGTAAGATTCCGCCATGTGGTTTAACGTTGTGCGTTCATGCTTGTCGGAGTGTAAAACCAGGAATATAGAAAGCTTTATAAAGTTCCTATCATATGAATAGGTAGTTTCCTATTATTATGCCATACTTTGCAAATAAGGCGAAGGCGTGGCGCCGCGGCGTCGCGACGCCTTGCCTTGTTTACCAAATCCCTAAGGAATAAGTGGTGTAAGCGACAATATACAGCGATTTTATAAAAATAATTTTAATTAGCAGATATGACCTAATAGTTCAAATCACAGACACCACAATTTTTTTGTAAAGTGATGTATGCACTAGAAATAAATAACCACTGTTTTTACGGCGAGGAAAAACACTATGAAGAAAACCTACACACTTGAGATTTCTTTTTCTATGTGGAGTCTACCAATTTGACGACCCGCGTGGCGGTACGGTTACCATACCGGTCTGACACTCAGAGGGTTCCGGGTTCCATTCCCGGGCAGACAGGTATCTGAATGATGAATTTAGATACTTGTTCTGGGTCTGGGTGTTCTGTATTAATCTTTGTGTGCTCCATGGCACCCACGATACAGGAGAAAATCCTACTGTGGGAATATGCGTGTAGAAAGTGTTTAAATTCGCACTTGGCCAGCATGGTGGACTATGGCCTAAGACTCTAGAAAGTAATTCTCGAAAAGAAAACGGTGAATTAAAAAAAAATATGTCTTGACGTGTGACTGTATTACTCCTCAGTTTCAAACCTGAGGGACGCAAAATGTCGGGAGTAAGTCCTTACATGTGGTCCTATTCTTTAGCGGCTAATTATTGCCAGTAAAGACATTACAATCGATCGCTTTCCGCTTACCCCTTTCCGCTTATAACTTACACCATTCTGTAGACCAATTGCTTCATTGATTATGCGATACTCCAGGAGTTACTAAAGACACTGAGGGGCTTACTGAACTAGTACCAACTAACATAATCCTTATTACGAGGGTATTAAGAACTTAAATACGTTAACAGTTTCCAAGTAAATAGGGTATTAAGAACTTAAATACGTTAACAGTTTCCAAAGCATCTTCTACTTAACAGTAAAAAAAAAAAAAAGTTTTAATAATAAATAATTATCTCTTACACCTCTCACACACCCACACACACACCCACACACACACACACTCACACTCACACACACACACGTTTAGATTTAAAACTAAATAAGGTACATTAAATTAAGAATTTGAATGTATGCCTAGCTTGGTGACTGCCGTTTTTTTTTATTACAAGTTTTGTGTATAAAATGTAAATCCGTTTTTGGCTGTAAGACTTGTAACGTATGACTTGTAACTTATTAAATTAAGAGCTGTGGATTTTGTGACTGAAATAAAATAAAATAAAATAAAATAAAATAAATGTTATTGGTTGGAAATTAGTAAAATAGGTCAAATATTTTGTGTACTAACTTTGTAGTAGGTATTTTAGAGATATTTATTGTGTGTTCATGGCCTTTTGTCATACTGTAAGGGTTGATATCAATTTTAAAATGCAAGAAGCAAGATGGTAGAACTAGGGTAGTTCGACCGGGGAGGTTCGTCAACGTCACAGATATTTCTATCGTAAAGCATTTCTTGTGTTTCGATGGAAGAGTGTGGTTGCCAGCACACTTTTATATGAGGCGACTATCTTAGACCTCGGGAGTAGCAACGCATCTGTGATTGACTTCAGATAGATCCCTTACTATTTATGAAGTTGCTTACAGATCTCCATTGGCGGCATTGACCTGCAACCATCAGGTGGACTGCATGCTCGCTCGCTACTTCAATCATACAATAAATATTATATAATAAATATTATAAGTGCCCAATCACTACATAGTATAAAACAAAGTCGCTTCTCGCTGTATGTCCCCATGTATGCTTAGAACTTTAAAAATACTCTACAAATCTTAATGTAGTATTTTAAATAGAGTGATTCAAGATGAAGATTTTTAAGTATAATAATTGAATAATATAGTTGAGTTCGCCGGGTCAACTAGTCAGGCTAAAGTTTATTATACCAGTGCAGCAATTTACTTTGCAAAACCTAACAGAAAATCGTAAAGCCTTAAAATGCGACTAACGTTACAATGTACGAAGGTCGGAAAGTACCCGCAAGGGTGGAACAAATCGATCGAACTATAAATACATAAGAGTAGCCCTAACGGAGCGTAAATAATACACAGATAGGGTTGTGCATCATATTGTTTGCGAAGTTTTGATTTTTATATACGGAATAATTTTAAGTTTTAGTAAAAACTAAAAACACAGGCTTTTGTGAAAAATAATAATTATTATTTTTTCATATTATTGCATTATCATCGGTTCGTGATACATGTGCAAAGTTTCAAATTAATCAGAATTCTGGAAACCGGTGAAAATTTAACTCAAAGACACGGAGTCTTTGAGCTTAAACCAAGTTAATAAAAGCGTGTTACAAAGCCCCTTTGTGGTGTCCGCATTCGCGTTTTCAGTATTCGCGTGTAGAAACATTGCGACCATTTTTAATATCCGCCAACCATATATTGTTCGACTGCTTTGTTCTCTCAATTGAGAGAGTTTTAAGGCGTAGTCCACTGTGCTGGCCAATTTAACTTAATTTGACTTTACACATCTTTGAGATTTTGACATGGCAACGTATTAAAATTCGATGGAGCCGGCTGCACGCACTAAAAACATGACTCATGCGGCGTTACCTCGCTCTGAGGTGTTCCATTTAAGGCTAGAAGAGCAAGCGAGAGCGCGGAACGAGCGACAAAGAGGCACGAACAATCGGCCTCGGCGTTCATAAATTGTAAGAAGTTAAATATCACACATGTTTAAAAGTTGTAAAACAATTACTCGACGCGCATTCATACTTGTAAAAACTATGTACATTGTAAAAAAATACATAATTGTATTTATGCGTACAGATAAATGTTATTTGATCAATTCTATTGTAATTTCCATTTACCTCCTTCTCTATATCCATACAAAATATCTATCAAACAACTAAAATCAAATTTTTCTTTTGAAAAATGTAACCATTCTATCAGTATTTTCTTATGACGTTGTCACGTTCAACTTTCGTCAGTAAACCTTTTCTTTCAAACCTTGAGGTTTGTAGTTTTATTCGCAATTCCTTATTCGTAAAGCCGTGTTAAATAAATTTTGATTGATATTTCATTACTGATATTTGTTATTCAGTTATAATAATATTGGTGGGGTTGATTGAACAACCTCCTTAGTACAAATTTATTGCGTTTCTTGAAAACAATATTTTTTAACAATAAACTATGGAGAATATTTTCACAATAATAAACATAATAATTTAAGTCCTGTTAGAATTTAGTAATAGGTCTAAACTTTATATAATCTTGTAATGACTTATTAAAGAGTCTATGAATCTTACAAAAACTATAATTGTGGCACAACATGGCTAGGCGGCTGCATTATATCGTTTGATCTATAAATAGGAGCAACCCTTCCGACCGTTAATTATACAGTAGGGTTGCACCAGTACTCGTATACATAATATATCAGGGATAATAGGATAAACGATATATGAGATATGATATCATATAGTCACTTAATTAAGTTATTAAATTAATATAAGTGTTAATAAGGTATTAAAAACATTCTAAATACTTGTATTTGGTATTTGGTGTCCTGGATGGCGGAGCGGATAAATCCCTGAATAGACAGATTACTAAATGATAAATTTTGTTTTTGGGCTATATTAGTATTTAATTGACCATGATACTTAACATATAGAGAAAATGCTAGTTTAGCTCTAAATAAAAATTTTCCTGAACCGAATAATTATAATATTATGTCGGCGCGACACCGCGTATTTATGAAAAACACGTCACCGAAAATAATTATTTTAATTAGTTTAAAGATCGAAAATTGTTTGTTATTAAATTAGCAATATTTAGTGATTTTGAGAATTGTAATTTAGTTTACCCTCCATAAATTTGTTTTTGTCATCTCACCAAACATTGTTATAAAAATGCAAGCGCCTGCCGGCAGAAAGAGTTTCTAGTGTAACCGTCGAAGCGATCGGACCTCCTCAAGTGTGAATAAATTGAAGAAGTTTACTCTTGTGTTTTACTTGAAATCTTCAAGAATGGACAGTGATACCTTTCTTACTTACATTTTCCTTAGCCGATTATTATAATTAAAATTTTACTCTTAAATTAACATACGACGTAAATTAAGTTTTATTACATTAATTTGCGAGAAAACACAAATAGAATAATATACAATATAAAAGATTTACAACATAAATATTATGACATAGGTTAATTTAATAAATTAAGACACTGAACCAAAATATTTTACAAATGAAACGAACGAAAATACATTTTAATAAACCATTTTGTAAAAAAATATAAAATTCATTTCAATACCTCGCCGGGCCTAGGGCTGCAGCCACATAAGGCGTATAAAATCGATCAGACTATAAATAGCCAGCCCTAACGCGTAAATAATACAGCAGTAGGGTTGTGCTTCAAGCGGTTTTGTGAATTATTTAACTAACGCCTGCCAGTAACTTTGTTTTCGTAAAGTGAATTGATGTTAATTAATTATGTATTTGACGTGTATATCAATCAATGCTATGAAGATATTATTTCATAATGGCGCTCTAGAAGTAATCGAACAATTTCAAGGTAAGGGGTCAACCATTAATCACGTGATATATTTTTTGGAATTTTTTGACTCCCCCTACCCCCCTACCCCCTATATCACTTGTATTTTTTCGTACCTGCAAAGAATTTATTTTTCTATTTGAGTCGTATAAAATCAAAGGTGGCTATCTACATTTGGACCTATTTTTGGTAATGTAAAAAAATGATTCTCTTTTATGTTATTCCAAAAAATACTGATATGTAGATTTTTTTATAATCTACCGGTATTTCTCTATTAAGTTAACACCGAGAGAATGTGGCAAGATGCATGATTGACTGGGTATTCGCATTTTTTGTTTTGTGATAGCCGTATTTGATACCAACCTTAAAATATAGCCTTATTTGATTCTATACGACTCATTTATAAAAAAATACTGGTATGAGTATCATCTATTTTTATTATAGAATTAAAGACTACTATAATAACGTTAATAAGTACACGTGATATATTACTTTACCCTCCCCCCCTCTGTGATATTTCGTGAATTTTTACGGACCCCTCCCCCCCCCCCTTTCGAGCCTCACATGATTAATGTACAGCCCCTAATACTATGAAATAAACCTTTTATTAAACTTTTAAATAAACCTAACTTTAGGAGAACAGTTGTTAATTTAATGCAGACGATAAAATATAACATGATATGTGTTATAAAATAAATCAACTGAGATCAAAATTTTGCCTTTTTTATCGTGATTTGCTTGTGTCGTAAAAAATGATGAAAAGAAAATATTTTAGGACATATCTTTAATCAATTTCATAAAAGGAAACGGTTTCCTATTGTAGCCTTTGTACTTTCCTATAGTAGCCCTTAAATATACTATGACCCGAAATTAGCGTTGATAATTTTCTACTTGTATTTTAAACTATCGTAGTGCGCTAATCGGTATTATGAAGTTATTTACTTAATTAACTTGTCCTTACCTACTGTTGTAACTATTATTGTTTGAAGGTAGCTTTGTTAACTTTGATGGTAACATGTAACGTAATTATTGATAAAATGTATGTATGTAAGTTATAAAAATAAAATAAGAAAGCGTTTAGTCAACCTGATAACAAACGGCTGTTTCCATTATCTTCGTGTCTTTTTTAAACGATTTCAAAGAGATTTCAAATCGGTTGGTACCTTTTTAGCACTCCGTTCAAACTAAAACACAGCAGCGCTTAACAAAGCGTTTAACGTTTAACAAAGTATAAATGGGTGCAATAAAACAATATAAGTCACGATTAGATAGATAACTTCTTTACTTTAGGAAGATAGTCAAAAAGGTAGACTGCTTCGATACGGTACAGGTGACAGGCTTTGAAGTCAAATTGTTTTTCTATTTTTATCTGAATGCAATAGCAAACGAGCATGCACTCCACCTGATCGTAAATAGTCACTGCTGCCCATGAACATCTGTATTCAACTTCATACAGAACATGGGTTCCATCTGAAGTCAATGACAGATGCGTTGCTACTTCCGAGGACTATGATAATTGCCGCATATGAAAGTGTGCCGGCAACCACACCCTTCTATCAAAACGCAAGAAATGCTTCACGCTAGAAATAGGTGTGGCGGTGGTACTTTCCCAGTCGAATTACAATGGTTCTACCACCTTGAAACTTCTTAATTTTCCAATCAACAAGCAAAAATATTCAACTAATTCAATTCATCCACTTCGACAGTTCAATTCCATAACGCCATTGTCCATTAAAATAAGCGTGTCAACCCTATTCGTCCTCGTAAATAATAAATCGTCAGGGATGACGCTAAAAATACGGTCTGAATATTTCACGTTGCGCTCCAAACCGCGTCATATTTTATTGGATTTGTTGACTTTAAGCAAATGGCGGTTTGATACCGTATCTATTTGAGTTATTGAGCTATTAGCGGATGTCGTTCTATTCAAATGTCCTGGATTCGATTCTCGATACGCTATGATATTGGATGTTTGTAAAGTGTATGGTGTATATGTTTGTCTATTTTACCACAGGTAGATATGTAGGCCTTTTTTGTTTTTGAGGGCCCTTTTTTGTTTTGTTTTTTGAGCAATGCCGGGTTTTGTGGGATTTTTACCTCACTAAAATCCTCCCAGTGCCGTCTTCAGCGCTGCGTGGAGGACTCCGAGATCTCCAGTTGAACACAACCGGAGTCCTCCGAGCATGATGTCACATTAGGGCTCTTCCCAGTGAGCATTTGTACTTACTGCGCTTCCTGGTGTTTACGACGGCGTGTGGCCTCACATGCCGTCGTCCCACCCGGGGTCGCTTGGCTAGTTGGTTTATGAGGTAACCATCCTAGTTTCCGAGAGTAGCAATGATCTTTGTCTGCTTACAGATGTCCATGAGCGACAGTGCCCGTTTATTTTGTTGACTCGTTGCTCGTTTACTACTTCAATCTTATAAAAAAGAGTCTCTTCCTTACTATACCGTCCAAAATAAACCACAATATTCCTGCTACAGGACTGAAGTTGTGTTAGGACAGTGTTAGATGTTGTTGTAATAATGAGGAAGCAGCCAACGAGTTGCAGTATTAATCAGAGTCAGAGCATTTCCGTACAATTCAAACCATAGTATAGCAGTGTTTAACATTGCTATTAATAGGCAAAAATAAATGTGACGATAGAGGAAGGTTCTACCTTCAATACGTTATATTGTAATTCACTCAGCAACAAAAAGAAAAGATCACTTACACTTAACACACAGAACATGATTTTTCTAGGTTATTTCACAAAAACACCCTGCCGTCTCCTGAAACCAATTCAATTCAATTCAATTCAATTTATTTATTGCAGGAAAAGGTTACATAAGTTCTTTATAAATTACAGTTTTATCGTTCGCTTATCCTCACCAATAAGGTATGCAAATACAAATATAATTATAAAATGTCAAATTTAGAATTAAGTCAATAAAATCTAATAATTATCTAATAATAATAATAATAATTTATGTTATGAAATTAAATAAAAATTAAATTGGTGAATAGCTACTTAAATAACTATACAATATATTTTTATGATAATTTATAATAGGCAATTATTTGATATTATTTTGATTCGGACTTATGAGTAATTCAGAGACATGACGTTTTAAAGATTGTTTTCATTAAGGAATTCATTAATATTGTAGTAACATTTTTCAACGAGATGATTATGTAGCGTTTTTTTGAAAACACGTATGTTTGATAGGGTACGTATGGCCTTAGGTATTTTGTTAATCAACATAGCGGCCATGCAGAGTAGGCTTTGTCTGAAAGCATATGTGTTACTTCCGACTGATTGCAGTTTATCTTGAATCCGGGGACGTGTATGAAATTTGAAAAGTTCTGGGTTACGCTTAACGAATAAGGCGCATTCGAGAATATATAAGCAGGGCACTGTCAGAACATTTAATTTTTTAAAATATTGCTTACAGGACTCTGTTTGTTTTAATTTACATATAGCTCTAATGCATCTTTTTTGAGCTTTAAATATTTTCTCTTTATCTTGGGAGTTGCCCCAAAATATTATACCGTATCGGATTATCGCTGCTACATGTCCGTGATATGCGATCATTATTGTGTCGATGTTAGCGATTCTAGCTAGTTTCCAGAACACAAAAGTAAACTTATTTAAGGTTTGACATATATTATTTATGTGTGTCTTCCAATTTATCTGCTTGTCAATTGTTAGTCCTAAAAACTTTATTGTGTCTGTCTCATCAACACTTTCCCCAAGATAATTTATGTTAAAATTCAATGATTTGTTTGTCCTACGTTGAAAATTCATAATTTTAGTTTTTTTTAGATTAATTAGCAAATTATGACTATCAAACCATTGGATAATGTCATGTAGTGTACGATTTATGTCACTTTCTAATTTACTAATATTATCGTTGGTAAACAGTACTGTGCTATCGTCAGCGAATAATGTCATTTGGTGTTTAGTAATTTTAGTTATGTCATTAATATAAATTAGAAATAATAAAGGCGCTAGAACACTACCTTGAGGTACCCCATATACAACTTTGCGACGGTCCGAGTTATAATTTATTACTGTTTTATTACGTATACATATTTTGCTGATTTCGGTTGCTTGATCTCTGCCATTTAGATATGACTGGATAAGACTATGTGCTGTTCCCCTTATACCGTAGTTGTACATTTTATCCAGTAATATATTTCGATCTACGTGATCAAAAGCTTTCGTAATGTCCATGTACAGGGCAGCAACTTTTCGTTTTTTATTCATGCTTTCCATAACTGTTAGTAACGAAGTGTATATTGCTTTATCTATAGATTTATTTTTACGGAAACCAAATTGTTCTGGGATCAAAACATTATTAGTCTCGAGGAAGTCATAAAGAGCCGTGTAAATGGCTTTTTCAAAGATTTTTGAAAAAATAGACAACAAAGCTATTGGTCTGTAGTTATTTATATTTTTGACGTCACCGTTTTTGTGCAAAGGTCTTATTATTGATAGCTTTAATTTATCTGGGAATATTCCGTGTTCAACACAAAGGTTATATATATGTGATAGGATGGGAGATATGACTTTGGCGCTTTCTTTGACAACTTTGGTGGTGACGCCATCAAAACCAACGCTGTTAGTGTTTTTCAGCATGTTTATAATTCTGTATATATCTTGAGGTGTTGTCGGTGGCATAAAGATTGAGTTAGATACATTTATAACTGGACGGCACAAATATGAATTATTATTATTATTTTGTTTTATAATGTCAATAAAAAAATTATTAAATGTCATTGCAAGTTGCCTTGGGTCAGATATTTCATTGCCGTTAATATTTATTGTAGAGATTCCAGTTTTGGGCTCTATGTGTGTGATGTGATAGCTTATTTACATCATTAATTTTCTTGAAAGCGAATTTTTTATTAACAAGGATGCAGCATCCGCCATGACGACTATTTCTCATGCAATGAGAGCCCAAGATAAAGTTAGGAATAACCAGGCCATATTCGTCTCCGTTTATCATATTGTGTTCTGTGATACCTATTATATCTATGTTTATTCCATTCTTGGCTAATTCATCAATACATATTGTCAAAAGATCTGATTTACTTATAAGTCCGTTAATATTTTGATGCATGATATACATATGATTATGCACGAAAAAGCTCATTGTTTCCATCGTTGGAGTTGTTCAAAGGCATATCAACAGTATTGTTGTTAGTGTTGTTGCAATTTTCAATATTAGTGTTACATTCATGACATTTTAAATTTACGTTATTTATACTATTACATAATATGCAGCTACGATAGTTACATAGGTCAATGGTGGTTTGCGTACTTATAGCTTTGTAAGTTGTCTGTTGTTCATTCAACAGCTTACATGATAATTTATAATTTTTAATTCTTATTTTATAGTCTAGCTGTAAAATATCTTTTAACAAATATCTGGCTATGTTAAGAGCAAAGTTTTTATAATGAGGTATGAATTTACTAAAGTTTAGATCTGTGAATAAAACATTATCGTGATTACTGCAAACAAATTTAAGATAGTCGTTAAGCGTTTTTTCACGTAAGAATTTATTTCTATGTATTTCACCAATGATAACATTAGTATTACTAGAATTTGATAAAAATAGGCTAATGTTTTATTTAAAGGTGTTTGGGTTTTGTCGTTACTGCCTGCCAATAATACAACAAAGTCGTTTTTCGATAGTTGAGATAGTTCGTTTTCTGTACAAGCGATGACGTTTCCTAAACACGCATTCGGCTTAATTAAACTTGTAACAAAATACTGCGATCCTAAAAGTTCTTGTAACTTAGCTCTAATACCACGTCCTAGATTGTCTGCTATTATTATTACTCGACGCCTTTGACTTAATGTATCTATCTTCTTACAATGGAATGTATTTTTTATGATGCTCGCATTGTCATTTGTGCAGTTGTCATGGGACTGAGAGTTATTTACCAGAACAGTTGTATTTCTGCAATCATTGTATATAGGTGGGTTACTGTCCTCTCCATTATATGTAGTATTAAGGTTCTCGTTAGGTTGATTCGCTTTTTCTGGTGTGTTTGGTATGCTTACTTTTGCTTGTTTACATGAGTGAAGGGGGGACGTTGTTGACATAGCAATTCTCATGTTGGTCAATTTTCTACCTAAGGGTGTATGTGCATTTGGTTGATGTTTCCTTGGTGTATATTCTCTGGAGAGTTTCTTTAAGACATCTATTTGTTTTGCCTGATCTTGTATAGTTTGCCTATATTTGTTAATATCGTAATTGAGGTTATCTATTTCTTTGTCGGCGCTATGGAGTTTTTGCTTTAGTTCTTCTAATTCATTTTTTAGCTCAGTTGTATCATAGTGGTCGCTAGCTTGTGTCGCACTGTGAAGACTTAATGACGATGAATCTAGAAGAGTTGAGTTGAGTATTCCTACGTTATCACCCAACAGTGAAATATTTATTTCTGATCGACATCGTTGTAACTTTTTTCGAATAGTGATATTATCCATTGCGTAGTGTATAGAGCGAACAAGCTATGTGAAAATAAAATAAAAATATTTTTTGTAATTTCTTTGAGTGGCAGGATTCGATCTTGCGTCCGTCGGGTTACTTAGCAATGTAGACTAGTGTACTTGCAACTGAGCCACCGAGTACATTAACCACTGATGTGAATTTTTTAATCAGTTGGGAGATTTTATATTTCTTAAAGCAGAGTTATGATTCTTTAACTGATGTTTGATACGTTGGTACTTAGTGTTATTTTTTATTTTGAGTTCACCTTCGTATAATTCACTTATTGTTTGTTGTTGAGTTTTGCACCTTTTTTAATGAGTTTATTAACACATTTGCACTTTTAATGTCAATTTATTGTTAGTTTTTAAACACGTCCATCACTTTAATAGTTTTTCACTTTAGTTTAAAATCACTTATACTTGATTTCGTATGAAGACGGAGTTTTGTAATGGTCTTTATTCGTTTTTGTATACGGATGGTTACATATTAAATTACTGAAGATTTATGGTATACAACGATATCACATATTCACTGGGTCACTATACGCACAATTCAACTGTTTATTTGTCCTTTAGTTAGTTTCTCAAATTTTAAACAATATTTAAATACGGAGCAGATGTTTATTGCTGCAGTGGCGCCACCATTCTAGAATACCTCCATTGTTTACCAACCGATACATTACACAAACTTTATATCTCTGGGGACTGTCAATTCGTAATAAAGTTTATGTTTGGGATATACCACTACATAGTATAAAACAAAGTCGCTTCTCACTGTCTGTCCCTATGTATGGTTAGATCTTTAAAACTACGCTACGAATTTTAATGTAGTTTTTTTTAATATATAGAACGATTCGCGAGAAAGGTTTATATGTATAATTAATCCATAATATAATGGAGGAACACTCATTATTTTTGAATTTTAACTTTTAGGCGGAACGAAGTTTGCCGGGTCAACTAGTTCTAAACTAAATACGGAAATGCTTTTGTAAAGGTCTTAAGAGTTTAAATAAAACCCCGAAGATTTCTACAATATAACAATCAAATCGCACTGATCAATCCTTTAAAATTTACATAATTTGTTTATTTATTTTTTAATTTAAACTTGCAAATGATCATGCAATCCTCCTGATGGTGAGTGGTAACTGCCACCTATGGACACTTTTAAGAAGCTTCATACGAAACAAAAGTAACATACGTTGCTACTTCCGAGGACTAAGATGATCGCTCAGACCTCGAGAGTCACTGGCTAAAGATAGAACCCTTTTTATGTATGAAGTAACCTACAGATATCCATAGACGACAGTGGCCAATTGTATTAAAAAAAAAATGTTTTAAAAAAAGATATGTATTATCCATCACGTGAGGAACATTAACTTCGCAGTTGAAGCATGAATCCTACATCACCGTTATAGATAGCTGTTTTCAATTTTTTATCTACAACCTAGGAAGGAAGCGTTCAGAAACTTTCGATTTATAACATCGTTGAAATATATTTTACTAAGTGGTTTGGTAAAGGGAGATCTCCCGCCAGGCGAGGTAATGCCTGTGAAAAGGCCGTGGTTTGATTTTGTTTTTATTTGACTGAAGCAGCAAACGAACATGCAGTCCACCTGATGGTAAGTGGTCACTGCCGTCCATGGATCTGTAAGCAACATCAAATAGAACATGGGTTATAGCTGAAGTCAATCACAGATGCGTTGCTACTCCCGAGGACTAGGATGGTCGCCTCATATAAAGTGTGCCGGGAACCACACCCTTCCATCGAAACGCAAGAAATGCTTCACGCTAGAAATAGGTGTGACAATGATACTTCCCTGGTCGAACTACACTGGTTCTACCACCCCCACAACTGATAGTCTCTGTTCGGAACTTGTATATATATTTTTTTATAATAATTCAAATGCAGTCCACCTGATGGCAAGTGGTCACTGCCGTCCACGGACATTTGTAAGCAACTTCAAATAGAACATGGGGTTCTATCCGAAGTCAATCACAGATGTGTTACTGTAAAATAGAGCATTTTTTGCTATAGCACTTTTATAAAAGAAGCTATAATCCTTCATAAGAGAAATATTAACTCTACAGTTGAACCATGAATCTTACATCACCGTTATAGATAGCTGCCTCCAATTTTTCAGCTACAATCTAGGGAGGAAGCGTTCAGCAACTCTCGATTTATAACGTCGATGAAATATCTCCACAGCATTATCCGGGCAACGTCATAAATATTTAGGAAGTGTATAATGTATATAAGGCGGGTTGCTATCGGAATTTTTCATAAAGCACCGGAAGGAAGCCGTAACATCACTGTGTAAAGAGCTTAGGATACATGTACGAAGGTTCTCGAACTTCTTTTTGGAATAAATCCGTTTAACATAGGTTTTTTGTAGTCAATGTTATTGGAGCGAAGTTCCTTAACGCACGTTGCAAAGGAGGCTAGACGGAAAAAATCTGACGAAAAGTTGTCACGACACTTTTTGCTATAGTGTAGTAAGCCGCGCGGCGTGCGCATATTTCTCTGTCTCTCGTTCTCTATCTCTCATAGAAAGCATTATATTCGTTTCGTCTTTCTATTTTGCTTTGAAGAGTGTAATGTTGCGACGATTATTTCTGTTTCGTTAAGTTTATACGGGTTTTTTATACATAATAAATAATAACAATAATAATAAGAAAAGTTCACTGCAGTTTTACTTAATGGTAAATAAGTACGGCCCATGGACCTTTATTAAAAACTCCATATAGAACAGAGATTCTAATGGCAACCGATCACAGATGCAATACCATCCTTTTTTTTGTTTTCGAGGGGGAAACCTTCAAAAGGTACCCGATCCCGTGGGAGCGACGCAGGGTTATGTGGGATTTTTACCGCACTAGAACCCCCCCGGTGGCCGTCCTCGGCGCTGAAAAGGGGGACTCCGGGATCTCGAAACGACTTCAACCGGAATCCTCCGGGCGCGTTGCCCCATCGGGCTCCTCCCAGATAGGCGGCTGGGCCCACCGCCCCGTCTAGTCTTTACGACGGTATGCGACCACACATACCGCCGTCCTTCCCGGGATTGCTTGACCGAACGGTTCGAGCTCCCACTCTAGCCGTCTGCAACCCCGGAAGCCCCTTTTAGGCGCCTCTTACGACAGGCAGGGGATATAGCCCTATCCTGATCCCGGAACTACAGGGCGTATACCATCCTGAGCATCAGGTCACTACATGCGTCATATCTAAAGCAACTGGCATTGACATCTTACACCAAAACCCAAGAACTGCCTTTCGTTAGCGAAGGTTGTAGAACCAGTGTAGTTCGACCGGGTAAGTACCACCGCCACACCTATTTCTAGCTTGAAGCATTTATTGCGTTTCGGTGGAAGGGTGTGGTTGCCGACACACTTCTATGACCATTTTAGTCCTCGGAAGTAGTATGGATGGATAAAGTTGTTTACAGATCACCTTTAATAAAACATAGAACAAGACAACAAAGTTAGCAAGATAGAAACCTCGAACTCTCTTTCAGGCAGACTGACTAAAGCATGTAAACATTGATATGATACAAAAATTGAAGCTTATATACATACATACAAGCTTCAAAGATACCTAACTGCTATAAATATATCTAACTGCCAGTTATGAACACCTCAAATCAATATCATCAATTAGAAGAGTAACTCGATGATGGCGCGATGGAGTCGGTGGCGAACTTTTGATTAAATTGTTCCCGATATGATCTGAGCGAATGAAGAACGAATCGGAACACCCGTGTCGTGGTCAGAGTTACAAGCGACTAGCGGGCTTGATTTATTACTTTTTAAACGGACGCTAGTGAATATGTTTCGTCGTCAACCCATTATTGTCCCACTGCTGGGCACGGGTCTTCTCTCAGAATGAGAGAGTTTAGACCATAGTCCACCGCGCTGGCCAAGTGCGAATTGGTGGACTTATAGCGAATATGTTTAATGATAACGAATGAAAAAAATACTAATTTAAATTTCGACTGTGTTGATCAAATTGTTAAATTCATTTCAGAATACAAGGTAGGAAAAAAAGTAACTATTTTTTTTAATCTTTGCTATTTTAATCCTTATAATGAGACATTATTAAGCAATAATAAAGTACACGTCTGCCTCGACATAAATATTTATGTAAATAATCACACTAATTGTCCACCAATTCGCACTTGGCCAGTGCGGTGGACTATGGCCTAAACTCTCTCATTCTGAGAAAAGACCCGTGCCCAGCAGTGGGCCATTAATGGGTTGATGATAGCATAATCACAATATTTAAGTTGCACTTAAATAAAGTGATTATTTAAGTCATTTAAAACCTACTACTTTTTATGACACGCGAAAAAATACTAAAACGTACTGAGCGTTCCGTACATTCAGCAAGACAGATGTCTAACTAATGCACTTAAATATTTGAACCTAAATTCAAATTTATTTCGCATTCACCTCTGTGTGTGGTTTAAATATTTGCATTTACATTTGTATGCGTCTATGATATGTACATATAAACATTGTAGAAGGAATTCATTTAGTCAAAATCGCCTAAACGCCTAGTTCTTATTACTTGTGGCACACTCAACGGAAAGGAGAACTCTCGATTCGGTTTTGAGTATTTAAGTTCATTATAAGTAACATTGATGATGGAATCGCTCGATTTTCACTTTGTTCCATATCTTTGTTTTCTCCGCCTCTGATTCGAGTCATTTGCTCATTACTTGATTAAGTTTAATTAAGTAGCGTAATTAAATTAATCGAATGTTAATTATAGCGAGTTTAATTAATGCCACTGTAATTATTGCTTTAAATTAAATTCATGTTACTGTTTCACATATTGTACTAGTTTCGAATATTATTAAAGAGGTTTCGATGGAAGGTTGTGGTTACCGGCACACTTTTATATGAGGCGACCATCATAGTCCTCGGGAGTACCAACGCATCTGTGATTGACTTCAGATAGAACCCATGTTCTGTATAAAGTTGATTAAAGATGTCCACAGGCGGCAGTGACCACTTACCATGAGGTGCACTGTATGCTCGTTAGCTACTTCAGGCAGATAAAAAAAAGGTAACACACGACCGATATTCTATGTCGCGGACTATTGACGACGGTCACTAACGTTAGGTGGCAACAGTGAAACACCGTCAGTGACGATCATCGACCTGAACTGTCTCTGGTGTATTATCTCAATATGATTTCAATTTTATTGAAATATTTTTATAACGCATACACCAACTAGGTATCACCAAAAAGTCAATGAAACCTAGCTATTCTTCGAACAGCAAAATATATACTTTTTCTATATACTATAGAAGCAAACTGCATGTCCACCTGATGGTAAGTGGCCACTGTCGATCGTGGATATCTGTATCAATTGTCCATCGATGCGTAACTACTCCTAATTGCGAAACTGGAATGTCTTGGATGTCAACTTTACCACACCTTTTTTACTTTACCTCACTAAACCACCCCCGGTGGCCGTCCTCAGCGCTGCAAGATTTCCGGGATCTCCAACGGAACACAACCAGAGTGCTCCGAGCGCGATGCCCCTTTCGGGCTCTTCCCCAGTGAACTTTTCAGGTCACTGTGCCTTCTAGTGTTTACGACGGCATGCGACCATGCCGTCGTAAACATTAGAAGACATGCCATCGTACTGCCCGGGGTCGCTTGGCTGGGTGGTGCAAACTCCCACTCTAGCCGCCTGCAACCCCGGAAGCCCCTTTTACTCGCCTCTTTCGACAGGCAGGGGATACCGTAGCCCTGTTTTGATTTCGGAACTACAGGGACAGACCCACACCTCTCAAACCGAAACATAACAGCGCTTACTTTTGCTGTTAATAGTCAGAAATCGGTGTTTCGGTGATTCCTCGGAGTCGAACCACATTTATTTACCAACAAAGTATTTGGGAGACGTACATAGATAACACAGACAGACAGATAGACGTAGATAGATACGACATTTTTTGTCTATTTGTGGCATGGTATAAAGTTGAGACTTTATTGTGTTGTGTACGATAAAATTCTAAAACGTACATACATTATTATGATAAAAAATAATACAATTCTTCTTTACATCAAGGGTTTAATACTGAAGAATTTTCCACTTCATTACGCATATAAACTACAAAATTGAAGTAGCTTATAGTTAAATTAGTAAAGAGAGAACTTTCAAGACATGTAATTGAAAGAAGCCATCTTAATAACATCAATCAATTCAAGTACAAAGGCAGATTTCAGTATTAATTTTAGCTCAGACATCTTGTAATAACAAACAGTCAAACCAAATTATGATGGTTTATAATGTTTACTAAGTTTGTTTCTGGAAATTACTCCGTCAGAATTTCGCTGAGTAATAATAAATTGTCTTATTTGTGATCCAATAAATGGCTTCAATGTGTCTTTTATTATAAGTAAAATAAAGTAGTGGCTACTTATTGACATCTATTATTAAGACAGATTGAGCAGTGATAGCCTAATGGTTAAAACTTGCCCTCTCAATCGGGAGGTCCGAGGTTCAAACCCAGGCACGCACCACTGATTTATGTGCGTATTATACATTAATTATCACTGCCTTACGGTGAAGGAAAACATCGTGAGGAAACCTACACAGCCGAGAGTTCTTAAAAAAAAAGTTCTCAGAGGTGTGTGAAGTCCACCAATTCGCACTTGGCCAGCGCGGTGGACTATGGCCTAAACTCTCTCATTCCGAGAGAAGACCCATGCCTAGCAGTGAGACAATAATGGGTTGACGACGACGATTAAGACAGATATGAGCTAGAGTCCTATTCTGGGTCGATAGCAGATCGTTGCTATCTCAAACCTGAAGACTGATTTAAAAATACTCGGACAAACATGTGTTACTTTCTTTACACTGCAAACAAAACATTAATAAAATATAAAGCAAACATTTTTTGCCACGGTCGTGCAAGATTAGGAATGAGCTTCCTCCTGAGTAATTCCATTTTTTTTTATTTGACTGAAGTAGCAAACGAGCATGCAGTCCACCTGATCGTAAGTGGTCACTGCCGCCCTGCGACATCTGTAATCAACTTCATACAGAACATGGGTTCTATCTGAAGTCAATCACAGATGTGTTGCTACTCCCGAGGACTAAGATGGTCGCCTCATATAAAAGTGTACCGGCAACCACACCCTTCCACCGAAACGCAAAAGATGCTTCACGCTAGAAATAGGTGTGGCGGTGGTACCTCCCCGGTCGAACAACACTGGTTCTACAACCTATAAAAAAAATAATTAATTGATTAATTAATTTAATTTATTAATTTAGAGGTATTCCCGGAGCGTTATGTCATGGGGCTCTTCAAGAAAGGTGCAAAAATAGCTGTCCTTCAAAGCCGGTGATGCATTGGCAACTCCTCTGGTGATGCAAATGTCCATAGGCGACTGTGACTACTTTCAATCAGGTAGCCCGTCTGCCTTATCGTCAGGTTCAATTATAAAAATAAATAAACATAATTAGTACTTAGAGTAGTGATAGCCTAATGGTTGAATGGTGCAACTCTCAGTTGACATACAGATAGTCTCGGGACAGAGGATCGCAACCAGGTCATATTACACTACTGATTTTTTTAATTACTTGCGTATTGGACATTAGTTATCGGTGTTTCAACACGATGTGTTTTTTCACCACGGTGAAAGAACACATCGTGTTGAAACTTGACACACATAAGAGTTCCCTAAAAATTATATTATATATCAATTCTCACTCAGCCACCATTGTGAGCCATGGCCTTAAACTCTCCTATTTTAAAAGACCCATGTCCAGCCGTGGGCTAATAATGGGTTGCCCACGAAACATTAGTAAGCATTTAGCCACTGGTATTCACTGTAGAATACGACTAGAAGTATTAAAATGAAGCCAAAGCTTAAAACTTTACACCGTCTCAAGAGTAAAAAAACGATAAGTTGACCCCTAAACCCCCAGTTTGGTTATCTTGGGAAATTTTATTTAAATCCGCTCATCCCGCCGACGTGATTAGAGAGAGAATTAGCGAAGAAATCTTTTTACTTCGGCAAGTGAGTATCTTTATAGACGACTTTATGTTCTTTTTATTTCAAGTCTTAAGACTTGTTTCACAGTTTGGAATAAATAGGAAGCACTTCCCCATAGTATTGTAAGATACGTCAGAACTTTGCGCTGAAAGTTCTTAGACAAATTTTCGAAACCTTTGAAGAAATGGCGAGAAATACGCCTTCAAGTAAGATGAAAGAAAATGTTTTAAAAACAGCACTGGGGTTTTTCGAAATGTATTAGTTTAGTCCGGATACCAACAGAGATGTCGGTATCCGGACTAGCGAGGTACGGGGTGGTAGAATGAGCGTATTTTGAGGGTGACCACCGCTAGAAATTGGTATTTTCAGCGTAAATTAGTTTGGCGTTTCAGTCTGGTTCCCGGTTCAGTTTCATGTGAGGCGACCATCTTAGTCCTCAAAACAGCAACACATCTGTGATTGACCTCAGAACCCTATTTTGTATGTGGGTCGTCGTCAACCCATTATTGTCCCACTGCTGGGCACGGGTCTTCTCTCGGAATGAGGGAGTTAAGGCCATAGTCCACCGCGCTGGCCAAGTGCGAATTGGTGGTTGTATGTGGGTAAGTAATTGTAATTAGTTTGAAGATGTCCATGGCGGCAGTGAAGACTTTTTACGAATTAGACAGAATGCTTTAACGATAACTCAAATTTTAATCAAAAATCTTACAACTGTGGTTTCTAAGTGGGTATATTAACATAAAATAATTTCTAACGAAACTGAATAGGGAACATTACGATACTCGAATTTAAATACCACGAGAGAGCAGTTATTTACTAAAGCTGAGTAAATAACTGTGTGGTAGTATTACATTCTCTCAAAACAATCATTTTTATTTCTACATAAGTATGGACTATTATTCCTAAGTAAATTGCCAGATGTGATGTAATGGTTGAAACTTGCCCTCATCTCTGCATCTCCGATTTTTCTTAAATTAGAATGTGTGAAGTCCACCAATTCGCACTTGGCAAGCGCGGTGGACGATGGCCTAAAACTCTCTCATTTCTAGAGAGGACCCGTGCCCAGCAGTGGGACAATTGGATTGACGATACAATACGAACAACTTTATAGATGCGTTGCTACTCTCGAGGACTAAGGTGGTCGTCTCATATCAAAGTGAGCTACTACAGTCTTCCACCGAAACTCAAGAACCACTCAACGCTAGAAATAGTCTAGACATAACAGACTTTACCTTTAGGCAAACCTTAAATGACTTTTAAAGACTCTATTAAACGTAAGCCAGGTAGAGACAGACTCTAGCATAATTTGTGACTAGCTTACCAAACTAATAGGGCCCGAACTTCATCTTACCTGAAATCAGAAAAGTTGATTAGTTACGAAGTGAGAGCTTGTTCGGTGCTCCGGCAAAATGATTAAATTACTGAGTGGCTACTAAACCAGCGGATTTATAAGCGGGGTGACATTAATACATTAGAATAGAAAGTAATCCCGTTTTAAGAAAGAAGTTTATTCAATACAGAAGTTCTGCCTGAAGTCAACCATATATGAATTGCTATTATCCGACGACTCGTTGTGGAGCGGTTACCATATCGGTCTGACGCGCAATGGGTTCTGGGTTCGATTCCCGGTCAGACAGGTATCTGAATGATGAGTCTAGATTTATGCTTTGGGTCTGGGTGTTTGTGCATTCGTCTTGTATGTGTCCATGGTACCCACGACACATGAGAAAATACCAGTGTGGGGCTATGAGTGTAGAAAGTGTGATTTTTTTTTATTATCGAGGTGAAAGATGATTGCCTCATATTAAACATGTATGTCATACATATTTCACAGAGAAGTCTGAATACGGTAATCTTGGATCTGGTAGCGCTGCGGCAGTTGAAATGTGATTTATGTTGCTAACTTTAGAGTCGGATTTGTCTAGAATTTAATTTACATTATTATATCTAAACGCCGTTATTATATCTTACACCTAACTTGCTCTGAACGCAGACGTCGAATCCTGCTTATCTTAAATACCCATTTCTGTACAATCAAACTAGAACTCGTCTCAATAGACTTTTTTGGTGTAAAATATTTGCATAAACGTATATACAGAGTTCAAAAAACTCAAAGATAAATCAATTATAGCTTATAATTATAAATTGATAATTGGTTTACAGGACTATAATAGATCTCTTAATATCGTCTTAATATCCCTAAAGGGAATCTTAAGGAATTTCAATTTTTCTCTCAATAATTGACATTCAAAAATTAATGGGCGAGTAAAATGTTCCAAGGCGTTCAATTCGCGCCGACGGGCTTTGAGATGTAAATGACCTATCTTTGGACCTATCACCGTTGCTTTGTCAGGACTTCAACAAAGACTGGAATCTCAGCTCTTGAGTCTGAAATCGATCCTTGAATCTTATCCTATTACATTTGATTATATGATTACACTATATAAGGTGGAATTCATTGGGTGGTAATAATTTTAAGATAGGTGTCGAGCATACATAACACATAGCGTTTTATGTGCGTGTTAAAAAGTGAAATATCGCGCGGAATCCTGCACGGCTTAGGGTTCTTCACTACATAGTATAAAACAGCTTAGATCTTTAAAACTACGCTACGGTTTAATGCAGTTTTTTTAGATAGAGTGATTCAACAAGAAGGTTTTTAATTTATAATAATATATGCATAATACAGTAGAGAAACCCTGATAATGCTAGATTTTTTACTTTCCAGTTCTTAGTTTCCCGTAACCATAGGGTTAACTGCATGCTCGTTTGCTACTTCTACCAGATAAAATAAATAGACACACATACGCTTGTTCCTGTAGTTCCGGGGTCAGAATAGGGCTACGGTATCCCCTGCTTGTCGTAAGAGGCGACTAAAAGGGGCTTCCGGGGTTGCGGCTAGAGTGGGAGCTTGAACCGTCCAGCCAGGCTATCCCGGGAAGAACGGCTGTATGTGTGGTCGCATATCGTCGTAAAGACTAGACGGTGCGGTGAGCCCAGCCGCCCATCTGGGAGGAGCCCGATGGGGCAACGCGCTCAGAGGATTCCGGTTGCGTTCGTTTGGTGATCCCGGAGTCCTCTTTCTTTTTTTTAGCGCCGAGGACGGCTTTTAATGGATTTTAATGAGGTAAAAATCCCACATAACGCTGCGTCGCTCCCACGGCGTCGGGTACCTTTTAAACCCCTCGAAAAAAAAGACATACATACATTTAAAAAATGTTACCCTCTTCTGATGTAGTCTGGTAAACAAGATTTTTTTAACACAAATTTAATTACTGTGAGTTACCTATAAGAGATAGAGACATGCTACCACGGACTTATTTGTAAAATTTTTGGAGATCTATATATTTCTAATATATTACTTTAGTGTTACTCTGTTGGTTTATGCGCCGTACGCGTGTAAAACTCCTCGCAGGCGAGATTTTCTAAAATCTCGCGGCCTCTTTACCAGTAATCCTTATATTTCAGCCAATTTACATACCATTATAATGGACTATTAACTCAAATGTTTCCTGAGAATTGTAACTATTAGTATTTTTTGTGAAAAACGATTAAATACTAGCCGATAGTTTTTGGGGAATTTATTTTACAATAAGTATAAAAGTACTGAATTACCTATATATTTGTAATGGTCTAATTATTAGCTTCCATTTGACAACCATATTGTTATGTGTTATACAAATCGTCCTTCCCCCCCTTTTTCCCTGACTACCGAGCCGTTTCAATTATATGTCATATGTTACAATCCACGAAACAAAGAAATGGACACGCATATAAACATCACGACGACCCGCGTGGCCGAATGGTTACCATACCAGTCTGACGCGCAATCGGTTCCGGGTTCGATT
Organism: Spicauda simplicius; assembly: GCA_949699795.1. NCBI lineage: Eukaryota > Metazoa > Arthropoda > Insecta > Lepidoptera > Hesperiidae > Spicauda > Spicauda simplicius. Next base: position 419,777 of record OX453079.1, on the reverse strand, counting down.
CCCGTTTTTAGATTCCCGAGTTTAGATTCCTGTTCTGGGCCTGGGTGTTTGTATATTCGTCTTTTTGTGTGTCCATACCCACGACACAGGAGAAAATCCTAGTGTGGGGTTGTGTTTTAAAAATACATACATAAATATAAACATAGGCTCGAAACACATTAACTTCTTTAGGCACTCCGGTAAAAAGACCGATACCCTGCAGCACACGTAACATACTGCAGTAATAGATAAACTTAAAGTTAAAACATTATCGTTTCCCTGAAAAGTTCGAGAAAAACTCCAATTTAAACCCCCGATGGTCCGCTTTGAAATTTAAATGAAGTGTCTTTGCGAATCCAATATGGCCGCTTCTTTGTTACCCGCCGCAACAATTTAGTATGTCTTTGAGAAGTATTTTGGAAATTAACGGCGTGGGAGTTTTACTTTACAAAGTCGGAATCTAAAGTTCTTATTTATGCTGCTTTTATCATTGTTCCATTGTACCATTGCTGGGCACAGGTCTTCTTTTAATAAGCGCTTAAAGCATAGTTTACAACGTTAGAAAAATCTGGATTGATAGATCTCACATTCTTGAAGAACATGCAGGAAATCTCTCAGACAGGTAGGTATCTATACAAAAATTGTAGTTGTTTTAACATCATCGACTAAATATCTATAACTAAACAATTAAAAAAGCAGTGATAGCCTTATGGTTGAAACTTGTCCTCTCAATCGGAAGGCCCGAGGTTTAAACCCAGGCACGCACCACTGATTTATGTGCGTATTGGAAATTAAACAACACTGCTTTTCGGTGAAGGAAAATATCGTGAGGAAACCTACACACCCGAGAGTTCTCTAACTCTCGGGTGTGTAGGTTTCCTCAAGATGTTTTGCTTCACCGAAAAGCAGTGAAAATTAATTTCTATATAAGAAATATTATTACACATAAAGCAAAAAAAACTTTAAAACGAAATGAAAAACCTCATAGTGCAAACATACCCTTATTTCCGTTACATAAAATAATATGACACGAAATCCAATCCCATACAAGACCGAATCGAGCATTGAGATCGAGTTGCAAATAAAAAATTGAATTGAGCTGAGCTTTTTTATTGCGCCTCCGTGTTCAAATGAGTGCATGAATAAGCCAGCGCTTCATAAAGGTCCAATTTAGGGCCTCCGCTGAATATTTGAGATACCTATCTCTGGTATAGTGATGTGAGCGGTATTCGTATTTATGTTTGATTTTATTTTATTGTATTTATTTGGTTTTATTGTACTTATGTATTTGTCGGTGCATGGAAATCTACGCACATTTTGTGATTAACTTCGTTTAGTTTTATAGTTCGTAATCTATTAACATAGACAAGTGAGGGTAGCACCTACCTTCTTTTTGCGTAACGCGAAACGGGTAGACGTAGATTATGTCGTGCGATCAGAATGCATAAAATTGGATCGACTGAGTTAGTTGGAAGATTACTTTGTTGAACGTGCTGCCGCTTATACTGCTCAATGGAACGTTATCCTTGTTTATACCAGTTATACGTTATTCCAAATGTTAATTCCGTACAGTGTGATAGTGACTAAATCAGTGTCATAATTATCTCCTGGCCCGTAATTCTTACGCCCACAATTGAACGCTACCATGACTGATATAGGATAGGCCACCCTGCCTATATATTCGTATTTATATTGGTGTTGTCATCCCATTATTGTTTCTCTCTACTCAGGTCACCGCTTACAATGAGGAAGCTGTAGACCAGTCTCTACTGCGGTAGCCAACTAAAAAAGATAGACTTTACACATCTTTGAAAACGTTTTTTTCGCGAAATCTCAGATTTCATTTAATTTTAATTATTTAATTTTTAATCTCAGATGCTTTATTGTGTAACGGGTATTCACGATATGCGATTTTATAATTTCTTTCCGTCGATATTTCGCAATCGACAAATAATCGCATAGTAGTAATCTGATAAAATACTTGGAGCTACAATTTACTCTTTTTTTCTTGCTGTGCGATCATTTAACTCCGCTTGTAGAAAATGACCGATTTTTTTTTATACACACGCTTTCTACGCTCATAGCCCCACACTAGGATTTTCTCCTGTGCCGTGGGTACTATGGACACACACAAGACGAATACACAAACACCCAGACCCAGAACATGAATCTAAACATATCATTCAGATACCTGTTTGGCCGGGAATCGAATCCGGGACCCATTGCGCGTCAGACCGGCGTGGTTACCGCTCCGCCATGCGAGTCGTCATATCGTTTAATTTCTGTGACTAGTATAGAAGTACCATAGCCTGCAGTCCACTAAGTGGTGAGTAGTCCCTGCCGTCCATGGACACTCCTTCAATCCTTTGCATTTGTTATTTTAATAATAAGATTTGAATATCATAAAAATGAACATCCCTATTCCGGATTTTTATTGCTCATTCAAATCGTACGCGCGTACTTGATGAGAGCTTTTTATAAATCATACTTTAGGCAATCAGAGTTCGTAGAGGTTTTAAGATTGTTCAGCATTCAGGAAATTTACGTACAATTTGTTTCAATTTTAACACCGTATATTTTTAGAATTACTTGTTACCTTGTATGTGATTTTGGTTATAAACGTAAATGTCTCTGATACCACTTACTAGCTATCATTTGATACTCATATTGCTATATATGTTAAAAAATTGTCCCTCCTCCTCCCCCCTTTTTTCTCATCGTAGAAGCCATATTTAAAAAATGATATAGCCTATATCACTTATACGACTAAGTCGTTTCAAATGACATATCATATGTTACAAACCAACGCCGTTTGGGCAGTAGCGCGTGCCAAATAAATGGCTAAAATTAATTATTATACATACGCTTTAAAAACACTACCCTACTTCTGACGCAGGTAAAAACACAAATCTTACTATATCCCACTTCAAAATCCATCATAATCCATAAACAATATATTGCTCTCAATTGGCGTTCTGTGTAGTTAATTGCTAACATAACCCGCTTTGAAAACAGCATTCATTCAAATTTTCGGATTCAAAGATATTTTAAACGTTTTGGGAAGTCAAAAGAATTTCTCTTCACTTTGAGAACAGCAAACAAGGCCTTTGGATTTTTCATAAGATTCAAGTTTGCTAAGCTGATAATATCTTCATCATCCGTTGTATACACACTGTTGGGCTATTTTTTTATCAGAATGGGAAAAGTTTAGGACATAGTGTACCGCCCTGGTGAAGTATTTATTGGCAAACTTCGTGCGATTTTTAAGAGTACTTCCAAACGCGTATTATCTTCACAATACTTTCCTTCCCCATTAACTTAAGTGATCATTAATATTTAATATCCTTTGATCATGACCTTGAGAATTCATTAAAAAATTCGTAATGATGTGTGACGTCAGCCAATGCATTGGGACAGCGCCGTGACAGCCCTAAACTTTCTCATTCTGAGAGAAGACAAGAACCAAGCAGTGAGACTGTAGTGGGTTAGTGAAGTATTTTGTTTTATATCTGACTAAAGTAGCAAACGAGCATTCAGTCCACCTGATGGTAAGTGGTCACTGCCGCCCATGGACATCTGTAATCAACTTCATACAGAACATGGGTTCTATCTGAAGTCAATCACAGTGTGTACTGGCAACCACACCCTTCCATCGAAACGCAAGAAATGCTTCACGCTAGAAATAGGTGTGGCGGTGGTACTCCCCGGTCGCACTACACTGGTTCTACCACCTTCAGTATACATCTTAGTATCGAAAAATTTAAGAAGCAGATCAATTTAGAGAATACATAATTCATAGACTAGCATGGATTGTTGGAGTACCTATAAGTCGGTTTTCCTATGATTTCAATAAAACAATAAAATAAAGTGAAATAAAAAATACGTTAAACTTACCTAGTACGTTAAACTTACTTAGTAAACAAAATTTTAAGAAATAAGATATTAAAACTAATTTAAATTTTAATTCAGTGAAATATATAGTAACCTTATAAGGACCTCTTTAATAAAATGGAAGTAGTAAAGAGTGTATTCGCAGAATTCTTTTCTCACTGCCAACAATGGAATCTCTTGCTCTTTGTGTATTTTTTCACGTCGCCTATTCAAGCTTGCGCTATCACGAGGAATCTACTGATAAAACGTTCGTTTCATTTAAAACTCATGATTAAAATATTGCTTACTAATTAATGGACTCAAAACATAGAACCTTTCATTGCTATGAGGTGAATAAACCGCTCCGTAACATCATACTTCATACTAATATTGAAAGGCGAAAGTTTGTGAGTGTGTGTTTGTTACTTCTTCACGTCTAAACGGCTGGAGTGATTTTCATAAAATTTGGTAGAGAGTTAGCTAACACTCTGGATTAACATATAGGCTACTTCTTACTGTGGGAAAATATCTTACTCCCACGGGACAATCGATACATAGTCTTTATCGCGGGCGAATCTGCGGGGTTCAGCTAGTTATCTATAAAAAACGCCAATTTAGAGAGCTTGGTATCGCTGTAGAGTATTTTCATTAAGTTTGTGCTAAATGAAAATACTCTACTAAATAGACTTTTGTGGTACGTAAACCCCCTTTAAATATATGAATTATTCAGTTTTTAGTAGTTGTCATTAAAGCGGCAACTGAAATGCATCAACTTTGAAAATTTCAGCTGTGTAGCTATGACGGTTCATGATAACCTGGTGACAGACAGACGGACAGGCAGACAGCGGAGTTTTAGTTATAGGGTCCTCCTTTTACCTCTTTTGCGCGGAACCCTAAAAACCAGCAATATTAATTAGTTTCAATAACTATTAATTAATAAGAACAAGCAACAAAGGTTGGTTATCCTTAAATTTAATTAAGTTTAAACACTAATTTCCCTAGTGTTTTAGCCCTTCAAACCTTATCTTTCAGTAAATTTTATATATTTTTTGAAACGCGGCAGGTGGCGTGACTAGCGCTAATTTAATACGGTTTAAGGGTTGATTGGGGCTAAATGTATTATCAGATAATATAAAGTGGATTGTTTTGTACTGTCACCGTATTTTAACATGAAAGCTTATACCTTTGTATATGCTTATATATTTGTTGACTAATTCCATTGACATGTACTATATCTATACTTCCTTACCTGTCTAAAGTCCTGGAACGCCTAGTACATATACAGCTTAGCTCCTTTCTTTCCAATCACTCCCTACTCAATCCTTTGCAATCCGGTTTCCGTCCAGGTCATAGTACGACTACTGCCTTGCTAAAAATCACAGACGACATACGCAAGGGGATGGACAATCAACAGTTGACGGTGCTGACGCTGCTGGATTTCAGTAATGCGTTTAGCGTTGTTGATTTTGATATCCTCCTAGGGGTATTGCGTTCACTCTGCATATCTCCGACAGCAATTGAATGGTTTCATAGTTACTTGTATGGACGCCGGCAGCGTATTCAAATTGACAATAATTTTTCCAACTGGTCAAATACAACTGCCGGTGTACCACAAGGTGGCGTGTTGTCTCCTCTCCTTTTTGCTATTTTCATTAATTCTATTAGTCTCCAACTCACTTCTCTCTACCATCTATATGCAGACGATTTACAAATATACAGTCATGCCAGTTTAAACAACTTGGATAGTGCCATCATGACTACTAATACGGATTTGGCTTGTATTTCGGCTTGGAGTAAAACCTATGGCCTCAAGTTAAACGCATCTAAATCTCAGGCGATTATCATAGGAAGTACGCGACTAACCTCTCGGATAGAGTGGCACCAGTTACCACCAATTACACTGGATGGCATCATAATTCCGTACAGCAAAACCGTTAAAAATCTCGGCATACACATGGATCAACATCTTTCATGGATTCCGCAGATAACCGAGGTCAGCAGGAAGCTGTTTGCTTCAATAGGCTCCCTCCGTAGGTTAAAAAATGTTTTACCCATTCCCACTAAAATTATGCTTGCACAGTCACTACTTCTTCCAATACTTGACTATGCTGATGTGTGCTATCCCGACATAACAGAAGAGCAATTAAATAAACTTGAGCGACTTCAAAACTTGTGTATACGGTTCATATTTGGTTTACGTAAATATGACCATGTCTCTGAATATCGCGCTAAACTCAAGTGGCTCCCAATTCGCCTTCGCCGTAATGCTCATATTCTGTCTCTTCTTTACTGTATATTATTTAACCCAATCTCTCCACCGTACCTTAAGCAACATTTCCAATTTCTTCACCTGTCCCATGACCGTCCTCTTCGTTCCACTAAAAATCTTGCTCTATATACTCCTTCCCACTCTACTTCCTTTTACAAGAACTCCTTTACAATTTTAGCTATCCGTCTTTGGAACTCCCTCCCTGTATGTATTAGAAATGCTCAGTCGTTATACTCCTTTAAAAACCTAGTTAAATCCCATTATCTCCAGTCCCATCCCTAAAACTTCGTCTTCTCTCTTCATCATATCTCTTATAAACTTTTTGATTTATGCCACCTTTTTCCTACCTCTCATTGCTCATCAACTTTGATTCATTTACTTCTTTTGTTATATATATATGTTATATAAATATATTTTAAGCTATATCTAAAATTAATCTATTGCACCTTACATACCTATTCTTATATTTATTATTACTTTAACTCCATACCCAAAGGTTGCCTGGAAGAAATCGCTGTTTAGCGATAAGGCCGCCTTTTGTATCGTTCTTTTAATTTGTAACTTCTTTGCTATGTATATTTTATGGGTACAATAAAGAATATTATTATTATTATTATTATAAGTAATTGATTAAGAATTCGAAATAACATGCAAATGCGAATATTTGTTATAGTTTTGGTAAAATTTGCTTTCCTCAGAGGTCACAGGGTTAGCCATATTTAAAAGGTTAGTACTACTAGTATTCTTGACATTTATAGTTTGATCTAACGTATTATTCTAGTAACGAAGCTGCACACTTTTATCTGAGGCGACCATCTTAGTCCTCGGGAGTAGCGACGCATCTGTGATTGACTTCAGATAGAACCCATGTTCTGTATGAAGTTTCTTACAGATGTCCATGGCCGGCTGTGACCATTTACCATCAGGTGGACTGCATGCTCGTTTGCTACTTCAATCTTATAAAAAAAAGCAAAATAGCTCCAAGCTCGTAGTACTTAAACGAAATATCACGTATGAAGTTACATTTCATGTACCGACCATATTTTCGTCTTACAAATTCAAATATTGGTACATTCAATACAGCTAAATCGGCTTTGGTGGTGTACATAAATATAGGACGAAATGCGCTCGGAATAAGGGCTATAATCCCGTGAAAGAGATTGCCTACTCAAGTATCCAAGATCGTGTTTGTTACGATTATATTATTCCGAATCTCCGATGTACGGAAATTTGGAGATAGAATCTTTGTGTAAATTTTCTAAGGATTTTTCTTTCTGGAGAAAAGATAGAGATTTTTGTTAGCAATTTATTCGTGACAAAGTTTTTGTCTTACGAGGAATAGTAATAAAAGCAAAATGTTCTCGGATCTACTTCTCCCAAAAGGCGAGAATTGAGATATCATAATCGATCCTTTACTACCCTTATACGAAGGACCCGGAAAGATATGTATTCATAGTCTACCATAAGATCTTAGTGGAAACGGAGACTTCACAAAACATTAACAACATCATACTTCATCGTACTAATATTATAAAGGCGAAAGTTTGTGAGTGTGTATGTTTGTAACTTCTTCACGCTTAAACGGCTTGAGAGATTTTCATAAAATTTGCTAGGAAGGTAGCTGACACTATCTATGGATTAACATATAGGCTACTTTTTATTATGGGAAAATATGTTATTCCCACGGGATAACCGATATATTGATTTTTTAACGCGGACGAAGCTGCGGGACTCAGCTAGTTTTAAGATAACTAGAATTCTACTACCAACACACTAATAATAGCAGTAACTTTAACTATTATGACGACCCGCGTGGCAATGCGGTTACCATACCGGTCTGACTGGCAGTGGGTTGCGGGTTCGATTCCCGGCCAGACAGGTATCTTAATGATGAGTTTAGGTTCTTTTTCTGAGTCTGGGTGTTTATGTATTCGTCTTTATGTGTGTCAATGGCACACATGACACAGGAGAAAATCCTACTGTGAGGCTATGAGTGAACAAAGCGTTTTTATTACGCATTAATTGTATGGTCTATGTTCTGTATATATTCGATCTAATTAATATTTTATGTCTTATGTTCGTCGTATTTTGTTACGAAGATCGTGGTCGTAAACGTTTAAAACAGTCACTCTAACTTAACCTTTTACGGCTATAGAAAACTTACCGACAAAAACTGTCAGAATCATTTTCTACTACTATAAATTTTCAATAATAGCATTCACAATTTCAAAAAAATATTAATAATGTCTACATCAAATATCCCATGAACTTTCAGCTGAGAGTAAATTTTAAATTTATATTTCAAATTTTAATTTTATTCTCTTTATTCAATTCAAACCAACCTTTCAAAGGTCTTCCAAACCCAATTACAAATTACGAGCTACTAAAAACACTCATGAGTAACATCCAATTAGACAACAAACAATTAAATCGCTAGTTAGCAAAACAAATTAGCACTAGTTCCTCAACAGAACAACGACAGAACAATAATAGAACAACACAACAACAATGAAATACCCGTTCTAAGCTACAACGACAGGGACTGTAAAATTTAGAACAAGTTAACAACTAGGGTTGACAGCCGTGCCTTTTATTAAAACCGGTCAAGTGCGAGTCGGGCTCGCGAATAAAGGGACCCGTAGTTGTTGTTTATTGTACTGCACGTATGTTGTATGAGAGCCCCCTTAAATATTTGTTTTATTTTAATTTAATTACTTTTTAAGAGATTATATAACTAATTATTTTTTTACAATCGTCTATAATATCGAGCAAGAATCCCCCTTAAAAATATTTTACTGTGTTTTTATTTCCTGTAACTGCTGCAACAGAAATACAATCTTAAAAAAAAATCAACTATTATAGCTATCTCGGTTCATAAGATATAACCTGGTGGTAGATAGACGCACGGTGTCATAGTAAAACACACTAGTAAGTATGTAAAAACGGGGTCCCCGTTTTTACATACTTACTAGTGTACAAAGAGACACATATTTGTCCTTTTACAACTTTCTCATAGAATTTTAAATTTAGAGGAAAAATATAATACTAAACTATTTGACAACCCTACTTAAAGCACAAATTGCTCGCAAAACGTACTACGAAAAAGGCGTAATGCTTTTTAGCATTCGCCCAATTAGACCATATTAGCTAGAGTTAGTTTATTTTGGATCCCCATTTAACTGTAGGTATGGAAAGTAGGTCACAATTTAGTTTATTGAATTGTTTACTGAAAACTGTTTAAAATTAGGGCCTTTTTTTTGTTCTCGAGCGGGAAACCTTCCAAAGGTACCCGACGCCGTGGGAGCGACGCAGGGTTATGTGGGATTTTTACCGTACTAAAACTCCCCCGGTGGCCGTCCTCGGCGCTAAAAAGGTGGACTCCGGGATCTCGAAACGTCTTCAACCAGAATCCTCCGAGCACGTTGCCCCATCGGGCTCCTCCCAGATGGGCGGCTGGGCCCACCGCTCCATCTAGTCTTTACGACGGTATGCGACCACACATACCGCCATCCTTCCCGGGGTTGCCTGACCAAACGGTCGAGCTCCCACTCTAGCCGTCTGCAACCCCAGAAGCCCCTTTTAGTCGCCTCTTACGACAGGCAGGGGATGCTGTAGCCCTAGTCTGATCCCGAAACTACAGGGACTAAAATTAGGGCCTAGAAATACCATAATTCTGTAACTGTATAAAAAGGGCCTTATTAAGGGTATTTAATAGTTTATTATAAAAACTGATTAATTTTAGAACAAAGACGTTCTTTATTACTATTGATATTAAATTAAGTTTCTTAGTACTTTAATTGTAATGAAAGGATCATTGTGAAAACGATTTAAAACAAATAACATTGTTAAATGATTGAACCAAAGACCCGACTGCTCTAAATTTTGCCTTTAGTATAGTGATTGTCTTGAAGCAGTAGGGAATTTTTGTAGCAATTTGTTTAATAGTTTTCATTTACTCGTCCCTGTAGCCTCGGGGTCAGAATAGAGCTACGGTATCCCCTGCCTGTCGTAAGAGACGACTAAAAGGGGCTTCCGGGGTTGCAGACGGCTAGAGTGGGAGCTCGAACCGTTCGGTCAGGCAATCCCGGGAAGGACGGCGGTATGTGTGGTCGCATACCGTCGTAAAGACTAGACGGAGCGGTGGGCCCAGCCGCCCATCTGGGAGGAGCCCGATGGGGCAGCGCGCTCGGAGGATTCCGGTTGAAGTCGTTTCGAGATCCCGGAGTCCTCCTTTTCAGCGCCGAGGACGGCCACCGGGGGGGTTTTAGTGCGGTAAAAATCCCACATAACCCTGCATCGCTCCCACGGCGTCGGGTACCTTTGGAAGGTTTCCCCCTCGAAAACAAAAAAAAAAGTTTTCATTTACTACCCATGTTATTAAGATTATAAAAAATAATTCCTCCCCCTCCCGTTTCTCTAATCACAAGCGGCATATTAAAATACTAGCTGAATCACGCAGCTTCGCCCGCGTTGAAATAAATCAATGTATCGATTGTCCCGTGGGAATAAGATATTTTGCCACAATAAAAAGTAGCCTATATGTTAATCCAGAGTGTCAGCTAACTCCCTACTATATTTTACGAAAATCGCTCTAGCCGTTTAGCCTCGAGGAAGTAACAAACATACACACTCACAAACGTTCGCCTGTATAATAATAATCTGAAGTATGATATATAACGAGAAAGAAGAAAGAAAAGTTTATTCTAACTCTTCACAGTATGACATGCTACTATAGGTACATACATTAGAAATAATCTGTTTCGCTTTGCTCATACTCGATGTAAATGATGTGTCTTAAGCTACAATCCGTCAAGCGATTTGGTTTGTAGCACATGCTAAAAATTTAACATAAGTACATACATCAAAAATACAAACAATTAAAAAACTAAATCCATCTAGAATGGTAGGTATTATCAAGAAGGTAAAAATGTAAATCCATCCATCCATTAATTAAGATATTTGCCTGATCGTGCCGTATCTGGGTAAAACTATATTATATTAAAATTCTAGGCTTTCTACACTCATAGCCCCACAGTAGGATTTTCTCCTGTGTCGTGGGTACCATGGATACACACAAAGACGAATACACAAACACCCAGACCCAGAACAGGAACCTAAACTCATCATTCAGATACCTGTCTGATACAAAGTCAAATAGATACAAAGGTTCCAAGTTTTATTTCAATAAATTTACTTATTTCTTCATGTTTACTTAATAAACTTCATAGTAAATTCAATTATATACCAAAAACTCATTAATGAAACTATAAATGTTTTCATTTAATTCCACTAAACGATTAGGTTCCGCCATTTGCATATAAATGTCAGCCATCTTGTTGTTTCACTTTACGTAATTCTGTAATGGCGACGATTTGACGTTGGGATACGGGTAGTGATGTTGTTTAAAATAATTATACGTTTAAAACTGTTGTAGCATAGCAAAGTTTTTATTATTATTTTTTTTTTATTTGACTGAAATAGCAAACGGGCATGCAGTCCACCTGATGGTAAGTGGTCACTGCCGCCCATGGACATCTGTAATCAACTTCATACAGAACATGGGTTCCATCTGAAGTAAATCACAGATGCGTTGCTACTCCCGAGGACTATGATGGTCGCCTCATGTGAAAGTGTGCCGGCAACCACACCCTTCTATCGAAATGCAAGAAATGCTTCACGTTAGAAATAGGTGTGGCGGTGGTACTTCCCCGGTCGAACTACACTGGTTCTACCACCTTCAGAAGTTATTTCAATATAATGTTTTTAAGCTATTGCATAACTTTTATTGCAGGCATTGAGCGCGGCGATCGAATTAAGAAATTCCGCTAACACCCCCTACTCCGCCTGCCATATACTGCGGCTGAGCGTTCGCTTAACGTGTATGTATTTGGTACAACAGTACGAAACTCGTATGGATCGAAACGAGCTGCTCGGAAATCGGACGAATATGTAAGCAGCTGCTTGTAAGAAAATATATAGTATCAAAGAAAACAACGTGAATTAATTTCAAAGAAAACAAATATTGCATAAATAAATACATAATTATAATAGCATAAGTTGTGCAATAGCCTTACCGCGGCGGTCCCCGAGTGCTGCACGTTTTTGAAGTGAAACTTCTTCATCGGGGTTGGAAAAAAATTTAGTGTAACATTTTTTCGTTACGCGCCATTTTTCTGTTACGCGCCATCTTTTTTTTTCCGTTACACGCCATCTTTTTCTTATCCCTACCACGCGTGATATTAGATAGATTAGTATAGATTAGATTATTAGATAAAGTTTAATAAAAGCCTTTTATTAAACTTTATCTAATTTAACTTTATTTAACCAATTTCTGTAAAGTTGCATATAGCAAATTATTTTTTGAAAAATAACGTCATAAAGAAGTTTCACTTCTTACGAGTGTACGCACACATTTTTTTTTATATAAATGTAACAAATGAGCATGCAGTCCAACTTTATTGAACTTTATTTATTTGAAGTCAATCACAAGCGCGTTGCTTTTCCCGAGAGCTAAGATGATCGCCTTGTATAATGTGTTAACGACCACACCCTTTCATAGAAACACAAGAACTAAGTACATATTATGATGTACTAGCTGACCTGGCGAACTTCTTCCTGCCTAAAAGTCAAAAATCTAAAATTATCAGTGTTCCTAAACTATATTACGCATGTATTATACATAAAAACCTTCCTCTTTATCACTCTATCTATTAAAAAACGCTGCATTAAAATCCGTAGCGTAATAATACTTAACGGGTACTCACGATATTTCGACCCAGTTGCATGGATCGTGGTCACGGCCGTCGCCGTCGGCAAAAAAAAAATATAAGAATTCATAAACCGCATATCGTGAGTACCCGTTAAGTATTATAATGTATCAATTCCGCGATAATACTAGTCTAAAATTATATATCCGTAGCGTAGTTTTAAAGATCTAAGCATACATACGGACAGACAGAGGAAAGCTACTTTGTTTTATACTATGTAGTGATAAACAGTTACAACAGGTGAAAAACTGCCTGCCGAGGTATGCCACTGAAACCATACAAATCATATACCCACTAAGACCATGAATAAATTTTATAAAAAACCTTTTATTCGTTATGTTCTCTGTCAAACATCGATCCTTCAACAAAAACATTCCAACCCTGACATACTGAAACACCCTTCCACTCCACCCTTTCTAAAAATTCGGCCAAATACGCGTCGGACTTGAGCACGACGGGTTCCGTATCAGCTTTAAAAAACTGCAATTTTATGCTGTATGGGAGCGCCCCATATTCATAGTCTATTCTAATTCTGTTTTCAGTATTTGTTGTTATAGCGACGACAGAAATACATCATCTGTGAAAATTTCAACTGTAGCTAATACGATTCAGGATATACAGCCTGGTGATAGACTGACGGACAGACGGACAAACGGACAGATAGCCAGACGGCAAGGTAGACAGATAATAGGGTAACAGGGGATGATCAGTAACAGGGTTTTTCAGCCTTTGGTAACGGAACCCTAAAAACGAAACAAAGCTTTTATCCGAATTCCTTAACAACATTCGGCGAATATTTCCACAGATCGTTAAATTATGCACACAAAGTGTAGTTAGGTACATGAATACGACGCCAGCAAATTTTTCACGAATTTGTACGCAAATTTCACAGTTGTTTGACCTAAAAGGCTTATGTCTGGCCCATCCTGTAATTTGACCGTTATGAAATTTATGTTTGTTCGCGAAATTAGGCAAATGGGTTATTTATGTTATTTGGTTATTTATAACAGGAGTAATGTTTTTGACCTTTATCCAAAAAGGCAAAGGGAATATTTTGTTCACTTTACAGTAGGCTTATATAATTACTATTTTTACGTATTGTCGTATAAGACTTTAAAGGTCCATTACTAAGTACAGGAAGAAAAAAAAAAGTCTGCTCGTATTTTATTTTCCTAACATACAGGAAGTAAACTGTCTGCAGTCTAACTCATTTAAAGAGGTCTTTGCTGCCCATAGACATCTGTAAGCAACTTCATGTAGAATCTACTTCAAGTCAATCACAACTGCGTCGTTAGGTACTCCCAAGGGCTAGAAGATTAGTCTCATACGAAAGCGATACTTTGCAAGGTGCTGGGACGTATTTGGTTTTGTTTGAGCAGGTTCTACTACTATATATAGCGAAAATCTATTTATAGCGAATATCTATTTATAGCGAGAAGCACTTCTTGCATTCCGATGAAAGGGTCATCGAAATGCAAGAAGGTCAGTGGTTGACGGATTACGTTTACAGTCTTCGCTATCGAGTGTAGCAACTCATCACACTTTCACATGAGGCGACCATCATAGTCCTCAGGAGTAGCAACGCATCTGTGATTGACTGATGGAACCCATTTTCTGTATGAAGTTGATTACAGATGTCCATGGGCGGCAATGACCGCTTACCATCAGGTGGACAACATGGTCGTTTGCTACTTCAGTCAGATAAAAAATCTATGATTGACTACAGCGTTGAACTGCGTTGACTCGTATGGCACTGGTAAGGTAACGGCTCCGCTACGTGGGTCCTATAGGTAAATTACTCCACATTTTAAGTGTATAACAAAAACATTTATGTAAATTACAGGCACGAACAAAGGCACGTCTATCAAAACTGATTCTACACATTTCGCTATCTCCAAGCAAATAATACGAACTAACACCACTTTTGATTGTCCCACGAGTTCATTTAATTTTATCAGGCAACGACACAACCCTTACTATCGCGAGATAAAACACGACCATTTTAAAGAGCCGGCATTATTCATTGAAGCATAATCTTTTATGTCCACAGTCGCAAAGGAGATACGGATACTGAGTACTTGTGCAAATTATTAAGAAATTGGACCTTATAATTCCCCTTTATTTCTTCAAAAGTTACTTAATTATTGTTGAGTATTTTAATGTTATATTGGTATTAAAAATCTTAATTATAAGCATATGTCATATACGGGAAATCTAAGTATATTTCACGATTAACGCCGTTTAGTTCTATTGTTCGTAAAGTATTAATTAACTTGGACAAGTGAGGGTAGCACCTACCTACCCTCTCTTAACGCAACGATGTGCGGGTAGGCGTATATTATGTCGTGCTATCTGAATGCATAAAAGTGGATCGACTGAGTTAGCTGAAACATTACTTTGTTGAACGTGCTGTCGCTCACATCGCTCAACGGAGCATTATCCTTGTCAATATCAGTTATACTTGCGATATTCCAAATGTTAATTCCGTGAAGTATGATAGTGACTAAATCAGTGTCGTAATTATCTCCTGGCCCGTAATTCTTACGCTGTCTATTAAAGTTACCATTACGTGTAGTAAGTGTCTATTAAAGTTACCATTACTGATATAGGATTTCACACTAGAAAACTGTCTCTGTTCCCTCTTTCTTAACGCTCCACACCCGGAGCCATAAAAACCTAAAAACGGAACTCTATTACTATGACTCCTTTGTCTGTCTGTCACGAAGTTGTATCTCATGAACTAATGAGCTAGACATAGACAGATAAAATTTTCACAGATGATGTATTTCTATTACGGTTACAACAAAAAATTCTAATAACAGTATAAAATGAATAGAGGGTCCCGTACAAAAATCGTATTTTTTCGTTCCTTCAAAGTACGCCACAGCGTTATCAAGTTCTTGAAAAAAATTAACTCCCATACAAAAACGTGTTTTTTGCCGTTTTTTTTTAATATTGGTACTTGACTCGCATTTGGCCGGTTTTTCTATTCGCATGTGCCGTATTTACATACATATTATTCATATGTACGTAAATACGGCACATGCGTACATACATATCCAAGACTACACAAATTTTTACATACATACATAAATATACACACATAATTATACATCATTGAAAAATCATAAATATATAAATATAATAACACAGGAAAATCGTAGATTCACTGCATATTATTTATAAGTATTTATCGACAGTCATTTTGCATCAGTACAACTTTCAAATCTTCAGTCGTAAGACTATCTTTTATCGCTTCTCGTTACTTGTAAGACAAGTCATAAAGCAACTGTTTGTAATCACTTGTCAAAGATTGATTGTTGGAAGAACGGAGGCTTTGTTCGCAGACCCTTTAATATTTAATTTATCAGTCGGGATTCGAATTACGAGTAGGCTTAATATTGTGAGATTGGCAATGTTTGTGAACCACTGTTGTTTTAGCGATCCGCGTGGCGGTGCTGTTGCCTCACCAGTCTGACACGCAGTGGGTTCCCGGTTCGGTTCTCGGCCAGACAATTTTTTGAATGATGAGTTTTGATTCTTGTTCTGGGACTGGGTGTATGTGTATTAGCTTTATTTTGTATTTAAATATGTTTTTTTTTTCTTCTAGTTTTCTTCTTTTTCTTTTCGTCTTGTTTTAATCTTAGGGTTGAAATAATTTAAAATTGAAAAAGATTTAAATACCCGGGATTTTATCGAGAGACACATCACTTGTCTGGCTCATTCTTAACTTAGACCTACATTTTTTTTATTTTCTGTAACGTTTTGTCTCTTCTTATTATATAATATACTAGCAGAACCTGCGACTTCGTTCGCGCGAATCATAAACCATCTATTACACTTTTAAAATCCATTGTTGGACATCCACCTTCCCCGTTTATTTAAAAGACAACAATATATTGAACACCAAAACCAGATACTAAGTTTTATTGAGCTTGCATCAGGCGCATTTCCGAAAAAGCTTTCAACTTTTGAAGAGTGCTTTTAATTTGTTCTCCGGAATCCATACTATGTGAATGTCGACGCAGCGGCCGGAGTGAACGGTGTGAGCGGAGTAACCGGAGTGTCTGAACTGACCGGATTGGGAGGAGTGACCGCTGCGAGCGGAGTGATCAGAGAGCCCAGAGGGACCAGAGTGACCGGAGTGTCCCGGAGTGACCAGAGTGACCGAAGTACCCGGAGTGACCAGAATGCCCGGAATAATCGGAGTGACCGAAGTGACCGAAATGCACAGAGCGATCCGAGTGGAGTACGCAGAGTGACCGTAGTGACCGAAGTGCCCAGAGTGACTGGAGTGACGGGATTGCCCGGAGTGAGCGAAATGCCTAAGTTCCCGGAGTGACCCGTGTGACCAGAGTGCCCAGAGTGCCCAGAATGACCGGATTGCCCTGTGTGATCGGATTGCCCATCGTGACTATGTAACCCGTAGGGACAGAATTGCCCAGCGTGCGCAGAGTGACCAGATTCCCCAAAGTAACCGGATTGTCCCTGATTGACCCACTTGCCGCGAGTGACCAGAGCACTCGAAGTGCCTAGAGTGACGGGATTGCCCAGAGTGACCGGACTGCCTGGAGTGACCAGATTGCCCGGAGTGACCAGATTGCTCAGAGTGACCGGAGTGTCCAGATTGCCCGGAGTAACCAGAGTGACCAAAGTGGTCGATGTGCCCAGAGTGACCGGAGTGTCCAGAGTGACTGGATTGCCTGGAGTGAACAGATTACCCAGAGTGACCGGATTGCTCAGAGTGACTGGATCGCCCGGAGTGACCGGATTACTCAGTCACCGGAGTGCCCAGATTGCCCGGAGTGACCAGATCGCCCGAAGTGACCGAATTGCCCGGAGTGACCAAATTGCCCGGAGTGTCAAAATTGCCCGGAGTGACCGGATTGCCCGGAGTGACCGAATTGCCCGGATTGCCCAGAGTGACCGGATTGCCCGGAGTGACCGGATTGCCCGGAGTGACCGATTTGCCCGGAGTGACCGCATTGCCTTGAGTGACCGAATTGCCCAGAGTGACCGATTTTCCCGGAGTGACCGAATTGCCCGGAGTGACCAAATTACCCGGAGTGACCGAACTGCCCGGAGTGACCGGATTGCCCGGAGTGACCGGATTGCCCGGAGTGACCGGATTGCCCGGAGTGACCGAATTTCCCGGATTGCCCGGAGTGACCGGATTGCCCGGAGTGACCGGATTGCCCGGAGTGACCGAATTGCCCGGAGTGACCGGATTGCCCGGAGTGACCAAATTGCCCGGAGTGACCGAATTGCTCGGAGTGACTGGATTGCCTGGATTGACCAAATTGCCCGGAGTGACCGATTTTCCCGGAGTGACCAAATTGCCCGGAGTGACCAAATTGCCCGGAGTGACCAAATTGCCCGGAGTCACCGAACTGCCCGGATTGCCCGGAGTGACCGGATTGCCCGGAGTGACCAGATTGCCCGGAGTGACCGAATTGCCCGGAGTGACCGGATTGCCCGGAGTGACCAAATTGCCCGGAGTGACCGAATTGCTCAAAGTGACTGGTTTGCCCGGATTGACCAAATTGCCCGGAGTGACAGGATTGCCCGGAGTGACCAAATTGCCCGGAGTGACCGAATTGCTCAAAGTGACTGGTTTACCCGGATTGACCAAATTGCCCGGAGTGACTAGATTGCCCGGAGTTACCAAACTGCCCGGAGTGACCGGATTGCCCGGAGTGACCGAATTGCCCGGAGTGACCGAATTGCCCGGAATGACCGAATTGCCCAGAGTGACCAAATTGCCCGGAGTGACTGGATTGCCCGGAGTGACCGGATTGCCCAAAGTACTCAGATTTCCCAGAGTGACCGAATTGCCCGGAGTGACTAGATTGCCCGGAGTGACCAAACTGCCCGGAGTGACCGGATTGCCCAAAGTGCTCAGATTGCCCGGAGTGACCAGATTGCCCGGAGTGACCGCATTGCCCTGAGTGACCGAATTGCCCGGAGTGACCGATTTTCCCGGAGTGACCGAATTGCCAGGAGTGACAAAATTGCCCGGAGTGATCGAACTGCCCGGAGTGACCGGATTGCCCGAAGTGACCGGATTGCCCGGAATGACCAAATTCCCGGAGTGACCGGATTGCCCGAAGTGACCGAATTGCCCGGAGTGACCAAATTGCCTGGAGTGACCGAATTGCCCGGAATGGCCAGATTGATCGAAGTGCCCAGATTGACCGGAGTGCCCGGATTGCCCAGAATGACTAGACCTGATTATTAACAAAATAATACTAAAATTAGTATTTATGAAAAATACACATTCTTATTATAATAATACTTTAAAAATAATAAAAAATGCACAAAAGAAAACTGGATTCGAACCTCAAAACTCTCGTTCCTAATCCGCCCACCTTGGCACCACAGCTATCATGATTTTACTAACAGGTGCGAAATTCACCTTCAATTCAAGCGAAACGGGTACTTCTGCCGAGAGGCAAAACGCGATTGTCTGTTTCAAATATTAGTATCATAATAAGTCGATAATTTTATTTTGAAACAATTTTAAAACATTTTATCACCTTTGAATTATTGGATTCGAATAACTGAATTGACACGACACTTCACCGAAGACCTCCCAGATGTAGACCTGGGCGAGATCAGAATTGCTCTGGGACAGCTTAAAACCAACAAAGCCCCGGGTGAAGACGGAGTGACAACAGAACTTCTAAGAGCTGGAGGATTACCACTACTTTACGAGTTACAGA
Source organism: Spicauda simplicius (assembly GCA_949699795.1). Taxonomy (NCBI): domain Eukaryota; kingdom Metazoa; phylum Arthropoda; class Insecta; order Lepidoptera; family Hesperiidae; genus Spicauda; species Spicauda simplicius. The sequence goes on along the minus strand of OX453079.1, from coordinate 400,170 downwards.
GGCTGTTTAACTCCGTCCTTCATAATGGTACAACACCGGAAGCGTGGAGCAGGAGTGCGACAGTGCTGTTCTTTAAAAAGGGAGACAAAACCCTTTTGAAGAACTATAGGCCTATCGCACTCCTGAGTCACGTTTACAAGCTGTTTTCGAGGGTAATTACGAATCGTCTCGCCCAGAGACTTGACGACTTCCAGCCTCCGGAACAGGCAGGTTTTCGAAAAGGCTACGGTACCGTAGACCACATCTATACAGTACGGCAGATTATACAGAAAACTCATGAGTATAATCTGCCTCTTTGTCTGGCGTTTGTGGATTACGAAAAAGCCTTCGACTCCATCGAAATCTGGGCTGTTCTGGATTCACTGCAGAGATGCCGTATAGATTGGCGTTACATAGAGGTGTTGAAATGTCTCTATAAAGCTGCCACGATGACCGTCCAGATTCGTAACCAACAGACAAGCCCTATCCAACTGCGTCGAGGTGTGCGGCAGGGCGATATAATATCGCCGAAACTGTTTACGAACGCGTTGGAGGACGTTTTTAAAACGCTAAACTGGGATGGACGAGGCATCAACATCAATGGCGAGTACATTTCTCATCTCCGATTTGCTGATGACATCGTCATCTTGGCGGAGTCTCTGCAGGATATCGAAGAGATGCTGCACAGCTTGAACGATGCATCCCGTCGTGTTGGTCTTGGTATGAATCTCGACAAGACAAAAGTCATGTTTAACGAGCATGTCATGCCAAGACCGGTGGTCATCGAAGCGTCGACTATTGAAGTTGTGGATGAATACATCTACCTGGGTCAAGTCATAAGACTCGGCAAAAACAACTTCAATAGGGAAGTCGATAGACGTATACAGTTGGGCTGGGCAGCGTTTCAGAAATTTCGTCAAGTCTTCTCGTCACCATTGCCTCAATGCCTAAAGACTAGGGTCTTCAATCAGTGCGTCTTGCCAGTCATGACCTACGCGGCCGAAACGTGGACTCTGACATTGGGACTAGTCCACAAGTTCAGAATAGCTCAGCGAGCGATGGAACGAGCTATGCTTGGCGTTTCTTTGCGGGATAAAATCCGTAATACGGAGATCCGGCAAAGAACCAAGGTAACCGACATAGCCGTACGAATTAGCAAGCTGAAGTGGCAGTGGGCTGGCCACATATGTCGCAGAACCGATGGCCGATGGGGCAGACGAGTTCTCGAATGGAGACCACGATCCGGCAGACGTAGTGTGGGACGCCCTCCGGCTCGCTGGACTGATGACCTTAAGAGGGTTGGAGGCAGTGCTTGGATGAGAGTAGCTGATGACCGAGCATTGTGGCACAGCATGGGGGAGGCCTATGTCCAGCAGTGGAATGATAAAGGCTGATGATGATGATGATGATGATGATGAATAACTATTAAACTATAATAGCCATTTCGTATTAATTCGGAATCCCTGTACTCTAAGAGCGCTTTCACATTCTCACTGTCTGCCCCTATGTATGCTTAGATCTTTAAAATTACGCTACGGATTTTAATGCAGTTAATTTAATAGATAGTGTTTCGTTACCGTAAAACGTAATACAAATTCTATAGACTATTGTCGATGCTTTCATCTCGCCTACTGATTGGCCACAACGGTGACGGATGACAGACAGCTGCATCTGTCAAGCAGTAATTCAAGAGGAAGGTTTTTATGTACAATACTAGCGTAATATAGTGGAGGAACAGTGATTATTTTAGACATTTGACGTTTAGGCGGAACGAAGTTCGCAGGGTAATATAAAGACACATTTTAATATAACAAAGAACTTGAAACAAAATTACATTCTAGACTTTTTGACAAATAAAGACAGAACTCATACAACGCAATAATAAATATTCGCTTAATTGTAGTACGAATGGAAACAACTATGCATCTTTTAGTGAACGAATGCTTTTGAATTTTCATTCAAACGAACGAAACAATTCCAATTTCTCTTGAGTCAATTATAGATAGATAGATAGATAGATAGATAAAACATTTATTTCATAACTTATGATACAACACAAAATTCATATACAAGACATAGAACAAAAGTTGGTGCATACAAAAAACAAACACAAAACAACAAAAAAGTAAAAAAATTAAAGAAAAAGTATTAAAATTATTTATCCATAATCTAAATAAAATGTGTTGCAGCAAAAGTACATGAAATAGGCACCGGAACTCAGTAGAAGCTGAGATTAAACCCCAGCACTGATTTTCAGTCCGGACCATTTCCGAACGCAGCTCGGAAGGCACTTGTATGATAATTATGATTTACAATATTGCCACCGAGTCGATTTTAATATAGAATTAACGTTCTAAATTATTAACACAAAAAGCCTGCTTTAAATTGCTCTATCAATACGCACTAGACCAGTGCGGTCAACTATGGCCCGTGCTCAGCAGTGACACAATATTGGGTTGATGATTATGGGCAGTAGTGGCCACTAACTACCAGGTGGACTGCAACCTCGTTGGCTACTTCTATATAAAAAAAAATATATAACATCTAACAGCCCAACATCATATTTACGCCAATTTCCTATTTTTTACACAAAAGCATCGAAAAATAACAGAGCCCTAATTGTAATACGGATGCAAGCAGCCGGTCCAATTTTTTTGTAATCTCTTTAATAGTAAACGAAGCAAACAGCAAAATTGTTTGTTCGTTATGCTATATTCGTTGTTTTTGTCTATGTAGTTTTTATGAAATTGGGGTAATTGCAGCTAACAAAATATACGTATAATTTATTTGTTGAGCACTTTTTGATATTAAAAAATCTGTACTATGCATTTTTTGCTTGATTGCGTCAGACGAAGGGTTCTGGTTTGCGAGCATACATATGTATGTAAATATGTTTGTGTGTATGCATGTACTACATTTCTTTAGAACAGCCGTCCGAGGCCATGGTTCGGGCGAGACGGAAAACCAGCGCCATGGTTTCATGTGTCGCCATGGCGATAGCTGAGTGTCGCCCATTTCACGATACTATTATGTCACAGCACGAGTCACTTAAACACTAAACTGTATTGTTACTCTGTTGTTGTTATTATTTTGCTTATTTCTATGTTTAGTTTTTTAAGTTTATTGTGTATCATTCATCTTGAACAAATATGATTTCTTTCTTTCTATCAGTAGAAACGATTTGGAGGAATGTAACACGACATATCATAGGAATTAATTCAATTGTATGGATATGCCAAACATATTGCAAGATTTGTACACAAGACGAATACACAAACACTCAGATCCAGAACACGAATCTAAACTCATCATTCAGATACCTTCTGACCAGAAATCGAACCCGGGAGCCATTGCGCGTCAGACCGGTATGGTAACCGCTCCGCCACTCTTATCAACCCATTATTGGCCCACTGCTGGGCACGGGTCTTCTCTCAGAATGAAAGAGTTTTAGGCCATAGTCCACCGCGCTGGCCAAGTGCGAATTGGTGGACTGCAAACCCTCGAGAACTTTTTTTTTAAAGACCTCTTGGTTGTGTAGGTTTCCTTACCATGTTTTCCTTCACCGAAAAGTAGTGATAATTAATTTCTAATACGCACATAAATCAGTGGTGCATGCCTGGGTTTGAACCTCGGACCTCCCGATCGAAAGGGCAAGTTTCAACCATTAGGCTATCACCGCTCCGCCACGCGGGTCTTCAATGTCATGTAGACATATATATAGACTCACAAAGATGTAAAGATTGAATATTAATTTCCACCGCAAGTGTGCTAAAAGTAGCCTTATCAGCAGTAAACTTGAACAATGTTGCTCACGCATAAACCAAAGCTGTAAAACTAAGCACAATGTGCTTTCCAACAGTTATCAATTCCGTTTATAGTTTGGATTTACTAGGATCGCTTTATGAGAGACTTTATAGCTAGGAAATTGTTTTTATTCGGTATACTATTATTGTTATTTTATGAAGAGAGTTGTTACAAGAGGCTAGGCTTTCTTCATCGTCCCTGTAGCCTCGGGGTCAGAATAGGGCTACGGTATCAGCAGCAGGTATATAGGGCAGCGCGCTCGGAGGATTCCGGTTGAAGTCGTTTCGAGATCCCGGAGTCCTCTTTTTCAGCGCCGAGGACGGCCACCGGGGGGGTTTTAGTGCGGTAAAAATCCCACATAACCCTGCGTCGCTCCCACGGCGTCGGGTACCTTTGGAAGGTTTCCCCCTCGAAAAGAAAAAAAAAAGCTTTCTTCATAATGATCATGTTTTGTTTATACGGGACTGGTTATATAGGTTATATTGCAAGCCTTTATTTAACTTTCTAGGGCTACTCGTTTCTATTCGTATCGTAAATATGATTGGAATCTTTCGAATTATTTTAATGTTAATTAGAGAAATTTTCTAAGTAATTAACAGGTATATTTCTTAAGAGATCCACGACGCCTAGTGGTCGAAATATTAGTAGGATATGCATAGGTTTTTGGGTTCGATACCTTTTTTTGTTTTCGAGGGGGGAACCTTCAAAATGTACCTGACGCCATGGGAGCAACGCAGGGTTATGTGGGATTTTGACCGCACTAAGAAATTTAATTTATTAAATAACATAAGCATGAAAACAGAAAAATAAGTTGTTACATGTTACAATCATCAAAAGGGAAAAATATAATTGATTCAATTCCATACGAAGTTTTTACAATTGGACTATGACAGAGTAGAACGACAATAGAGGTCACGAGCCAATCTGAAAGTAACGAGCCAAAACTGGGAATTTACATAGGAATGTCTCCCCTGGCAGCCCTCCACACTCATCTACATACGGGAGCTGTATCAAATATGTCGTATTATACAAGTTTCTCTCGAAACTGGGTACCGTGTTCTGTATAACATGTTTAAAGTACGTAGCGACCTGCATGGCGGAGCAGTTGCCATAACGGTCTGACGCGCAATGGGTACCGGGTTCGATGCGATTTAAATAAAATATAGCCTATAGCCATCCACGATAAATATCCTAAAAGATTAAAAAAATATATTTATATCTGACCTGAACTTCCAGAGATTAGCGCGTTCAAACAAACAAACAAACAAACTTACTAACAAACAAACTTTTCCGCTTTATAATATTTAATATAGATACATTTAAATTGTAATAACTTTTAATACGAGAGGATTGTATTAAAATGAAGACTTAACTATAGGCAAATTTATTTTTGCCTCTTAAGTTAAATGCAGGTTGACTTTGATGCGATTTTAAACACAGACAAACAAAAATTCTAACAAAATTTTTTATACCATAGAAATTTTTACTACTTTTTCTCAATTTTCCAACCTATTTTTAGTAAATACGAGTTCATATGCTGATAATTCATTTCAACAAGTATATATTTTTAATTTCAAGGTGGTAGAACCAGTGTAGTTCGACCGGGGAAGTACCACCGCCAGACTAATTCTAGCGTAAAGCATTTCTTGCGTTTCGATAGAAGGGTGTGGTTGCCGGCACACTTTTACATGAGGCGATCATCATAGTCCTTAGGAGTAGCAACACATCTGTGATTGACTTTAGATGGAATTGAAGTTTATTTCAATTTAAGGCAGTGGCCACTTACCATCAGATGGACTGCATGCTCGTTTGCTACTTCAGTCAGATAAAAAAATTATAATGCTTCACTCGTTAACCATGAGTTTGTAGAATGAAATCACTTCAACTAATACATTTGTTTTGCTATAACAAAATCCAAAGGCTTTGAAACAACCGAACCGAAATTTCCCCCAAAATGGAAAATAAAGGAATAATGGCAAAATTAGTTAGCCTCAAGAGGTTACAATGGAGAGGTCGGAATTAAGTTTAGAACTGACGACCACTACTATCGTCGAAACAACTTTGTTCGGAGAACGGTATTTAGTGGAGACAAAATAATTCAAATTTAATTTACAAGTGCCTGAAGTAGAAACAAGTGAATAGATTTACAATACCAAGTACATCAAGCTTATATTACAACTAGACTCACTAATACCTTCTTAATAAGTATATATCTAGAAGGATTTTCACGATATTTTTTATACCTACATGTCGTCAACCCATTATTCTCCCACTGCTGGGCACGGGTTTTCTCTCTGAATGAGAGAGTTATAGGCCATAGTTCACCGCGCTGGCCAAGTGCGAATTGGTGGACTTCACATACCTCCGAGAACTTTTTTTTAAAGAACTCTCTGCTGTGTAGGTTTCCTCACGATGTTTTCCTTCACCGAAAAGAATACTTACATAAATAAATGTTAAGTTAGTTCAATAATATAGCACAATGTTTAAAAGACATTTAGCTACTGGGGAACCAAGGTCTATCTTACAACTTAAAAACAAGCAACTGTCTAAGAACCGGGCTCTGTTTGGAAGTTCGTTAAAAACATATTTTCTGTGGTTATGAATAATACCATTTTTTTATGATATGGAAGTAACAAAAGAGCATGCAGTCAGGTGAACGGTAAGTGGCCACTGCTTTCCAAGGACATCTATATAAACCAGATAACCATCTATAATAACCAGATAAAATTAGCCTTACGTGAGATACAACTGAGATCTTAGTTTGATTTGGACCCTTGCCGCACCTTTTTCCTTTTTTTATCTGACTGAAGCAAACGGGCATGCAGTCCTGATGGTAAGTAGCCACTGCCGCCCATGGACATCTGTAATCAACTTTATACAGAACATGGGTTCTATTTGAAGTAAATCACAGATGCGTTGCTGCTCCCAAGGACTATGATGGTCGCCTCATATGAAAATGTGCCGGCAACCATACCCTTCTATCGAAACGCAAGAAATACTTCACGCTAGAAATACACATTTTAGTCTAGAACAAAGGAGCGGAACAATACTGCTGTTACTAGACAGAAATAAGAGTTCTACCACTTAATTCGTACCTATAGGTAAGCATAAATTTATTAGTGATAGACTAATGGTTGACACTTGCCCTCTCGATCGAGAGGTCCGAGGTACACACCCAGGCACGCACCACTGATTTTTCTAAATTATGTGCGTATTAGTAATTAATTATCACTGCTTTCCGATGAAGGAAAACATCGTGAGGAACCTACACCCGAGAGATCTTTAAAAAAAAGTTCTCGGAGGTGTATGAAGTCCACCAATTCGCACTTGGCCAGCGTGCTAGACTATGGCCTAAAACTCTCTCTTTCTGAGAGAAGACCCGTGCCCAGCAGTGGGACAACAATGGGTTGACAAGAAGTATATATTTCAATACCATGTCCCTATAGAACTATAACTACGCAGTCCAAAGCAACGGTACTTGAAAAATCACAAACATATTTTCCTTTGCAAAATTATTAGAATTTTCAGACAACAATAAAATTCGATACTGTTATTTCGTTATTTGATCTCGATGTATTTACTACGAAAATGTTTTTCTTGTTCACTTCACTACACTTCACTTTAGGCAAAGTGTGTTGAAAGGAGACACTTTTGTTTCCCAAACACACTTTTATCTGCCAAGGTTGATTGACACATCAATAGTAGACAAAAGTATTTGATTTGGTAATGTTTGCTTACAAAGAAAGTTTCGTCTCAAGAAGTCTTTGTTATTCATGTAGACAGTTTCTTCCAAGCTTTGATATATTTTTGTCGTATTTTCTATGTCCGTAGCTTGTCAGCTTTGTCCTCAAGTGAGGCCGCTTAGTTATGTTATTAATAGGCAAATGCTTTTTAACTATTTAAAAAAAGTAGGTTGTAATATATATATTTTTTTTTTTTATACTTTAACCTAACGATAAGGCAGACGGGCTACCTGATGGAAAGTAGTCACCGTCGCCTATGGACATTCGCAACACCAGAGGAGTCGCCAATGCATCGCCGGCTTTGAAGGAGAGCTCTTTTCGCACCTTTCTTGAAGAACCCCATGTCATAGCGCTCCGGGAATACCTCAGGAGGAAGCTCATTCCACAACTTGCACGTCCGTGGCAAAAACGAGCGTGCAAATCGAACTGTGGAGGACCGCCACGAGTCCAGTTGGTGTGGATGGAACTTCATCCTTCGGCGAGTGGTGCGATGAAGAAAAGGTGACGTAGGCACCAGATCAAAAAGTTCCTCGGAACACTCACCATTGTAAAGCCGGTAGAACACGCAGAGGGAGCCTATGTCCCTCCGCAGGCTTAAAGGTTCTAACCGATCGGTGATCCTTGGGTCGTTGACGATTCGGATCGCACGTTTCTGCACGGAATCAAGTGGGTTAAGTTGGTATTTGGGCGCCCCTGCCCAGAGATGCGAGCAGTACTCCATGTGGGGTCTCACTTGCGCCTTATAAAGCAGAAGGAGTTGCCCCGCAGTGAAGTACCGCTTGGCCCTGTTCAGAACACTCAACTTTTTAGATGCCAACTTGACTTTAACATCCAATTGACTCCGAAACTGCACATCACACGAGATGTCAACGCCCAGGATCATATTACAACTTACTACCTATTTACCTATTTAACTACAGGGACGATGTTATAACATCGTCCCTGTAGTTCCGGGATCAGAATAGGGCTACGGCATCCCCTGCCTGTCGTATGAGGCGACTAAAAGGGGCTTGCGGGCGGCTAGAGTGGGAGCTCGAACCGTTCGGTCAGGCGATCCCGAGGAGGACGGCGGTATATGTGGTCGGATACTGTCGTAAAGACTAGACGGAGCGGTGGGCCCAGCCGCCCATCTGGGAGGAGCCCGATGGGGCAACGCACTCAGACGATTCCGATTGCAGTCGGTCCGAGTTCCCGGAATCCTCTTTATAGCGCCGAGGACAGGCCACCTGGGGAGTTTTAGTGCAGTAAAAATCCCACATAACCCTGCGTCGCTCCAACGGCGTCGGGTACCTTTTGAAGGTTTCCCCCTCGAGAACAAAAAAAAAGGTACGTACTATAACATGCTATTAAGATGTATTCCCAATGTTAAAAACGTTAAACTTATTTGGCTTATGAAACTTAACTATGAACAAAGGGAAGCTCTACTAGAAGTTAATACAGACAGTCTGTCACATCCGCAAATACGCATCTATACATACATACTCAGACACATGACAAACATTCACACTTGCACATACACATTCATGCACACACACACATCACTCACGCACACACACACATACACACACACACACACATTGAAATTCAAGTAAGAAAATAGTTTTTATTTCATTAAATTTGTCTTTTTAATAGCTTATACATGTAAAGGAAGAGAGGGGAATCTTGGCACAGGTAAATATTCACTTAAAAGAATGCCTCAATTTAAGAATTAGTTGAAATGTCTATGGTGTATTATCATACACCTTTGAGAAATTAATAATAGTTACATTTCTTCATTATTAAGTTATTTGCAATATGGAAAAGTTAACCTTTAAACAGCACTGCGAACAATGTTATAATTATTCTATTTGAAATGTAGACTGCAAGGTGTTTAAATCTGGTACCTGAAACAGAATAAAATTTAAATTAGGCAAATTATATATATTCCTATTTAATTTAATTTTGCACAATTGTAACAAACAAGTTAAGAGATCTCAAATTAGTATTTTAGACTAAAAATACCCTACAAAGTTATAGTAACATTTAGAAATATTTTTTATTACATTTACGCATGTTTTACTTACAAAAGCATACATATCTTATGTTACATCTCACGTGGAATGAGCCAAGAATAAATAAATGATGTTATAATTTGACGACGCGTGTGGCGGAGCGGTTACCATACCGATCTGACGTGCAATAGGCCCCGGGTTCGATTCCCGGCCAGACAGGTATCTGAATGATGAGTTTAGATTCATGTTCTGGGTGTGGGTGTTTGTGTATTCGTCTTGTGTGTGTCCATGGTACCCACGACACAGGAGGAATCCTAGTGTAGGGCTATGGGTGTAGAAAGCGTGTGTGTGTTTTAATTTAAAATCGCATTCTACTCATGTAACCAAATGGCACTGAATATAATTCTAAATCAATAATTGTAAGTAGTTGATAACAAATTGATACGTACTGCGGGGTGTCAGTTAACAACATCACCTCCTCTTTTCCCCGGGATGTCGTGTGAAATGACAATGAGTTAAAATCCAGAAAATGGGTGGCGGCGTCTTTCTGTATAATACCAACATATGTTGTCTCCAACACGCAAGAAAAATGTGGTGATTATTGCCAAAATCCTCATTAAGGCAGGCTTAACTCCAAAAATTAGCCTCAAAGTTGTGATTGATAATAGACGAACAAAATCAAGCAAATAACATTTTTTATGAACTTTTTTTATGGACTCAAACATTAAACTCTATATTGTTCATCATTAAATTCAATATTATTTTCAAAAAAGCATAGTTATTCAATCTTATGACCTTTCAATTCATCAAAGCCAATCAAATCGTCAATCAAATCAATATTTTCTCATCCCTATTCTGACGCGTGTAATCGACAAAGCTCATATCGTTAATACTGCGGCTGCCACGGGAATTAAAGACGGGAATATTTAAATGTATACAATATTTTCCCGATAAAAATGCAGATACTTCAAATAAAACCAACTGCAATACATATTTTGCCAGGTGGTAGAATCAGTGTATTTCGACCAGGGATGTACCACCGCCAAATTTATTTCAAATGTGAAGTAGTTCTTGCAATTCGGTGAAGGGTGTGGTTCAAATCAATGCGATTCTAATCTAACAAAAACCTTATTTATTCAAAATCTTCATAAGCAAAACTAATTATGATAACCTTTCAATTCATCAAATCGAAGTTCAAATCAATATTTCTCATCCCTATTCTGGCGCGTGTAATCGACAAAGCTCATATCGTTAATACTGCGGCTGCCGCGGGAATTAAAGCCGGGAATTATTTGTTCATTTCCTGCAGCGAGCGGCAATTTATCAACCCTGTCAATGATTCATGTTGCAATTTTTCTCACATGTGTTTAATTTTGTCCGGGACTTTTAGAACGGGGAAAATGGAAAAGTTTTTGCCGATACAATATTTTATGTGTAAACAATATTTTTCTGATGTAAAATTGCAAATGCTTGACATAAAACTACGTGTAATACATGTTTTAAAAGGTGGTAGAACAAACTTCACTCGTTCGTTCGGAAAGACGACTCTTAATTTGGGACATCTGGGAGGAGCCCGAAGGTCTTAGTCTTCGGGAGTACGTTGCATCTAGAACCAACTTCAGGTAGAACCTTATTTGTATATTAACTTTCTTACAGATGTCCGTGAGGGGCAATGACAACTTACTAACAGTGGATTGCATGCTCGTTTGCTACAACTCCCGTATAAAAAACTCTTTTTCTGAAAGACAAATATAATTGGTCCATGTTGAGAAAAACTTGTGTCGAAACTCAACACACCTTCGAGAACTCGACAGATCATGTAAAGTGTAAAACTCAATTTGACGTAGTACTCAAAATTAAGTGTTATCTGATTTTAAAGAATATTATCTAGTATATATGAATAAGCTATCGTTGTTTCTCATTAGATACTTTCCCTGTCTAATTTAATAAGACACGTAATGCATTCTTAGATATTACCTGCACCAGAGTTACATGTACGATCGGAATTAAACCCGGGAATTATTTGTTCGTTCACGCAGCGAGTAGCAATTTATCAAAGCTGTCGACACGCCACTTACTATTTGCTCTGGGTTCTGTATAATGTTCTAATTTTTCACTCGTTTAAAGAGAAACGATCGTATGACATTTTTTTAATAAATCTGTAAATTTATTGAACTGACGACGAAGGAATATTCATCCTTATTGGTAGGAAAAAAATGCTTAAATTTACTTCAAATTTCTTCTAAATTTTCTTAAAGTAGTAAACAAGCCATATAAGACGGTAAGAGGACGATGCCACGTGCCTGCTAAGTCTGGGTTCTATCTGATGACAATCACTTATGCGTTGAAACTCCCAAAGACTAAGATGGTGGCTTGCAAAAGTAAGCCAGCAACGGGTATGGTTCCCACCGAAATAAAAGAACAACACAACGTTACAGCAGTGCTGGCCTAATCGTTGAAACTTGCTCTCTCGATCGGGAGGTCCGAGGCTCAAAACCAGGCACGCACCACAGGTTTTTCTAAATTATGTGCGTATTAGAAATTAGTTATAACTGCTTTTTGATGAAGGAAAACATCGGAAGGAAACCGGCACACCCGAGATTTCTTTAAAAAAAAAAGTTCTCGGAGGTGTGTGAAGTCCACCAATTCGCACTTGGCCAGAGCGCCACCGCTCTGGCCAAGTGCGAATTGGTGGACTACGGCCTAATACTCTCTGATTCTGAGAGAAGACCCGTGCCTAGCAGTGGGACTTTGGCAAAGGGAGATCTCCCGCCAGGCTAGGTGATCATGCCTGGGGAGCGGCCGTGCTCCGACAGTTGATGTTCGGAACTTGTATATATGCAGGATTCTGAGAATGCTTCGATAGCGTGTTTCAGAATACTAGTAGCGCCATCTCTTGATGAGTAGCGGGAGGTCGCCACATCACCCCCTGCTCAGACCGGAGGTCGATAGGTCCGCAAGTCTTCGTGCAAGTACCAGTAGTTCGCCCTCTATCTACGGTGAGTCGAGATGTGAGAGCGAAGTGAGGCCTTGAGATGCCCTCTATCCACGGTGAGTCGGGATGTGAGGGTGGAGCGAAGTGTGGAGGCGAGCAATGTCTGCTCAAGCCGTCCGTGATGTCGCGGAGAGCAGCTGGACCAGGCACAGGAAGCGTTTCATGATGCGCTGCGATGCACCTGATGAGCTGCTGATCAGATGTTCTAATGCTGCAGTCCATCCAGGGTGTGATGTTGCCACCATCGAGAAGGGACGCGTTCTTGTCAGGGGTCACCACTTTGGCAAAGGGAGATCTCCCGCCAGGCTAGGTGATCATGCCTGGGGAGCGGCCGTGCTCCGACAGTCGTTGTTCGGAACTTGTATATATGCAGGATTCTGAGAATGCTTCGATAGCGTGTTTCAGAATACTAGTAGCGCCATCTCTTGATGAGTAGCGGGAGGTCGCCACATCACCCCCTGCTCAGACCGGAGGTCGATAGGTCCGCAAGTCTTCGTGTGCAAGTACCAGTAGTTCGCGCTCTATCTGCGGTGAGTCGAGATGTGAGGGCGAAGTGTGGCCTTGAGATGCCCTCTATCCACGGTGAGTCGGGAGGTGAGGGTGGAACGAAGTGTGGAGGCGAGCAATGGCTGCTCAAGCCGTCCATGATGTCGCGGAGAGCAGCTGGACCAGGCACAGGAAGCGTTTCATGATGCGCTGCGATGCACCTGATGAGCTGCTGATCAGATGTTCTGATGCTGCAGTCCATCCAGGGAGTGACGTTGCCACCGTCGAGAAGGGACGTGTCCTTGTCTGGGGTCACCACTTTGGCAAAGGGAGATCTCCCGCCAGGCTAGGTGATCATGCCTGGGGAGCGGCCGTGCTCCAACAGTTGATGTTCGGAACTTGTATATATGCAGGATTCTGAGAATGCTTCGATAGCGTGTTTCAGAATACTAGTAGCGCCATCTCTTGATGAGTAGCGGGAGGTCGCCACAGGACAATAATGGGTTGACGACGACACTACGCTACGCTAAATAGGTGAAACGGTAGTAACTCCACGGTCAAACCATTCTCCTTCTATCATCTTGCAATACATGAAAATAATATAATACATATAAATCTCATCGTAATAACACAAACAAACTACCCGAAATATCATTTTAGTGTCAGAAAACTGCTGTGCTGCTGGTCAGTGCTGACAACTCCCTATACCACACGGGGTATGTAAACATATGAAATTATGTCATAACTTGTTGACGATTCAAAATATTCGAGTGTGTTCTGATGAGACATTTCAATTGAGAGTAAGTTACAAACGTATATTTTAGGTACTTCTATAATAATACCTACGTATGTAAAAAAAAATCCTTAATTAAAAAATACAAAAAATACAACCCTGGGGGTTGTATTTTTTGCGTGCGTGAGCCACATAGTCTTTAAGTCAGAAATAGTACTTCTTACGACTGATATTTTAACTTTTGACACAGTAAAAAATCATCGTGTTACTGCCGCTATCTTAAAAGTCATTGGACTGTGAGAAATTTCCTTTTCTCTCCGGAACGTTTATAAAAATGAAATAGCTGTGCTTTAGAAATTTCCTCTCAATGATTTGCACTCCTGTGATTGATGGATTTAAGGCATTTTGTCCATCTCCTTTAAACAAGCGATAAGCGATACAAATATAATTGAATGTGAATGTATAATCAATAGTAAGCTATAATAGCTAGGACTATTAGTAAGCTGAAGTGGCAATGGGCAGGCCACATCGTTTGTTGGGCAGACAACCGATGGAGCAGAAGAGTCCTCGAATTGAGACACCGTCTGGGCAAAAGGAGTGCAGGCCGCCCGACCAGGTAGACTGATGATCTGAAGAAGACGGCGGGTAACTGCTGGATCCAGATGGCTCAAGACCGGTCGAAGTGGCGCAGATTAGGCGAGGCCTATGTCCATCAGTGGACTTACAAAGGCTGATGGATAGATGGAAGGACATAAACAATTGAATATAAAAGAAAATTAACAAGTGCGAATTGAACTCTCACGGATACATTGCACGTTATGGCTGAAAGCGAAAACGTAAGCGTGCTGTGTATGTTGCAATGTATTAGCGGTAACAAGATCATTGCTTGCTTCAGAGAAACATATTAAACTCGTACTAAGGGTGCTTAGTTCTTAATACGAAGTGAATGGTACAGTTCCATTTATAAAACGGATCGTCTCTCACTACGTAAATTGTTTTCACAAACTACCACGCTGACCAGTTGTGGTCGAGTTCACTTTGTTCTTGTCTTTGGTAAAACAAGTTCCTAAAATATATTACTTGTACAGTTAAAATGTGTCTAAAGCTTTCTTTGTGGAACTTTTGAAGACATAATATTCCAGTGCTAAATTGGATTGTCTAGTATTGTGCGAAGACTATATTGTTTCACGCATAATGTAACTCCGTTTTAATGTTATCAGCATTTTAATCACAAGAACGATAAGTACAGATGTACTGTTGTTGACGATCAAAATAAACAATAGAGGGCAAGAAACATTACCCTGCAATACCCCTATTCGATTTTGATTAACACTTTGGTGTGAAGCATCTAGTTTATCCTTTAATTTAACTGTCAAGTGCTGACAGGCTATTTAGTAAACGGGTATCCTTATCAAATATACAAATATCAATGTTTCCTGACATTTCATTATGAAGTACATCAAACGCTTTTGATAAGATGATAACTCGAACTAAAATATTCAATTTAATTAGTTCTAATACTCATAAACGACTTCATTAGGCAGAATATTATATTAATTGGTCCCATGTGTCTAATTTTTTACCATCAAGTTTGAATACTAACTTCGGGCGGATATAATTTGGGCTATTCATTTAGAATATATATTTCGGTAATTGTCGAATCTGGGACCCCTGTCACGTACGGCGGCGACGGTCTACGAATTACCGTCGGTCTAATCAACGCTGGGACGTGTGCTATCCGAATCAATTATGTGTATGATATCAGGGTATTTGAAGTTTAGATATTTTCTATTATTTATTTTATTGGTAAGTAGCTTTATTATAATGAAACTGAGACAATATTAAGGTATGTCACTAATATTTACTAGTTAAGCTAAGTTATTATATAGTGCCTCCCATTGATGCTCGTGAATATCTATAATCAACCCCAGGTGAGGACTAAGTTGGTCTCATATATGTATGTATTCCTTACCACACCCGTTAAAGCGGAGCACAGCAGTACTAAATACTATTGTTGATGAGTGGACGTCATGCCGGTAAAGTCAAACTGTATAAGTTTAAGGTAACATATAAGTTTTAATTCCATTTTGGTGCGTAATCTGTGGAATTAGTATTTTAAATAACAATTTTATACGCCATCATAATAAATTATATGATTGAAACTTGCCCTCTCGATCGGGAGGTCCAAAGTTCAAACCCTGGCACGCACCATTGATTTTTCTAAAATAATGTGCGTATTAGAAATTAAATATCACTGCACACCCGAGAGTTCTTTAAAAAAAAGTTCTCGGAAGTGTGTGAAGTCCACCAATTCGCACTTGGCCAGCGCGTCGGACTATGGCCTAAACTCTCTCATTCTGAGAGAAGACCCGTGCCCAGCAGTGGGACACGGGCTGACGAGAGAGTAAAAATTCTTAAGAGTGAGGTTTATAAAGTTGACCTTAATATCAGTTACTCAGTAAAGTTAACACCGATACTTAAGTGCACAACATATGAAAGTTTCAGTACAAGCCACCATCTTCCTACACGGAATAAAAATCTAAGTTAACAATTTTCACAGACTGGTGTCCCAAACAGCTATGATCATTCCGAAGCGGGTCACGTAGAGCGTCGACGTCGGGGGATAGAAGCTGCATTTGACCACGATTGGGTAAAGAACGATTGTACATACATTGAATTTATAGTAGTACTACGTAGTATGTTTAGTTTGTTGATGTTATGGACCGAGGTCAACTACTTGTTGTAGTTGAATTTAGTGCGATTGTATTTGGCTGTACTGTCTTGTATTATTCTTTTTCGAAACTGAAAATCAGAAGAGTATGCTATATGATGCTAGTATGGATTAAAAAATATAAACACGCTAAACACGCTTTCTAACCTCATAGCCCCACACTAGGATTTTCTCCTGTGTCGTGGGAACCATGGACACACACAAGACGAATACACAAACACCCAGACCCAGAACATGAATCTAAACTCATCATTCAGATACCTGTCTGGCCGGGAATCGAACCCGGGACCCATTGCGCATCAGACCGGTATGGTAACTGCTTCGCCACGCGGGTCTTCAAATTCAAAAATATGTAACGTTATAGTTAATATTACAAATCCAGAAGTTTAAAAGATGTACGTATGTGTATTACTCTTTCAAAACTACCGATCCGATTTCACTTAAATTTGAAACTCAGATAGTTTATGATCTAGATTAAGAAATAGGACTTATTGGCGCAGTAAACATGAACAAAGCGGTCAGAACTGCGGTAATAAGCTAATAAATAATAATAAGAATAAATCCAACTGAACAGAAATTGGTGGCGCAAGTTCACCCTTCGCAACCAACTCACGTACACTGGAGCTGCAGCTGACCACTATTTTGGATAATTCGTCGTTTCCAATAACAATATCCGTATTGAATAATCTAATTTATATACGTATTACTCGTGAAATACATTGTGTTTTCATGCGATTGCAATCGAGTTAATGTATGTACTTAAAACGTTAAAGAATTTTAATATTGATATGGTCACTATAAAATATTTTTAGGTTACATAATTAGTTAAAACCGAAGGTCCCTCAAGAAGGGACTAAATAAATAAATAACTAAATTGGTACTACATGAGTTGCGAGGCTTGTTTTTTTTGACAAGTATTGTTTATTATGGGACTCATTAAAGCAGGAAATATGACCAAAGGCGATCTGACCAGCGGAAATAAGCTAGGTAATAATAATAAATATAAATGCAAGTAAACAGAAAGGTGGCGCAAGTTCACCCTTCGCAAACAACTCACGTACACTGTGAGCTGCAGCTGACCACCATTCTGGATAATGAACGGTTGTAAATACCCTCAAATTATTCTATAGTGGTTTAGCTTTATTTGCTGTGATGTAATTGCCTCGTGATTATGGAAAAATTTTTGGAGTATGTAGCTATCATAAGTTTTAATTTACATGTAGCATTTACAGCAATTCCTATAGCTAAGTTCTGAGCAATTCCGTGTTTCCGACCAGGAATCTCAAGTTGTCGGTTCCCAAAAGAGGTCGATATCGACACCCTGGGAACTGAAAACTGGATACCACAAAGTAATACTTGCCGTATTTTATGTCAATAAGAAAAGAAAACAAGAGATTAGATTTTAAGATAATTGGTTATGGGTGTGGGATATCAATATAATTAGCAAAAATATGTTTTTGTCCAAAATAACTCGAGAATTCCTATATTACATTGTCATAAAACGTCAACTTTACCCTTCAGCAACCATCATCAAGCACTACGTGTATTGTGTGTGCTTGCAGCTTCTGCTGCGATAAAAAGTGTCATGTTTCATTAAACATATATGATTAAAATAATTTTGAAATTATTTCAATCGTTTTAAATTTAATAATTTCATAACCACATGGATTTTTTTAATTTAATAATTTCACAGCGACATGGATTCCCGAAACCGACAAATGTAATGACATTTATCAGCTTCGGGAATCCATGTTGTTATGAAATAATTAAATAAAAAAAACATTTCAAAATTATTTTCTTTTGAAAATATCATATTCCAGTTAAGTAAAGTAACATTAGTCATATCCGCTTTGAATATTAATAATTTTAAAAAAGTATTGTTGATTGTTAAAAATATAATAAATAAAATAACAAAGCAAAGAATCGAATAACCGAGAGAATATTGTTGACACATATTATTTCATACTGACAAAATAAAATAGTGAGCGTATACGTATTCACCTCACCTCACTCTCTGACTGTGGATACCTTACTAATTATTGCTATGGGTTACGGATATATTATGCTTATTGACCGATATTGGAATTATGTATTAGCTGAATCCTGCTGCTTCGCCCGCGTTAACAAAAATCCGATTGTCTCGTAGCAATAACATATTTTCCTACAGTAAAAAGTAGCCTATATGTTAATCTAGAGTATCAGCTAACTTCCTACCAAATTTTATGAAAATCACTCCAGCGGTTTAGACGTGAAGAAGTAACAAACATACGCACTCACAAACATTCAAATTTATAATATTAGTATGATTGTATGTTTGTTATGATGTTTTCAGGAATTATTACAATATTTTGATAGAAGCTCCCTGTTTGCGTTTTATCCGGTAAGCTTATTAAAAGATAAAGTACTTAAAATTACAATGCAATCAAGTACTTTCCAAGATTAACAAAGACAGATGGAGCGGTAAAATATTTACGAGATTTTTTTACTTTTTTTATATCTAAGTCGGGCCATGACTTGCTATCCCAGAAATTGCATGAATATTTGATATGGAAAAATGAATAATTGGTAAAAGTAACGGGTGCGAATAGCAAAATATGGCATACAAGCGCCTGTAGAAACTGCAGAATACAAAATACTCACATATAGTTAAATAAATAATTATAAAAAATCACTAGAATGTTCAACAGAAAAGAGGAAAGTTATAAAATATTATAGGGTGCTTTTGGCGGTGATAAATATTACGGTAGGTTGAAATGTCTGTTTCTCCCAAGTCCATACATAAATAATTTTTAATTTAAATTATACTCAACCCATTAATTAAATTATACTCAAACTAGTTGACCGTTCGTCGTTCCGCCTAAAAGTCAAAAATCTAAAATTATTAGTGTTTGACTACTACATTATACATGTATTATGCATAAAAAGAAAAACCTTCCTTTTGAATCTCTATCTATTAAAAAACAGCATTAAAATTCGTAGCGTAGTTTTAAAGATCTAAGCATACATAGGGACAAACAGCGACAAACGACTTAGTTTTATAATATGTAGTGATATACATTAACTGAAAACATAATAAAAGTTTAACAAGTAATAACGCCAATGCAATAAACCAAGTTGCAATCCCAATAAATAACGTATGTCTCAAAATGTATGTATGTGTGGCAGCTGTATGGACTCATTCCCGTCACGTGGCGGCTGTCGATAGCCGCTAATGGTTCCCGCGAGCCCGGGATATATCGGTATTAACTAACTTATTATAATTTTGTTCCTTGTTACCTTAGTTATTAGTTTCTTTTCTGTGAGATTATGTTGCTATGTTATAGTTTCTGTGAGGTTATATACACAGGTTGCAGGTAGAATTGATTAGATGTAATTCGACCGGGGAAGTACCACCGCCACACCTATTTCTAGCGTGAAGCATTTCTTGCGTTTCGATGAGTGTGGTTGCCGGCACACTTTTATATGAGGCGGCCATCTTAGTCCTCGGGAGTGGCAACGCATCTGTGATTGACTTCAGATAGAACCCATGTTCTATTTGAAGTTGCTTACAGATGTCCATGAGCGGCAGTGACCTCTTACCACCAGGTGGACTGCATGCTTGTTTGCTGCTTCAATCAGATAAAAATCTCTGGATAGGAACTCTGTTCTATATGAACCTGCTTACCGGTGTTCATGTTCAGCAGTGACCACTTAGCGTCACATTGACTCGTTCGCTATTCGAATTATATGCTATAACATTTTTAGGGTTCAGTTTGTCCAAATTTCACTCGTAATTTCAATGGCTGTGTACCGCAACCAATTTGATCCCAATCTACTATACCGGTAATTTTACCGACTTTATGTTAATCATACTTATATACTTACACTTATACTAATATTATAACAGCGAAAGTTTGTGAGTGTGTATGTTTGTTACTTCTTCACGTCTAAACGGCTGGAGCGATTTTCATAAAAATTAGTAGGTAGTTAGCTTATACTCTGGATTAACATATAGGCAACTTTTTATTGTGGAAAAATAACTTATTCCAATGGGACAACCGATTTTTGTTAACGCGGGCAAAGCTGCGGGATTTAACTAGTCAAAAATATGGCTAAGTTTGGTTTTTAAGGATACAGTTAGTATTGTGCGTTGGAGCATGGAAGCTCAGAAAGGAAAACAAGTAGACGTAGGGTAAATTGGTTAACGTACCACTACTGCTTGTCAAATTTCTCCTGGCCACTGCAATACAGGTTTAACAAGGACTCATGCAGTTGGGTCGAACTATCGGCGAAAAATAATTCGAAAATCGCGTATCTTAAGTACCCGTTACAATTAAATTTAAGCAGTTACAAAGAGTAAAAATTGGGTTGGTACACATATCTAGCTATCCTACGTCGAAATGAATACTACGCCTACAGAGAAACAATAAAAATAAAATGAATATTAACTGAAATTCAATAAAAGCAAATAACAATAACCTTTCAGCTTTTACGAGTTAATTTTTATCAATATAAGACTTTATTATTCCACAAAGTTTCAAGGCATTAAACACATTTCAACACATTCGCTTATTGTTCTTATTTACGAAAATATCGACAGATTACTTATAGTCTAACCGCAGACGTCGGTGGTTTACAACTTTCTTTCGATAAGTAGTGCGATGAATAAAAAATTTTCGTTGGCAACAAATAGTTTTACAGATTACTTTATTGTTGAAACGATAAGAGACTCAAAACAATAAAATTGGTGTCCATTAAAATCATGGAGCACGGCTACATATAAAATAGGATCAGAAAGATCGGAAAAATAAAATCCAGTGTGATAAGACGGATAATCCAGACAAATTAACCACAGTCTAAGCGGATTATTCTACCAAGGCTAGTTAAAAGCTAGTAAAAGCCTTTACCAACACTCGTTTTATGTCACCGATCTGAAATTGAAAAATGAAAATGGAACAAAGAACAAAAAAGTCCTGGCTTTTCAAAACATAGAAGTGAAAAAATGCATTCTGTTTGAAACGGCGGGAGACATAAAGCAAAGGAACGTACCGAACAATGAAAAGAGGACTTTACAACTAAGATTAGTGTAGGCATAGGAAATACTGAGTTCTCAGTTCAATGAAGCTCAATTTTTATACTAAAAATCGAAGTGCAGGAAATAGAAATCAGTTCCAGTACCGACTAGCAAATAAGTAGTAGAGCTAGCAAAATTTCTTGGTATTTGAAATCAACTACATATTAAGCAGTGATAGCCTAATAATGGTTGAAACTTGAACTCTCAATCGGGAGGTCCGAGGTTCACACCCAGGCATGCACCACAGATATGTCCGTATTATAAATTAATTATCTATGTTTTTCGGTGAAGGAAAACATCGTGAGGAAACCTACACACCCGAGAGGTCTTTAAAAAAAAATTGAGGTGTGTGAAGTCCACCAATTCGTACTTGGCCACCGCGGTGGACTATAGTCTAAAGCTCGAACTCGAAGACCCAGCGGTAGGACGATAATGGGTGGTACCCATGGCCTGCTTAGTACCTTTTTATTTTGCTATGAAAAAGAACGAGTAGATACCCATGCAGTAAGACATAAAAGAATGTCATCAACAAAAATTCACTCAAATTCAAAAACTATTTCTCCGAGCCGTTTCGCTGACATTTCCAAAAGATTTGTAAAGAGCGCAGCACTTAGCTCTGTTTAACCCGAACATACTGTAAAGCAACACAAGACCAAATGTTCCTGCACTCACTGCAGCCGACATGTTCAATAGCGATTTGTTAGTGACGCGCTAACGGTTTGAAACTGCATGCGTCATTGCACATGACACTGATTTGTAGCGCTCTGATTTTAAGCAAAATATCAGGAATTGTTCCTACGCTAGTACAATTTATGATCTACTAGTTGTATGGCACGCGTGGTAGCTATTTACTTTGCTATGAATAAGGAACTAAAAAGCCTTTTTTTTAAACAAATGAAATGTGATTTTTAATGTAGTAGTAGTACATATTCATTTGGCACATATTTATTGAGCAGTGATGGCTTAATGATTGAAACTTGCCCTCTTAATCAGGAGGTCCGAGGTCCAACCCAGGCACGCACCACTGATTATTGTGCGTATTAGAAATTAATTATCACTTCTTTTCGGTGAAGGAAAACATCGTGAGAAACCTACACACCCGAGAGTGTTTTAAAAAAAAGTTCTCGGAGGTGTGTAAAGTCCACCAATTCCCACTTGGCCAGCGCGGAGGACTAAGGCCTAAACTCTCATTCTGAGAGAAGACCCGTGCCCAGCATTGTGACAATGATGGGTTGACGACATCTTGACATACAGAGCACCACAAGCGAAGCTTATACAATTGTTATTCTACCAGTCCATTATTGAACACGCATGAGTACTTACTCATTAGTAGATCGGTAATTGCTAGACTAACTAGCAATTCCCAATCCAATTCCGACCGCGTTCCACATCGTTGTAGGTTATATAAAGCCTCTATGTTTATTCAAGATAGGATACAGGAACCAGGAAGAACCAGTGTAGTTCGATACCACCGCTACACTTATTTCTAGCGCGAAGTAGCTCTTGCGTTTCGATGGAAGGGTGTGGTTGCCGACACACTTTTACATGAGGCGACCATCAGTCTTTGGGAGTAGCGATGCATCTGTGATTGACTTCAGATATGACCTATGTTCTATATGAAGTTGATTACAGATGTCTATGGGCGGCGGTGACCACTTACCATCAGGTGGACTGCATGCTCGTTTGCTACTCCATTATTATAAAAAAATACCCTTATTCTATAAGTTATATACAGTTGTCCATGGGCGGCAGTGACCACTTACCATCAGGTAAGAATCATAACATAAAAACATTATAATATCGGGCGTAGGTACAAAAACTTATAAGTTTACCATCTGGTTACTTCGATAACAAACAAAATAAATGATAATAACAATCTTACATGAAAATTAAATAATAATAATAATAGTCTATAAGTGTAGTAAACGCAACCCAATTCACCAATTTTTCTCCATGAAGTCTAGATCCAGTTACCAGTCCAGCACTAGCATAATACAGCATAAGCATATACTGCCTGAATGCGAGTCTTAGTAATAGGGTTCTCATGTACGGAACCCTATAAAACTCATGCAATAAAACCGCCTCTCGCATACGACAGTGATTCGTGGAGTTTCCTATAGTTTCGGTGTCCATGCAATATTTCAGCTGCCGTTTTGACAGTTAACGAGTTACTCGCAAAACCATTCAGCGACTCAGCGGATTCAGTTTACGTTGTGCCAATAAAATTTTCGCTAACGTCGGTAAATAAAAGAAAATAACTCTTATGTTTTAAAGCGATTGGCCGCGGTTTGTATTCGAATCGGTCAGAGAAGTTGAGCGATACCGCGCGGTCAATAGTTAAATATGTTTTTGAAGTGAAACTTCTTTAGGCGCATGAGGGTAAAATTTTTACAGATGAAACGTCACGCCGGTATGCAACGGAAGTGTCGGAAAAGAGAGAGAGAGTGATCGAGACCGATTGAGAGAGAGTAAGACAGGGCGAACGTAGCATGAGCAACTAGCCGTGGAGTGAGAGTTGGGAGCAAGCGAGTGAGAAAGATTGAGAGAAAAAGTGAGACAGAGCGAACGTCGTATCACGCCTTTTTCCCTTCCTCTTAATCTTGGAAATTTAAAGTTTTAGATTTGTATAAATATAAACAAGATTTATAAATTAGTTCGCCAAAGAAGTTTCACTTCTGACATGTGTACTTTGTACGCTAGCATGTTTTTTTTTAATCAAATTTCTGCAACGAACGAGATCGCATTCACCTTACGATATGTTTTTTTTTATCTGACTGAAGTAGCACACGTGCATGCAGTCCACCTGATTGTAAGTGGTCACTGCCGCCCATGGACATCTGTAATCAACTTCATACAGAACATGGGTTCCATCTGAAGTCAATCACAGATGCGTCGCTACTCCCGAGGACTATGATGGTCGCCTCATGTGAAAGTGTGCCGGCAACCACACCTTTCTATCGAAACGCAAGAACTGCTTCACGGTAGAAATAGGTGTGGCGGTGGTACTTCCCCGGTCGAACTACACTGGTTCTACCAACTTTTCTAAAAGTGAACATAGCAACGCTCGCCAATTATATTGTAATTGAATGACCACAATTGTACCAAAAGTATATTTTTACCTCACTCTAACGGATACACTTCAGGTTAATTAGAATACCCGTTTATCTAAAATTATGAACACGTAAATTGTTGTTTTAAGGAACATAGGCTCAGACCATAGAGATCTATGTCTAAAATAAACAAGCCTATTTCAAAACAGCGATATTTGTGTTTACTTTTGTATATCGAGCGCGTGCATACATTACAGTACCCGAAAGAAAACAGCGTAAATGCCACAGTCGAACAACTCGGAGCAATCCATCATGAGGACCCCTGACCTTTAGGCCTCGGAGTTAGACAATAAGCATTCGTGAAAGAGAAGTAATGTGGTTTAAATGTACATAGGACGGCCTAGAAGTTAATTCCTACTAATATTAGCTATATTAATAAGTGAAGCAAAAACTTGCGATCCGTTGTTAAGAAAATTACTGTGGCCGGTGAAGTATGAAATTTGGAACGGTTATAGTTTATACAGAGAAGAAGTGCAGGATGCTATCACTTTTTTAATAATACATAAAACATTTGTAAAACAATAAAAGCACATTAAACTCTTATTTTGACACAATATATAATTAACGAATATATAAATATATAATTAACGAAACAAAACGTTCAATGTCTTACATGACATAACGTCAAAAATTGTCAAAATACCCTTCATTGCTTTTAAATGCAGCTTAGTCAATATTTAAAATAACTCGAATATTAATACATACACATTCTCACAGTCCACCAATTCACACTTGGCTAGCGCGGTGAACTCTGGCCTATAACTCTCTCATTCTGAGAAGAGACCCGTGCTCAGCGGTGAGACAATAAAGGGTTGACGACATACATTCTCACAAACATTTTCATTTACGAAATTGATAAAACAAAATAGAAATTCTAGGGCATTAAAAACTAAATAAACTCAAAAGCAACCGTCATACACCATTACAAGTTCAGAGCACGATTTATTAAGTAATTAACCTCCAGGCGAGTTGTTCATAATTTTAATTTATCTGAAAGTCGCCGCGTGCTTCCGACAACTTTACCGAACTTAAATTTGTTGCAGTTTAATGTTTTCCGCAAGGAATATTACAAATTCAATATCGTTTGTGTACAAACGTTATTCATTCTTCATACTAACATTATAAAGAAGAAAGTTAGTGAGTGTGTATGTTTGTTACTTCTTCACGTCTAAACGGCTGGAGCGATTTCCATAAAATTTGGTAGGGAGTTAGCTGATACTCTGGATTAACATATAGGCTACTTTTTAATGTGGAAAAATATCTTATTCCCACGGGACAATCGATTTTTGTTGACGCGGGCGAAGCTGCGGGATTTAACTAGTAATTATAAATTAATTACTTCAAGTGAATAAATAATGTTGTTACATATAAGAACAACACAACCGACAGATAAAAAACAAATAATTCATGTCTTTTGTTTCAGTTGGTTGTTTATAAGCGGTTGGTTCTTCGTTTTTATACGTATAACTATTTTCGTGAAGCAGTTCTTGCGTTTCGTTAGAAGGGTGTGGTTGCCGGCACATGTTCACGTGAGGCGACCGTCATAGTCCTCGGAAGTAGCAGCGAATCTGTGACTTCAGATGGAACCCATGTTCTGTATGTAGTTGATTACAGATGTCCATGGGCGGCATTGACCATTTACCATCAGGTGGACATGCTCGTTTGCTACTTTAGTCAGATAAAATAAAAAAAAAACGCTTTTTTATTTTTTTCCCAAAATGGTAACATGTTGTTATACAAAATATATTTGTTAATAAAAGTAATAAATAGTCTGTATTACCTATCGACTCAAATGTTGTCTCAATGCACTCAACTGACTGTCTTTTTAATTTTATACGCACCTGTATCTATATGTGGAAACTTTTTAAATTGCTTTCATGTATTACTTACTATGTCTATAATTGTATTATATGTTCTTAATTTTAGCTGTAAGTTTTCCTAAAATAAATAAATTAAATAAAATAAGTAACGCCTCCCATTTTTTCACGAGTGCTATATTTAAAATTTATAAAGCCTATGTCACTGAGTAGATTTTATTGTTTTTGTTACAATCCGTTAAGCCGTTTGGGCTGTAGCGCGAAACAAAGAAATGGACATACAAACAAACATACATAGATACATACGCTCAAAAACATTACCCACCTTCCTTCTGACGGAACGTTGGATGAAACCAACAGTTGTGCTTTTTAAATTGAAATGAAATGATTTTTTTTTGCGTAGGCCTTTTTTTTTTTGTTCTCGAGGGGGAAACCTTCAAAAGGTACCCGACGCCGTGGGAGCGACGCAGGGTTATGTGGGATTTTTACCGCACTAAAACCCCCCCGGTGGCCGTCCTCGGCGCTATAAAGAGGACTCCGGGAACTCGGTCCGACCGCAACCAGAATCCTCTGAGCGCGTTGCCCCATCGGGTTCCTCCCAGATGGGCGGCTGGGCCCACCGCCCCGTCTAGTCTTTACGACGGTATGTGACCACATATACCGCCGTCCTTCTCGGGATCGCCTGACCGAACGGTTTGAGCTCCCACTCTAGCCGCCTGCAACCCCGGAAGCCCCTTTTAGTCGCCTCTTACGACAGGCAGGGGATACCGTAGCCCTATTCTGACCCCGGAACTACTACGGGGGGCACTTACAAATTGTCAGTTACATTTTTTTCGTACACTAGCATCGGCTCGGAACACGTCCTCAACTGAGAAGATCCGGCAAGAAACTCAGTGGGTTTATCTTTTTTGGTTTATTAGAGTAATGACACCTGTGATCAACTTCGGCTGTAATTATTAACTTTTATTATGGCTATGCTCGGAATTCCGTTACAAGATATGATTCGCAACGATGAAATCCGTAGACGAACGAAGGTTACCGAAAAAATAGCAAGCTGAAGTGGCAGTGGGCCGGCGACATCGCTCGAAGGACCGATAACCAATGGGGAAGAAAGGTCCTCGAGCGGAGACCACGTTTAGGCATAAGGAGCACAGGTCGCCCCCCCACCAGGTGGACCGATGTCCTGAAGAAGACAGCGGGAAACCGTTGGATTCTGAGGGCATAGGGCCGATTGGAGTGGGGCCATTTAGGGGAGGCCAAAGGCCAAAGGATCAAAGGGCTGATGGATGGATGGATGGATTATGGATGACAGCGACCGTTTTATACAATATTGATTACCTCAGTGACTTCAACGTAAGAAAACTAATAATAATTTAAGCCAAAAACCGCCCAAAACCTTGACGTCACGCGAAGTAGAAGCCGAAATAGCGCAAGAAAATTGGATTTCTTATTGGAAGACGATTCGTAATTTTATGGCGTACTTAAGCGTTGGATTTATGGAGCTGTTTAGGAAAACTGGAGGTCAAGAGTTCAAGTACGGATCTAAGGTTGAAAGGTGAAATGTTAGAGAGGTTGAAATAGTTTCTTGGGCAGATACCGTGGCGTAGCGGTTATTCGAGTTAGAAATTCTGAGTGTCCCAGGTTCAATTCCTAGGATTGAATTGTAACTCATTATTATATTTTGAAGGTGGTAGAACCAGTGTAGTTCGACCGGGGAAGTACCACCGCAACACCTATTTTTAGCGTGTAGCAATTTTTGCGTTTCGAGAGAAGGGTATGGTTGCCTGGTCATTTTTATATGAGGTGACCATCTTAGTCCTCGGGAGTAGCGACGCATCTGTGATTGACTTCAGATAGAACCCCATGTTCTGTATGAAGTTGCTTACAGATGTCCATGGGCGGCAGTGACCACTTACCATCAGGTGGACTAAATGCTCGTTTGCTACTTCAGTCAGATAGAGATAGATTTAGGGGAGGCCTATGTCCGGCAGTGGACCTCAAAGGGCTGATGGATGCATGGAATGAATGAATGAAAAAAATATAATAAATACAGCTATGTTACAACGAAATTAGCTTTTAAAGAAATTTACGACATACATGCGAACAAATTGCATGTAAGTAAACAAACTGACAGGTTAATTTAAACCAGCTACAATAATTTTATGCAGCATGTAACACCAGAATTATACATATAAAAATTGCAAACTCATACGACATAAATAGAGATAAAACAATTATATTTAATTAACAAGCTTTCTACACTCATAGCCCCACACTAGGACTTTCTCCTGTGTGGGTACCATGGACAGACACAAGACCAATACACAAACACCCAGACCCAGAACATTAATCTAAACACATCATTCAGATACCTGTCTGGCCGGGAATCGAACCCAGGACCCTTTGCGCCTCAAACCGGTATGGTAACCGCTTCGCCACGCGGGTACCTTCACCCATTTAAAAAGAAAGCTAGAAAACTAAGAATGGTAATAAAAATAACAATTCGAACCTCTACTCTATTAGATACCATAAACGCCAGCACCACACCAATAAAACAACTATTTCCAAATCACATAATAAACATAAAATAGCCAGTTAACCTAGATATTTTCAATAAAATACCGCATCATTTCTGTGACCGAAATACCAGAACAATAGCCTGCGAGATAAAAGGCTGTGGCGGCATTACCAATAACGGCATCATTTTAATCAATGCGGTCTATTTCAAGCTTATCAAGCAATTATTATATGAAATGTGTTCATTAAATGATATAAAATATTACTTTATAGCAGGGTTTCGTAAAGTGGGGTACGCGAACCCCTTTTTTTTGTTCTCGACGGGGAAACCTTCAAAAGGTAGCCGACGCCGTGGGAGCGACGCAGGGTTATGTGGGATTTTTACCGCACTAAAACCCCCCAGTGGCCGTTTTCGGCGCTATAAAGAGGACTCCGGGAACTCGGTCCGACCGCAACCGGAATCCTCCGAGCGCGTTGCCCCATCGAGCTCCTCCCAGATGGGCGGCTGGGCCCACCGCCCCGTCTAGTCTTTACGACGGTATGCGACCACATATACCGCCGTCCTTCTCGGGATCGCCTGACCGAACGGTTCGAGCTCCCACTCTAGCCGCCTGCAACCCCGGAAGCCCCTATTAGTCGCCTCTTACGACAGGCAGGGGATACCGTAGCCCTATTCTGATCCCGGAACTACAGGGACGGTACGCGAACCCCTAGAGGTTACAATTCGATGGCAACAAGATTTACGTAATAAAAATGCAAAATTACTCCTAAAACGGACTTCATTCGTGACAGCAAACAAGGAGACCCATCACATATAGTAGTAAAAATATATTGCTTTTGGCAAGTTATTGTTGCATTATTCTCATCAACAGTCAATTTTATTGTATTCTTGGGGTGCATGTGTGGGGAGGGGTGGGGATTTAATTAATCAATTAAGTTTAGGGTACATGGTAGGCAGAGGGGTGTTAGGTTTTTTCGTTACGGAATTTCTTGATTCGGTCGCCTCGCTCAAATCTCGCGATAAAAGCTAGGCGATAGCTTAAATGTTAGTTGGAATACAGGTAAGGTAACTTCACTTACAGGTGTCGTTAGACGTCAATGCCCACTTGCCATTAGTGGACTGCATGAGCATTTGCTATTTCGATCTTATAAACACCCTAACAGACATAAAGTAGCTAATTAAAAAAAATCAAAGTTCATCGATTTATATACCAAACGACTTTAAATAGATAGATATAATCCCAACTCCCCAAACATTAAAATTAAAATTAATATTAAGGCCCTATCAAATTTCTTTAGCCCAACGCTGCTCCATATATCAGAATAACTTAATAAAACCTAGCAGACGTATGACCCGGCGAAGTAGGTCACAGTTTAAAATACGCGACGCTT
The DNA here is from genome assembly GCA_949699795.1 of Spicauda simplicius. NCBI lineage: Eukaryota > Metazoa > Arthropoda > Insecta > Lepidoptera > Hesperiidae > Spicauda > Spicauda simplicius. The sequence continues at coordinate 369,819 of OX453079.1, read as the reverse complement.
CATCTAGGCCGCCTATTGGTCAACTGTCCTATAAATGTCATTCCATGCTACGGTGTAGGTAGATTATACGAAAATACCGTCTGCGAAATTGTATTTGCAACTATATCAAAATGTTGTAAAAAAACTAAAAATAGCTTCAAAAATATTAATAACAATGCCTCCATTCATTCATCAGCGTTACCCACGGTCTCCTTCGGTTCGGTGGCCTAGGGGCGACCTATGCTCCTTTTGTGCACACTCGTAAAACTTTCATCCTTATCGGTTATCGGTCCAGTGTGGGGGTTTTGCCAATAGTCACCGCTCCTGGCAAGCGTGTCCGGACCGTATTAAATGTCAATAATAATCTTCCCATCTATTCGCTTATCGTATTCTTCTCAAAAAGATCATATCATTTGATATTCATTTTTAAGAGTGCTCAAAACTAGTTAGCACACATTTTGGGGCAACGGTCATTACATTTACAATGACAACAACACGCAAATCATGAAATAAATGTGAATGCAAAATATCAGCTCATTCGTTTTAAGTTAACTGATTAAAAAATGCTAAACTTAACATTCACATACATACTAGTGATGTACGCAAGGACTGTGCAAATGTTTTGCAAACTGCCGTTAGTTGGAACTGAAGTTTAACGATCAAGAACTTACATACTTACACAAGTCAAATAACACCGTAAGAAATATTTCTAATAATATTTTTTACACAAACTTTTTGCTGACTTCCCGTTTCGTAACTTGTATCATTAAAATGCGAAATTCGCTTGAGATTTCCCTCCGGGATTTTCCTCCTGAGTGAATTGTCAGCGAGGAAATTGGAAATGAAACTAGGAAATTTGCCTCCAGGTGACCGCGGGAGTTAATTCAAACTGTCTCGATAGTTAATGTTACTAAATACGTATTTACTACATCGTAAATGGATGCTTGGGGAAAATTAATTGTACTTGCGCAACTAATCTAGTTACAACCCATAGTCGAACATTTTACTATTTATAATTGTAACATCTATACTAACACTATAATGAGGAAAACTTGGATTTTTTATTTATTTATTTATTTATAATACAAAATCCACAGCATTACAAATAACACAAATTTGTCACATAGGCTTGACTTGGCGCCATTTATGGATTTCCATTTTATTAAATTTTTGTATGTTTGTTATGAATTGACTTAAAAACTACTGAACCAATTAAAAAAAATCTTTCAATTGGGAATACTACATTATTACTGAGTAACAAAGGCTATTTTTGTTACTAGAATACATAAGGGGTTCTAGCCTAACCTATAGTAAAGTGAATCAAGGTGTAAAAAATATTTTAATGCAATCTTTAATTTAAAAATAATACTTTAAATACATCCAAAAGAGAGTATAAGCAGTAGTATGTCTTACGGCGAACGTCAAAGTATTTACACATTTAAAAAAGTTATTTTTTAACCGACTTCCAAAAAGGAGGAGGTTATCAATTCGTCTGTATTTTTATTTTTATTATTTTTTTATTTTTTATATTTGTTACCTCATTTCTCCGGACTGGGTGAACCGATTTGGATGATTTTTTTTTTATTTGAAAGGTAGTGCGTGTCATGGGGTCCCATTTATTTTTAGTTCACTTTTGACAATGGCATTTATAAGAAAAACGCATAAGTCTTAAATTTGCATTTTCAATGTGTGCGATAAATGTAAGAATAACTCAATGTCACGCCAATCGATTTTGATGATTCTTTTTTTATTAGAAAGGATATACTTCAGGGGTAGTCTGATAAGAGTTTGATAAGGTTTTGATCATAGGATCTATAACAATTTAATGGAAATCTTTAACTTTTTGGAGCAAATCAATGAAATTAGAGATAGTCGGCAGAAACTAAGCTGCAGAAGTCCAATTGGATAAAATATAGAATACGATTACTAAGCAGATATTTACTATAAAAAATTTGACCTTCTACTTTTCAATCCTGATGATGTAGGGGTACTGCTAGCTTGAACTATAAAATTTAGTCATTTGATGTTTACGGATATATAATGAGATTGTTAAGCAAATTAATGGGACAAAAAATTGACCTTCAACTCCTCAACCCTGATGATGCAGGGGTACTTCAAGCCTAAACCATAGGAGGTGGCCATTTGATGCTTACGGGTTTGTAATAAAACTACAAGCAGGGCGCGGTAGCGCCCCGCGAGCGGGTGCGTTCAGTTCGTATGAATTGATAGTGTTGTATGTTGTGTCTAAGCTTATGTTTATTTAGGTTATAGTCTACTAAGCTGATCAAGCATACATGCACTAATGAGAATAATTCAGGGAAATACAGCCTATATCTCCACGCAAAGCACTCCTTTAACTTTCCTCTTCCTCGTTAGCATATGTGATAATTAATTTATATCATTTCTACAAAAGTTAGCAGCATGAGCCTTAAAGGTAAATATAAAATATTTAAACAAGGCGCGTGAAATAATTACCATGTAACTCAGGAGTGAATAATTATTAACCTCCGTATGCTACGAAAATGCTACGGCGCTACGTACTGCTACGATTATGTTGATGTCCTCGTAGAATATAAAGCACATTCAAGTATTTATCTTATGCCATTGTATAATTGTTAATTTAGCTTAATATAATTCGGATACAAGTATATCAGTCTCCTTAAGTTAAAGACAATGAAGTCTTATGAAAATGAAACATTACAAGTAACGATAATGTCACATTTTATTACAATTATAATGATTTAATGACCATGTTGGTAAATAAGATACATACAGGGAGCATTAAAAATGTTATTTATACTCAAAATATATCATAAAGCTTTTTTGCTTTCTAATTTGAAGGTATTCTTAACTGTGACTAAGTCACAGTTATGAATATTTGTTATAGTACACCCCAAAATTTATTTTCCAATTTTAGGGGGTAGAATTTCAAATAAACCATTAAGTAACACTCAAATTAAAATATAAATATACAAAATCCGACGCCATATTTAAACCACAATTACCATAGCACTGCTACGATACGATACGAGCAGTCTACGGTTGCTACGAAAGCGCTACGCAAACAGCTACGCGAGTCGAGTAATGTTTGCTACACAATACAGCTGTTTGAATAAAAATGTACAAAATAACATTTTGCATTTTGTACCTTCGTTTTTATTCGCTTTAAAGAACTGATTGTATTGCAGTATTGTACTTTTCTAATATTTATGTACAATACCTGCAACCTATTTCTAATGAATAGATACTTATATTAGTCACAGATGTGTTGGTAAATTAGAATATCTTATGTTATACAATACTCTTACCCGCGGCTTCGCCCGCACGGTCGAAGGGAATTAGTATTAGCATTTGATAGCGTGATTCAAAACTTTCAAATTAATTTTACTAACGCCATCTTTTACCAACGTCTGGATCTACTAAATATGTATCGACTAACAAAACAAAGATATTCTAATGGGAATGAGAGAGCGCGGTAAAAAATAGCCTACGTCACTCTCCGTCCTCCTAACTATCTCCCACCGTATAAACCACATCATATAATAGCTATGTGGCGACCTTAAATAGGAACAAACAAACACACTTTCATATTTATAATATTAGTATGGATTTACGCGTGACGGAGCGGTCTTTATACCGGTCTGATACACATAAGTTTCAGGTTATATAGAGAGAGAAAAATCTGGATGACGATTTTTTTCTTGGGCCTAGATGTTTGTCTACTTGTATGTGATCATAACCCTACGACATAGAAAACCCTATTTTGGGATATAGCCCCACATATTTGTCGCGGGTCCATGAGTGTAGAATTCGTTACATGTTCGTATTAAAATTATATGCTTACAAATTACGAATACTTTTATTACACATGCTTAAGACGTAAGTGTTATTTGCGTCTTAGGCATGTTGTTTACAATTAAACAAATGTATTGTTATGGCTTAGTTTTGACGACCCGCGTGGCGCTGCAGTTACCATACCAGTCTGACATGCCGTAGGTCCCGGGTTTGATTCTCGACCAGACAGGAATCTGAATGATGAATTTAGATTCTTGTTCTGGGTCTGGGTGTTTGTGTATTCGTCTTTGTGTGTGTCCATGGCACCCACGACACGGAGGAAATCCTACGGTGGGGCTATGAGTATAGAAAGCGTTTTTTTTAATGCAAATAGAGAGCATACTGCATGTAGCAAAAGATTTTAAAATTATTGTTCGCAACAAAAAATCGGCTTCCAAAGTTTCAAAACTCGGTTGGTGTATTTGACGTTTAACAAATAAGTTTACAAAGAAATCAAAGTTACTTGGAAACTTTTGTAACGAGCATTGGCCGTGAAGATAAAAAGATATTTTATTCTTAAACGTTTTGATATTTAGTAAAAACTTAGCCACCTTTTTTAATAGGCAGACAAGATACTGGAGCTAGCTTTTATTACTGTACATGAGTAACATAATAAAAACATTATGGTAAAAAAAAGTTAACGAAGAAAAAGACAAGCTCGCTAAGTTTCTTGCCGGATCTTCTTAGTTGAGGTCGTTTTCGATTCGGTGGTAATGTAAGGAAAAAAAAACGTAACCGACAATTTGTAAGGAACCCATAGGCCTATGCAAAACAAAGAAATTTAATTTTATAACAGCGACTAAGTGTACTATACCATAGTACGAGTTTATTTAATTTCCTAAAAACAGTAATTGTTTCAGTTTTCGTCCATACAATGCAATGTTCAATGTACCTTTACGTTTGTGTCTTCAACTTTACGCTATGTACTTTGCAAGGATGTTCGAAAACCTAAATAATTCCTGTTTTAAGGTAACGTTGCTAAGGGCACTGAAAGACGGTGATAAATTGTCCTCCTCTTGCAAATGTCCATAGATGACGGTAACTGATTTAATAGACCCTCTGTATTATGACTGTTACTTATTACCAAAATGATTTTGTTTTACAAAAATTATCATGCTTTGCGTGCCCTTAAGCTTAATAATATTTTTTGATACTGATACTTATTCAATTTGACAAAATTCTTCAAAACTCCAATAAATTTAAGATTGGCTACCGGATTATTCCACGGAAACTCTCGTGACCTGTCTAGTGGGAAATCGACAATGAAATGGAAACTTCAAATTTTTCCCGCACGACCGCCGTGACAGTCGGCGGATAATTGGATCCAACTCAAAATTACATTTTGTATGTCCCGTTTGCTATTCTGATATTTTCACAAAAAAATCTTTACTGGTATGGCCTTTTTTTTTAATTTTTTTTTTTTATTTTTTTTTTTGTTTTCGAGGGGGATACCTTCAAAAGGTACCCGACGCCGTGGGAGCGACGAAGGGTTATGTGGGATTTTTACCACACTAAAACCCCCCCGGTGGCCATCCTCGGCGCTAAAAAGAGGACTCCGGGATCTCCAACAAACACCACCGGAATCCTCTAAGCGTGTTGCCCCATCGGGCTCCTCCCAGATGGGCGGCTGGGCCCACCGCTCCGTCTAGTCTATACGACGATATGCGACCACACATACCGCCGTCCTTCCCGGGATCACCTGGCTGGACGGTTCAAGCTCCCACTCTAGCCGCCCGCAACCCCGGAAGCCCCTTTTAGTCGCCTCTTACGACAGGCAGAGGATACCGTAGCCCTATTCTGATCCCGGAACTACAGGGACTACTGGTATGGCCTACTTCTATATATTCTATCGTGAAGCAATATTTGATTTGCAGTGTATTTCTTTATTACATAGAAGTAGCATAAGAGCATGCAGTTTGTCGGTAAGTGGTTAATAACTTCATGTAAAACTGGGGTTCTTTATTATATATAAATTTGAAGTAGCGAACGAGCACGCAGTCCACCTAATAGTAAATGGTCCCTGCCGCCCATGGACATCTGTAAATAATTTCATACAGAACAAGGGTTCAATCTGTAGTCAATCACACATGTGTTACTACTCCCGAGGACTATGATGGACGCCTCAAATAAAAGTATGCCGGCAACCACACCCTTCTTAATAAACACCCTTATTAAACAGCAAGTTATGGGTGACAGTGACCCCTTACTATCCCTTGGATAGAATGCTCATTTGCTATAAGTTATATTATAAGTAACCCTAGTAATGAAATCTGAAACATCCAGATTGCAAGTAAGTCTACCTCTATACTTTAACCAACATTTTCCGGATATTTTGAACGCTGACCCAGTTAAGCTGTCTGCACCAACTATAAATAATTTTGAGTTACTGGACAAGTTTCAGTTTAGAACCGGCACTTATTTTGATATAAATTTAATCTACAGAGCTGACATACCCTTCGATAATTTCGAAATATTAACTTCAAAATATGTTTGGACTAGTTTATCTTGGGGATTTCACCCAGGTTGGATACTTCTACCACGATAATAATTATCCTATGTGTAAATTTAGATAAAGATGTATGTGCTATATTTCAATGAAATCTAGTTTTAGAATGAAAAAGTAACAAACTGAGCGGTTGTTACTTTTTCATTCATTTCTACATGCTCACAAAATGTCGCATTAACACTTTGTATTATAAGAATACCATTTATTGCGATGTACATATTTAAAACAGTGATACATAGATATTTAGAGCAGTGATAGCCTAATGGTTGAAACTTGCTCTCTGGATCGGGAGGTCCGAGGTTCAAACACAGGCACGCACCATTTATTTTTCTAAAATTGTGTGTGTATTAATTATCACTGCTTTTCGGTAAAGGAAAAAAATCATGAGCAAAGCTACACACTACCCGAGAGTGCTTTAAAAAAAACGTTTTCGGAAGTGTGAGAAGTCCACCAATTCGCACTTGGCCACTGCTGTGGTCTGCGGCCTAAAAATTCTGGGAGAAGACCCGTGCCAGCAGTAGAGCAATAATGGGTTGATAAGAGATATTTAAAAAATACTTCGTCTGAGTGTTCTATATCATGTTTGCAAGTCAACGAAGTACTTGTACGAAGATGTTAAAAGTTTTCAAGATTTCATATAAATTGAATGAAGACTAAAAATATGTATTGTTTAGATTTAATATTGGCCAGGAATAGAACCAACGTTTTTTTATGCAGGTCAAACCGATCAATAAGAATTTCGAAGTTTCAAATTAAAAATAATTCGAACAGTTCGCGAATTGTTTGATTTAAAATTCGAACATTCTCGAACTATTCGAAATTTATCGAATATTCGAAATTTATTGAATTATTCCACTGTGTTCGAAATGCCGAATTATTCTAAAGTTCGAATTATTGGAATTGAATTTCGAATCGAATCCATCCATCCATCCATCAGCCTTTTGATGTCCACTGCTGAACATAGGCCTCCCCTAAATGGCGCCACTCCAACCGGTCCTGTGCCCTCTGAATCCAACGGTTTCCCGCTGTCTTCTTCAGGTCATCGGTCCACCTGGTAGGGGGGCGACCTGTACTCCTTTTGCCTAAACGTGGTCGCCACTCGAGGACCTTCCTTCCCCATCGGTTATCGGTCCTGCGAGCGATGTGGCCGGCCCATTGCCACTTCAGCCTACTAATTTTGAGAGCTATGTCGGTAAGCTTCGTTCGTCTACGGATTTCATCGTTGCGAATCATGTCTCGTAGCGAAATTCCGAGCATAACCCTCTCCATAGCACGCTGAGCGACCCTGAGTCTCCGAATGAGGCCTACAGTGAAGGACCACGTTTCGGCGCCGTAGGTCATCACTGGCAACACACATTGCTCGAATAGTTTCGACTTCAGGCACTGAGGAATTGTGGACGAGAAGATATTACGAAATTTCCCGAACGCAGCCCAGCCGAGTTGGATTCTTCGAGTGACCTCCCTCTCAAAGTTGGACTTACCCATCCGGATCGTTTGTCCCAGGTAAATGTACTCGTCGACAACTTCGAGAGGAGTGCCGTCAACAACTACCGGTACGGGTGTGACATGGACGTTAGACATGATTTTCGTCTTGTCCATGTTCATCTTAAGACCCACCCGTTGTGAGGCACTGTTGAGGTCGCCTAGCATTGTGTTGAGGTCCGTCAGCGAATCTGCCAAGATGACTATATCATCGGCAAATCGAAGGTGCGTGATGTGTTCGCCATTGATGTTAATGCCAAGACCTTTCCACTCCATCAGCTTGAACAAATCTTCCAACGCAGCGGTGAACAGTTTCGGCGATATAACATCACCTTGTCTGACTCCCCGCTGCAGTTGGATTGGATTTGTGCTTCTGTCGTGTACTCGGACTGACATGGTGGCGGCAGTGTATACACACTTCAGCACCTCGATGTACCTATAGTCGATCTGGCATCGCTGAAGGGACTCCAGCACCGCCCAGGTCTCGATAGAATCGAAGGCTTTCTCATAGTCCACATAAGCAACACATAACGGCAGATTATACTCCTCGGTCTTCTGTATAATCTGCCGCAGCGTGTGAATGTGGTCTATGGTGCTGTAGCCTTTTCGGAAACCGGCTTGTTCGGGAGGCTGGAAGTCGTCTAGCCTGCGTGCAATGCGGTTAGAGAGGACTCTCGAAAACAGCTTATACACGTGGCTCAGAAGCGCAATGGGCCTGTAGTTCTTCAAAAGAGTTTTGTCGCCCTTTTTGAAGAACAGCACCACTACGCTTCTGCTCCACGCTTCCGCCCGAATCGAATATTAACATTCGATTCGATTCGAGCGGTATTCGCACACCTGTACTTACTACCCTTTTTTATCTGATTGAAGTAGCAAACGAGCATGCAGTCCACCTGATAGTAAGTGGTCACTGCCACCCATGGACATCGGTGAGCAACTACAAATAGAACATGGGTTTTATCTGAAGTCAATCACAGATGCGTTGCTACTCCCGAGGACTATGATGGTCGCCTCATATAAAAGTGAAGACAAAATTGGCATGCCTTTTGTTTGTATGTCCCCTTACCCATGTCTTTCAGTCGAGAACACAGCAGCGCAGCGCTCCTATTAGACAGAAATCGACGTGACTGTGGTGTATCCTGAATCTTACCACAAAGAGTTCTACTACATTTTATTACTTTTTTTATAGTTAGACCTAACGATAAGGCTGACGGGCCACCTGATGGAAAGATACTGATACCTGATTACTTAACGGGTACTTACGATATGCGGTTTTTGAATCCTTTTCGAATTCTGTTTGTCGATATTTTGTTTCATCGTGACCACGATCCATGTAACTGGGTCGAAACATCGGCAAAAAGAATTCGAAAAGGATTCAAAAACCGCATATCGTGAGTACCCGTTAAGTATTAAAATGTGTCAATTCCGCGATAATATTAGTCTAAGAGTTCTACACCTCTAAAATACAATTTTTGTCCCGTATTAATATTGCCATACATTAATACGGGACAAAAACGCTCGGCAAAAAGACGCGTTTAATTTAGTAAGAGCTTGCTTGCTTCTAGTGAAGATATTCTCGGCGCTTTGATCTCGCGAGGTGCGATAAGGCGACGGATGCAAAATATTCGCTGGGTTATTTAATACAGCTCTGTGATCAAAGGAATTAATATTGCATAACATGCTTACATTTTTCCTTAGTAGGTGTGTACATAAATGTTGCCGGCACACTTTTACATGAGGCGACCATCATAGTCCTCGGGAGTAACAACGCATCTGTGATAGAAGCTAAGTTCAACATGAAGTTGCTTACAGATGTCCATGGGCGGCAGTGATCACTTACCATCAGGTGGACTACATGCTCGTTTGCTGCTTCAGTCAGATAAAAAAAATATTTTTGTGTGTACATAGTACACACAAAAATATTTTTTTTGTGTATTGTGTGTGTATAGTGTATATATATATATATATATATATATATATATATATATATATATATATATATATAGTATAAAGGAAATATTTAGATAGATTATACTAGTTTGGAGGGTAAGGTGAAAAAAAATTACTTATCCGAAAATTTACTTAAATTTATCTAGGTGTTCCCACTTAGACCCTCTGGGTGGCTATTCTCAGGTAAGACTAATATTATCCAGGGTGGATTACTTATGTCCATGGGCCACTAACCGTCAGTTAGACTGATGAACATCAGTAGGACTGCATGCTTGTTTTCTACTTCCATATTATAAAACATTCTGCTTTACTATGACATTTTAATTTCCACGCTCAGCTTAATATAATACACAATAGACAACCTTGCGTTTTGTCTCCGCAAGGTCTGTTCTTGCTTATTGTGTGGGGTAGCAAGAAATGGCAAGTTAAGAGGTAGAGAAAACAATACATTGAGCTTAAGGGAGAGAAAATATGAAGCATTGTCTATACTAACTTTCGCAATGTAAAATACATAAATTGGACATTAAACAAAATCCGAGTATATAAAATATTTGAATTTGAACCTTCATGTTTTTTGTTCTCGGCCATAACTTAAAATGTACTTTGCTTAAAATGTTATATATATGTAAATAATAGGTAGGCAAGAACCAACAGGTGGTAGGGCCAATGTTGTTTGACCAGGGAGGTACCACAGCTACACCTTTTTTTTATTGTTAGACCTAATGATAAGGCTGACGGGCCACTTATGGAAAGCAGTCACCGTCGCCTCAGGACATTTGCAACACCAGAGGAGTCGACAATGCATCGCCGGCTTTGGAGGAGAGCTCTTTTTACATATTTTTTGAAGAATCCCATATCATAGCGAGGAAGCTCATTCCACATCTTGCACGGCAGGAACGAGCGCGAAAACCGAAGCGTGGAGGACCGCCACGGGTCCAGTTGATGCGGATGGAACCTCATCCGCCAGCGAATGGTGCGATAAAGGAAGGGTGATGTGGGTACCAGATCAAACAGTTCGGAACACTCACCATTATAAAGCCGGTAGAATACGCAATTTCTATCACACCTATTTCTATTTCTATCGGAAAACGTTATACACTGTAATGACACAGATGTGAAGGCTTTCAATTTGCATAAAAGAGATTCCTGAAACATCCATAGTGTGTGAATCAGTGGGACGCGTGGCTACGAATACATTAATAAGGTTATTTCGGAATTACACGGAAACGAATTCGGAGGCTGTATTTGCAAATGATTCAGCGAAATACACGTATTTATTCAATGTTTGTGTTATAATGATTCAGTGGGAAGTATTTGCTTAAATAAATTCAGTTAATGAAATAATTATTATACGTTTGCATATTACTGTAATTTATAAACTAATATTACTATCACCAAAAGGTATATATTATCATGTTTCATTATTCAATGTTTGACTTTAAAAAAAATGTAACAAATAAAAACCTTTTCACAACAACAAATTAAAAAATAACAATGTTTATTTTATAATATAAAAGGTTATTTCAGTTATGGAGGTCAGTTTATTTATAATCTAAAAACATATAAATTACTATCGGACCCGGCGAACTTTGTTCCGCCTATAATTTAAAAAATTTAAAATTCTCAGTGTTTCTCTACCATATTATGTATGTATTATACATAAAAATACCTTTCTCTTGAATCACTCCATCTACTAAAAGAAAATTCATAAAAGATCTAAGCACAGCTATTAAGATCTAAGCATACATAGAGACAGATAGCGCGACTTTGTTTTATACTATGTAGTGATTTAATTGCTGGTTTATTAAATTATTAAAGTAGCAAACGAGCATGCAGTTCACCACATAGTAACTGGCCACTGCCGCATATGAACACGTGCAATACGCCCCAGATGATGTTAAGAGTCCGACATAAGGTCGGCCACCAATGCGTTGCTACCCTTGAGAGTTAACTAGTTGAAGATGGAACGCCTTGTATAAGTGTGTCTCCCTTAGACCCTTACAATAGTGACGACACGCATGGCCGAGCGGTTACAATATCGGTCTGACGCGCTATGGGTTCCGGGTTCGATTCCCGGCCAGACAGGTATCTGAATGATGAGTTTAGATTCCTGTTCTGGGTCTGGGTGTTTCTTTTTGCCTTGTGTGTGTCCATGGTATCCACGACATAGGAGAAAATCCTAGTGTGGGGGTATGAGTGTAGAAAGTTTAAAAACTAGCTCTTACTTTTAGAACATAGAATTTGGGACAAAATTTCTAAACCTACATAGTCAATGACACTAAAAATACCACATAATTACACTCTGTTTCACATACCGATTAAAACTTTGCCAATTAGTGTAACAATACCGCTCTATTGTTGTATTATGAAAAAGCATTTAAATTAATATGAAAAACACACGATTCACAGTTGAGATAGAGCTTGCACGATATAAGTTGTTAGTCTAATTGCTCTAACGTTGTAGAGTCACGCGAACAAGTGTTATTGTTAGTGTAGCGCTATGCTATCATGTTTATCAAGACTCTACATTTCAAAAGTTGTTTGTTGAGATGTTTTATGTCTGTTATTATTTTTAATGTTATATATTTGATTAAAATGGTACATACGCTAACTTAAAATATGAAAAAATCAAGTAAGTATAAAACATAGTATGTAAACAACGTTAGATACTGAGAGAAAAAGGGAAATACATTACAATAACAAAATTATTTCAAAGTACATGTTCATTTCAACCTGCAAGGTTTGAATCTGTAGTCTTTATGTTTTAAAGTACGAGAAATCCATTATATAGAACAATTAATTAATATGATAGTGTTTTAAAATGAGGTTATCTATAGCGGTATGCTTTATAAATTAATGGAAAAAATGTTATGCTTCCTTAAATAAATTTTTTCTCACTTCTTTTACTTCTTTTTAGTACTAGTCACATTTTGACTTATTTAGAGTTTGATGAAAATGTTAGAGAGTTTGATCCCGTGGTTGTAGATGAGTTTGAGAAGAACAATATAGCAATAAAAAAGACATACAAAGAAAAAAGAAAAACCCCCTGAGTTTCCTGCCGCATCTTCTCAGTTGAGGTCGTGTTCCGATCCGGTGGTAGTATAAAAAAATAATATGTAACTGACAATTTGTAAATGCCTCCGTAGACCTATGCAAAATAAAGACATTTCATTACATTTCAGATAAATATTTAAATAGTTTTTTTTTATGTATATCAAGTCTACCAACTCACTTTCGAGCAGCATAATAGATAGAATTCTTATTTTAGGTGTAAACCATGCCCCGCTGTCTCACTACATTTATAGTTTGAGCTAAGCTAAGACCCTGTTCATACGAAGTCGTGTATAGAGCATGCAGTCTGAAGAATTCGCTCGATATTCGGTCCCCGCTTAGATGAAGGCCAACTACTGCAAATATTTTCTTGGCAAGCGTCTTCGCAAATAACTCATCAAGCTATGAGCCAAATACTGCGCATTTTTTACTCGCAGCGATATAAATTGACTAAATGTAGTGCATAAATGTGATAATAAAAGATTATGTTCACAAAGTAATCACATTTTTTCTATTAAAATATACATATGTTAAGAAGCTCTTACTTCACAAAAAAATCTATAAAATTTCTTTAGTTTTGTTTGTTTTTTTATTATTTAAACATTCCTGATTGCTTTAATAATGCTTACAATGATACATTTATACCTATTTTATAGTAATATGATACTGACGTTATCAATTTTTTTGTTTTCTTTCAGAGAACTTTGTTTTTAATAAAAAGGTTTTTGAAAGAAAATAATCCTTGTATCAGTGAGATGCATGTAAAGTTATTGAACGGATTGTAGGGAATCAGCCAGAATAGGCCTATGGGATCCCCTGCCTGTCGTAAGAGGCGACTAAAAGGGGCTTCCGGTATCGCGGGCGACTAGAGAGGGAGCTTGAACCGTCCAGCGACCGCCGACTCGGGGAAAGACGACGGCATGTATAGTCGCATGTCGCCGTAAAGAGTAGAAGGTCCGGTGCGTAGAAGAAGCGTAGTTGCTTACCGTGGAAGAGCCCGAAAGGGGCATCACGCTAGGAGGACTCCAGTCGTGTTCCGTTGGAGATCCCGGAGTCCTCCACGCAGCGCTGAGGCTGGCCACAGGGGGGGGGGGGGTATAATGAGGTAAAAATCCCACATAACCTACGTCACTCCACGGCATCGGGTACCTTTTGAAGATTCCCACTCGTAAACAAAAAAGGGCATCAACCAAATTGAATTAAAAATACCTACTAAAAGCTTATCTCATAAGTTAACATGAATATCGCGTGCAAAATTTCAACTCAATCGATTCTTTAGAAGAACTGGTGTAAAATTACATTATTAGATGTATTCCTCCCAGCTACTAAAATACGGCATGTTAAAAAGAAGTTCTTAATAATAATAATATTGAATATGTATAATAAAGAGTAAAATGTATACATTTTTATTAACGTTAAGCTAATTTGCCTTAAATTATTTAACTAAAATATCATTTATTAAAAAGATTGTGATGATAATTATCAAAATAATACTGTAATAAAACTTCAAAATCCAAATCAGTTACAGCAATATTAGCTTTCCACCACAAACACAATAAAGCCTCAACAAAACAAACAAATCTACATAGCATCTCTCGATTTAAACAAATCGAAAACACAAAACGAATTGGTGTCGAATTCCTTCCGTGAAACAACAAATCAGTTTCGCCGTTTCATGAATACTAAACTGTTTGTCAGCGGCCATTGCTTAGGGCAGACAGAGATAAAAACGTTGCTGAATCGTGCTGCCTAAATCGATGTTACCACCCATTGCAACGCCGGAATTTGTATCGCACTATTCTAGATTTTTTGAAGCGAGACTTTTTTTTATGTGACTGAAGTAGCAAACGAGCATGCAGTCCACCTTATGGTAAGTGGTCACTGCCGCCCATGGACATCTGTAATCAACTTCATACAGATCATGGGTTCCATCTGAAGTCAATCACAGATGCGTTGCTATTCCCAAGGACTGTGATGGTCGCCTCATGTGGAAGTGTGCCGGCAACCACACCCTTCTATCAAAACGCAAGAAATGCTTCACGCTAGAAATAGGTGTGGCGGTGGTTTTTCCCCGGTCGAACTACACTGGTTCTACCACATTGTATACTTCATTAGAATTTATCGTATATAGTGAGGACCCGTTACATATTAAAATGTATAATATCCGCGATAGTCTAAAACCTTGTATTCTTTAGAATTGTTGTAATTTGAAACTCGATGTAACGAATGCGTTACGCACAACTAAATAGCACAGCGCCTAGTTTGTAGACCGATTTTAATTATTCGTTTATAGTATTATTTTCTATTATAATTTTTATATTATTATTATTCTAGATATTAGTTTTTTTTACTTAAAGATCTATATAAAGATTAGCTCACGCATTGTGGCGTCGATCTCGAATACCACAATTTCTACAAGAAGACTAAGGGAAAAGTGCAGGAGATGGGTAAAAGCGCTTTCCTACGTAACATTAACGCTTGGCAGGCTTTTTTAATGTGTAACGGGTAATCACGATATGCGTTTTTAGAATTTTTTTCGCCAATATTTCAACCCATTTAAAACTTGGTTACAGCAAAACTAAAGAGTGCCAATTTTATCTAACGCATGTTGAGGACTGCAATAAACCACCTACGTTCAGAAAGCAGTGATAGCCTAATGGTTGAAACTGGCCATTGGGAGGTTCGAGGTTCAAACACAGGTACGCACCAATGATTCATGTGCGTCTTAGAAATTAATTATCGCTTCTTTTCGGTGAAGGAAAACATCCTGAAGAAACCCAAATTCCCGAGAGTTCATAAAAAAAAATCTCGGAGGTGTGTGAGGTCCACCAATCCGCACTTGGCCACCGCGGTGGACTGGCCTAAAACTCTCTCATTCCGAGAGAAGACCAGTGCCCAGCAGTGGGACAATAATGGGTTGACGATATATATAAGATATACCTACGTTCAAAATAACGAACTTTAAACAATTTCACTACTATGACCACTGTGTGACTATGGGGAAATGAGGTCATGACAACATCTCACCCTTGCAGGAAAGGTCAAATATGACAAACTCGCCTCACATAATTAACGGACCCCCTTAAATTAAGGTACTGCCACATCGCCGTTATATGTTTCGGCCCTTATTCCCATCAGCCCCGTTCGGGACCATTCACGTACAATGTTTTAATGCCGTTTGTTTTTGACTAAATTTATTCTAAGCTCGAACACAAAGGCGTGAAGTAATTAATATTTTATAGAATTAATAATAATCTGAATAGACACGCTTTCTACACTCATAGCCCCACAATAGGATTTTCTCCTGTGTCGTGGGTACCATGGACAACAAGACGTCTACACAAACACCCAGACCCAGAACATGAATCTAAACTCATCATTCAGATACCTTTCTGACCGGGAATCGGACCTGGGACCCATTGCGCGTCAGACCGGTATGGTAACCGCTCCGCCACGAGTGTCGTCATGATAAACTTTTTACATTTAAAATGAATATTATAAATGTAAAAACTTTGTCAGGATGTATATATGTCTTTTACACATTCACGCTGTAACTATTGATTGCATTTCGCTAAAATATAGCACAGAGATAGTTAATGACCCGAATTAACACATGGGATACTCATTACTATAGTAAACGTGGCCAAGGCGGTATGTGCCGCGGAAAAAACCTAGTGAAATATACTTATTTGACGACCCGCGTGGAGGAGCGGTTACCATACCGGTCGCGCAAATGGGTCCCGTGTTCGATTCCCGGCCAGACAGGTATCTGAATGATGAGTTTAGATTCATGTTCTGGGTCTGGGTGTTTGTGAATTCGTGTTGTGTGTGTCCATGGCACCCACGACACAGGAGAAAATCCTAGTGTGGGGCTATGAGAATAGAAAGCATGTTTTTATTTCTTAAGGTGCAATGTCAGATCGGTCAAATGTTTAGTGGCTGACCGTTATTGCGTATGTCTGGGATATGTTGGATATCATGTTCAGCTCTATACTTTGAAGGCTACGTTAAGTTATTAATTAACCATCGCCTAGCTCAGACGCTAATATTATCCGGGAACGATTACAGATACCTGAGGACGATTGTGGTCACCATAAGGTGAACTGCATGCGCATTAGCTACTGCTATATCGTAAAAACGGTATGAAATTTATTATACAGGGGTAAAGGTCCCCTAAAGCGAATAGCAATAAACGCTAGAAAAGTTCGATAAGATCTGTGTTCGAGCGCTAAAGAAAATTGTATGGGTTTAGAGCCTCGTAAAATAGTTATATCCTGTCCCTGCACACAATGTTACTGGGCTTTGAAAGTGACACTATTGTACCGAACTACTTCTTGGATATAAAGATTTTAATCCTTTTGTAGATTTATAATTAACGCTGACGGTTTATACGCTCATGCATTACCATACAGGCCTTTTCAAATATACTGGAACTAGCTTTAATTGTCATGTAAAAAACATGTTGGTAAAAATATATATACAAACAAAACAGATGTCCTCGATGAGTTTCTTGCCGGATCTTCTCAGTTGAGGTCGGGTCCGATCCAGTGGTAGTGAAAGAAAAATGTGTAAATGTGTAACTGAAAATTTGTAAGTACCCATGTAGGTCTATACAAAATAAAAAGACGTGCGGCACTCGGGGACTGCCGCGGTAAAGCTATTGCACAGCATTTTTTATCAACTTATGTAATTATAATTATTTATTTATTTGTGCAGAATTTTTTTCTTTGATATTAACTCATGTTGTTTTCTTTAATTCTATGTACTTTCTCACAAACAGCTGCTTACATATTCGTCCGATTTTTGAGTATCTCGTCTCGATTCGCGCGAGCTTCGTACTTTCGTACCTTAACGTTAAGCGAACGCGCGGTCGCGCTACATGGTAGACGGGGTGGGGGGTGTTAGGTTTTTATCGTTACGGAATTTATTGATCTGGGCACAGCGCTGAAAGCCCGCGATAAAGGCTACGAAATAGCTTAAAAAATCTATTCATTTCCTATCTATACACTAGGATTTCATACGACGTGTGTGCCTTTGAAACCCACTAATTCGAATGCACGAACACCCGCACTAAAACCCCCCCGGTGGCCGTCCTCGGCGCTGAAAAGGAGTATCCGGGATCTCGAAACGACTTCAACCGGAATCCTCCGAGCGCGTTGACCCATCGGGCTCCTCCCAGATGGGCAGCTGGGCCCACCGCTCCGTCTAGTCTTTACGACGGTATGCGACCACACATACCGCCGTCCTTCCCGGGATTGCCTGACCGAACGGTTGGAGTTCCCACTCTAGCCGTCTGCAACCCCGGAAGCCCCTTTTAATCGCCTCTTACGACAGGCAGGCTCCAGAACCAGAATAGGGACCTAAATTCATCATCATTCATTCATCATGACCGCCTTGTCACACGACGTAGGTATTATAACGTAAATACGTATATTAAATCAATAAAGACGTATAATAATAAAATAAATACTATATAAAGTATTAATTATTATTTATTTAGAAGCAAAACCTTAAGTAGAATATAGTGGTGACACGAAAATCTCCTTGTAATATTATCATATAATATATACATTGTTACATACAATGTATTTGCTAAAATGTATGACCACTATCCCTTTGTAGCGTCTGGACAAACATGATACAAGATACTAGGAAACTCGTAGCGTCTATGTATACAGCGTTTACATAACAATTCAATTGAGTCGTATGAACCGCAAATAGCTGTCCGCTTGTCCGACAATATACATATTCCAATTAGAACTATAGTGGACAAGAGAATAATTGGAAACAATTGTATATAACTGAAGTTTAAAATGAGAGTGTCCACCCAATCAGCCCTTACGTGGATGCTTATCCGCATAAAGAACATGCACTTAGAGACATCTGTAAATAACTACAAAAAAATATATGTATTCCATCTGAAGTAAATCACAAATAGATAGAAGGGTGTGCTTGTCAGCACACTTTCACATGAGGTGACCATCATAGTCCTCGGGAGTAGCAACGCATCTGTGACTGACTTCAAATGGAACCCATGTTCTGTATGAAGTTGATTACAGATGTCCATGGGCGGCAGTAGCCACTTACCATCAGGTGGACTGCATGCTCGTTTACTACTTCAGTCAGATATTTTATCTTACACTATTACCGGAGCGGAACACGACCTCAACTAAGAAGATCCGGCAACAAACTTGACGGGTCGTCCTTTTTCTTTATAAACTACTCTTCCATATTTAGTTTTTAGTTGTTTTTGTTTTCTTTTCTACGCCATCTTGTTTTTATATAGAAAATAGAAGCTAGCTCACGTCTTGCCTTGGGGTACAACCCATTATTGTCCCACTGCTGGGCACGGATCTTCTCTCAGAATGAGAGAGTTTTAGGCCATATTCCACCGCGCTTCTTTTTTAAGAACTCTCGTGTGTATAGGTTCGGGTGTGTAAGCAGTGATAATTAATTTCTAATACGTACATAAATCAGTGGTGCGTGCCTAGGTTTGAACCTCGGACTTCCCGATTGAGAGGGCAAGTTTCAACCTTTACGCTACCACCGCTCTGCACGTACTTACATTAAACTAAACAAGAGACTTATTGAATAGGATACGCTCTTTAACGTTTAAATTATTAACTGAAAATATTTTCTTGCTCAGTCCTAAGCTGTTTTAACGTGTAGCAGCTTTTATTAGCGGTTCCACCCACTAGGATCATGTCACATATAATGAAAAGTATTTGTCTTTACCCAGTTCATAAACTACCTTTGTGCCAAATGTCATCCAAATCATTTTAGAACTTAACGGGTACTCACGATATGCGTTTTTTGAATTCTTTGTAGATGTATGGATCGTGGTCACGGCAAAACTTTCGGAATGACCACGATCCATGCAACTGGGTCAAAATATCGGCAAAAAGATTTCTATAAGAATTAAAATGTATCAATTCCGCGATAATACTAGTCTTAAATCATATGTCATCCAAATATTTTCAAATCTAAATATTTTATGTCTAAGTATCTAAGTATTTTATGCATGCAAAGAGTATTCGTTTATCAGATTGATGTAATAAGAAAAAATGCAAGCTTTATAGCTAAGTCTAGAATTAATAAGGGACTACTCGTGTTTCAGAACTACATTTCCATATCTCATGTTTCAATTAATCAGATTACGTCGTCCATATTCGACATGCATAATCGTACGTACATTACAAATTCTGTATCACTAGTAATCCGAATAGAACGCTGTTGAATTTATGGATTCGATAAATCTCAAGAAATTGAATGCTGCTATAGAATAGAACGTGTTACTATGAATATATGTTGAATATATCTTCGTAACACATAAATACTTGGAACCGTGTAGCTTTAAATAACGCTCGGTGAATGCAATTTTGTTGACAAGATTTGTTGGTGTAGTATAAATATCACAAGGTGGTAGAACCAATGTAGTTCGACCGGGGAAGTACCACCGCTAAACATATTTCTAGCGTGAAGCATTTCTTGCATTCGATGGGAAGGTGTGGTTGTCGGCACATTTTTATATCAAGCGATCATCATAGTCCTCAGGAGTAGCAACGCATCTGTGATTGACTTCAGATTGAACCCAAGTTGATTACAAATGGCCATGGGCGGCAGTGACCACTTACCATCACGTTCACTGCATGCTCGTTTGCTACTTCAGTCAGATAAAAAGAAATATATCATACAAATAAAAAAATATAGTACCTTTTGTATTATAACAACACCAACATTCCAATTTTTGTCTTATAAAATAACCACTGTGATGCATTGCTGTGTCGTGTTTAAAGAATTTGTTAAATTACACTTACCGATCTTTATTGTGAAGCAGTTATTAGGTTTTAGGTAGGATGTGGTTGCCTGCTCACTTTCAATTTAAGACGATCATCTTAGACATATGGAGTAGCAACGCATCAATGTCGAACTTTAGATAGAACCAATGCTTTATATTATAGTGATATTTATGGGTGGCAGAGATTTACCTTCAGGTGGACTGCATCGAATGCTAATTCATTTCCATAAAAATCGAAAAGTTTTCCAATCCAAATGAGTTATGAACACAGATTACTATGGCCGCCAATTTGCTTATCGTCAAGCACGTTTTTAATTTATTTTAAAAATGCATCATAAAGATATAATAACTATTACTTACCCCACGTTTGAATATCCTTATCTAAGACATACCTGTAACGAAAATACAGCAAAGTTATAAAAATCTCAATTAAAATAAATAAACTGTTTGAAAAAAATGTTTATCTATAATCCTCTTCTATATAATAATACGTGAAGGAAAATAATGTGATACGTTTTGAAAATAGTTGCCGCAGCCGGAGGAATATGAAATTACGCACGGTTATAGTTGATGTAGAGAAGGATTGCGCAACTAATATTTTTTTCAAATAATGCATAAAACATATATAAAATCAACTGAAAACACTCTACACTCACTACCTTGAAATACAACATTCAAAATAACAAATATTTCATATTGAAAACCTTGTACTACTAAATTGACGATACACAGTCTGTTAAAAGTTAAAGATACAAATAACACCGTGTACTCAGAAATACAAGAGATATAGCGCGTTACACACAATATACATATTTAAATTTTGACATTTAAAACACCCTACACATAAACGCTCGTATAAAACTCAAGTCCCAAAGGGCGTGAACCCTAAATAATTAAGGTCCCTGTTCCGTCACGTGCAGATATCCGCCCAATGAAGGGACAAAAGGTTTCAAACAATGAGTACGTTTGTACTTTGATGAAGAAAAAATATTTGCCCTACCTTTAATTGAATGGGTAATGACTTGAAATTGTGATCTAAATAAAGGTGCTTGATTAAAAATATTTATACCATAAATACATGAGATAAGATGAAACGGATGGAACATTGTTCTGTGTTTTCCTCTAAAAATATTTCTTTTATGCTTTGATGTGTAACTATTGATGAGGTTTAGTGGTAACATTAAAAAAGAACTAGAAATTAATTACACTGCTTTTCGGCGAAGGAAAACATTTTGAGGAATCCTACACACCCTACACAGAGTTCTAAAAAAAATAAGGTCTCGGAGGTGTGTGAAGTCCACCAATTCGCACTTAGCCAGTGCGATAGCCTAGGGCCTAAATTCTCTCATTCTGAGAGAAGACCTGTGCCCAGCAGTGGGACAATAATGGGTTGACGGGAGTAAAAAGAACAAAAATAGTATTTAGTATTTATAATGATGGTCAAGATAATATTTTCTCGCAAAATAACGAGGCAAGGCAGAAATGGTCCTACCCTTTATAGGTGACTAGAGAACACACAGATTTGTTTGAAAGTATTGTTCTGAGACGGAAAACATGAACTAAAATAATTTAATATCAAAATATAATTTATAGAGAGATTTCTGCATGCGGTGACCAACTTAGCTTTGGTAGGTTTTATGTAATTTTTATTTGTAGAATCAAAATTTATCTCAAAAACTTTTTGACGCAGTCGGGTAGAGAATAAAGTGCTACTTAAGTTTAAGAAGAACTGATGTGTTGTCAACAATGACAATTTACCTCTTAACTAGTCACCCGTCGCATCGGTCGAAATTCGACCGTAATTTAAATTAAAAAACTTAACTTCATATTGTCCAAAGTAGTACGAATACTTCTCTAATTCAAATAAAATGTAATAATTTTCAAGTAATTTTGAACGCGTCCGTTAAATATAAAAAGAGGCTTAATTAGATAAGCCACATTTAAAAGCAAGCGGTATTTTGACAAAGACAGTGACATTTCTGGCGTTATCAGTTTTCATAGTAAGACATTGAATGTTCTATTACGTTTATTAATTATGTGTTTGTGACAAATGCACGGTAGTGTGTGAAATATGTTTTTAGTTGATTTTATGTATCATATATGCATTATTTGAAAAAAATATTAACATTCTGCACTCCTTCTCTACGTCCACTATAACCGTACAAAATTTTGCCAGCGGCATATTACTTAAAAATACACCACAAGTTTTTGCTTCACGTATTAATATATGTATATCTACATGATTATAAGAAACAATTTCCACTCAAAAAATAATTAACCACTAGGTTAAACCAATCTGCAGTCACAACACAATTATACTGAAGTAACGTCGTCGCCATAGCTCTCAAAATCAGCAAGCTGAAGTGGCAGTGGGCCGGCCATATCGCTCGAAGGACGGATAACCGATGGGGACGAAAGGTCCTCGAGTGGCGACCACGTTTAGGCAAAAGGAGTACAGGTCGCCCCCCTACCAGGTGGACCGATGACCTGAAGAAGACAGCGGGAAACCGTTGGATTCAGAGAGCACAGGACCGGTTGGAGTGGCGCCATTTAGGGGAGGCCTATGTCCAGCAGTGGACATCAAAGGGCTGATGGATGGATGGATGAGAACGTCGTCGCGGGGTACTTGCCAGTTCCCATTATTACGTTAAAACCTTATTTCTCAACGCGACGGAGCATTGCCTATAAGTGGCTACACTGGCGCTTATCACCCCCGAGATTGGGTTTCATTTAAGGCCATTGTAAATTAAACTGGGCTTTGTTCACGGGTCAAGGGAACTATCCGGGCGGGATCAAGTGGAAATATAAATTTGTTTGAGTTATTATTACGTAAAGAGTTTTTAGAGTGATTGAAAAGTAATTCTAATTTAATGTAGAAATAAAAATAAAAAAATAGATTAAACAATTAAAATTAATTAATTTAATTTTAGCAATGATAGCCCAATGGTTGAAACTTGCCCTCTCAATCGGGAGGTCCGAGTTTCAAACCCAGGCACACCCGAGAGTTCTTTTAAAAAAAAAAAGTTCTCGGAGGTGTGTGAAGTCCACCAATTCGCACTTGGCCAGCGCGGTGGACTATGGCCTAAACTCTCTCATTCTGAGAGAAGACCCGTGCCCAGCAGTGGGACAATAATGGGTTGACGACGGCACAATTTAATTTTTAAATTTTACATAGAAAGTTTGGCTATTTTGTGTTAGGCCATTATACCACAACGCAAGCCTTAATGTAAGGGTATAATCATCAAAAAAAATCGCCATCTCTTGTAAAGAATTATAAAAAAAATGTAACGACAAATATTATGAAACATTTCTTCCGTTTCAGTGGAAGGGCATAGTTGTTGAATCACTTTTATATGAGGACTATCTTAGACTTCGGGAATAGCAACGCATCTTTGATTGACTTTAGACAAAACCACATCCTTCCATCGAAACACATGTTTCAGGCTAGAAATAGGTGTGGCAATGGTACTTTTCCCGGTCAACTAACTCTGGTTCTACCACCTGCTAATTATATTTCTAGCGTGAAGCAGTTTTAGTGATAAGTGTAGTTGCTGGGTCACTTTAACATTAAACAACTATCTAAGTGCTCAGAAGTAGCAACACATCTGTGATTGACTTCAGGTAGAAACGTTGCATTAAGATGCTTGCAGCTGTCCATGGGCGGCAGTTACTTACAGATGGACTGCAAGCTTCTTTGCCACTTCAATCTAAAAAAAAATCTGAACTAATATAAACAATACAAATACGAACTATACCGACTAATATATAACCAAAAAGCACATTTCACTACTCATATGTTCATTTTGAACAAGAACACCCTTAAACTATCGCGCAGCTGTTTCTAACCGATTTAAATTCTTTTAAAAGAGAATTGACAATTGTAAGTAAAAAGTTCAATTGAATCTCCGGATATAGATTTAGCTGCAGAGCCAAATGTTTCTTATCGCCCACTGATTTCATTATCTGAAGAGCCATTGGTGGTGAAAAATTGGATTTCTTACGAGCAGCTGCGAAACTTGTATAAGTAACGAGTTTCCTTTAGTGTCTTGTTCCACCTCTTATGGTTATTATTTAAGAAAACAAAGTCTTTTCAGCCCGTCGAAGCATAGTTCGACGACGGCTTGAATGCCTCATAGGCCAAAGCCATCCTCTGGTGATGTTTAGTGTAAAAAATGAAAAGTCAATAGTAAAAAAATTAATTCGAACCTCGATTACAATAAATATGTTACTTTTTACTTTATTGCCGATTTTTCGACCCAGTTGTATGGTTCGTGGTTATTGCTAAATTACCGACATATGAAATAACCGTAAGTCCCCGTGTTAACCTAATTAAGATGGAGGTAGAATAATGTTTATTGAAACGTAAAAGAAAAACAATATTGTATTGAAATGCTCTAAGAAGCTTTGAGTTTAATATCCATATCGTGAAACTGCATAAAAAATAACCAATATTAATGTGAGACTGTATTGTATTTAGAATTATGACACTAATTTATTTTTATTGGACTTTTCTAAGATAACCCTTTCATTTGATAACACGGAAACACAAAATTTGCAGGAACATCTATTTTTTTCTTTTACGCTCTTCAAAAAGAATTGAGAACAGTACCAAATCGAGGTTTTGAGACGCTACAAGCAACTTCATATATAAATCAACATAACTCCATAGAGAAGTAATAAAACATTACCTGACAATTAACCGACATTCTACTAATATCACGTTAACATCCAAACTTACCACCACCAATAATCCTCCAATTCGCACTTGGCCAGCGCGATGGACTATGGCCTAAAACTCTCTTATTCTGAATAAAATTATGTTTCAAGATGCGACTCGAAGAAACATACAAACATTGCTAGATAAATAAAAGAAGATTAAAAGTATACTATGTCACACTGTAAATTTCTTCACCTTTTATTGAAAGTTCTGCAACAAATATTTATCAGCACAGCGAAGAAAATTCAAAAGAGCTGTTCAAAGGCATCAAAGGACATCTGTAACACAAGTAGCCAGCGACGCATGGGTACTTGTGTTACAGTCCATAGACGACGATGACTGCTTTATATGTTACAGATATCCACAGACGACGATGGCTCCTTTATATCAGATATCAGATTCATATAATACCGTTATAAGTATACGGAGTAATTTTATAAACTGTTAGCATTAACAGGAGAAAATTGTTTTTTTTTAAATTAGTACAATACAAATCAAATCAATTTATTTGTTAATAAGTTAAAATGACTATTGTAGCTGATCAAAAAAATTTGTTAATCGTTTGTTCTGCCACTAACCTGATGATTATAAAATCAAATTTAATACATAATAGCATACATAAATTAAGATTATACCAAAAGATTAATTAACAATAATTAAAATTAAAAAGCGACATGAAAATCCAAATAAAATGAATGCATTTCACTCTCGTAAATATCAAGATTGAAAATATTTACTCTTAATAACTCTCCCAAGACATTCATAACTCTTTGTAAAGATATTATACCATTAAATGAAAAGGCGAGGTTAATTTAACTTTAATAAAGTTGAAAAGAAATAAACTCATCATAAGTATCTCAAAGAACTCTTTAATTAATTCTCATTTCCGAGGAAATAATCCGGAAAAATGCATATTAAAATGAAAGAGGAAATGTACTATGTAAATTTTAAGCTCTTCTCTTAATTGATAACTTGCAATTTAACATTAAATTAAAATAAAAGTCAAATGCCTAACTTTTTTTTTTTTAAACGCTTTCTACACTCATAGCCCCACAATAGGATTTTCTCCTGTGTCGTGGGTGCTATGGACACACACAAAGACGAATACACAAACACCCAGACCCAGAACAAGAATCTAAACTCATCATTCAGATACCTGTCTGGCCGGGAATCGAACCCGGGACCCACTGCGTGTCACACCGGTAAGGTAACCGCTGCGCCACGCGGGTCGTCAAGTTAAAGTATAATTTGATATGCTATAAAAGGTAGCAAAAGCCAGACGGGCTAGCTGATAGACAGTAGGAACCATTGCTTAGATATTTGCTACACCTGAAAATTTGGCAAAATGAGCGGATTCGATAATTATAACTATATGTTAATATAATATTATGTAAAATGTACGTGTATTATATGAACATTTTAAGTATTCGATTCGGATAGCGCAGCGGTCACCATACTGGTCATTTTTTTATTTGATCGAAGTAGCAAACGAGCATGTCCACCTAATGGTAAGTGGTCACCGCCGCCCATGGACATCTGTAAGCAACTTCATATAGAACATGGGTTCTATCTGAAGTCAATCACAGATGCGTTCCTACCCCCGAGGACTACGGTCGCCTCATGTAAAAGTGTGCTGACAACCACACCCTTCTATCAAAACGCAAGAAATGCTTCACGTTAGACATATTTGTGGCGATGGTACTTCCCCGGTCGAACTACACTGGTTCTACTACCTTGGAGTCAAAGTTTCTTTCTGCAGCTGGGTCAGAATATCGGCAGAAAGAAATTCAAAAATCGCATATCGTGACTACCCGGTACAAAATGAAATGTAATTATTGGGACTTTGGCTCTCAGTTGGTTTGGTCTCGAAGTAGAACCAGTACACCGGTTCTACTACCTTCGAGACTTCGAACTACAGTTCCACCTGGGAAGTACCTCCGCCACACCTATTTCTAGCGTGAAGCATTTTTGAGTACCCGTTACATAACAAAATGTATAAATTCCGCGATAATATTAGTTTAAAATCACATATCCAATAATTAGGTTATCACTCGAGTCAGTGAATAACTTTATCTATTAATATCAAACACACGTTTCATTTTCCACGTTTTGCCTCTCAAAGGGAAATTCATCAAAGAAACGACACGAAATAAAACGATGTAAAGCTGTCTCCTCATTCGCGGCTGAAAGGAAACTTTTCCTTTCGCTACGTTTTACGAGGGTTTTATGCTGTTCTGTTATCGTTCGCGCACGTGTTGCCAGCTTTAGGGATTCCAAATAAAGTGTACGGAACATGGAATATTCCACCAAATGTAGAACTACACATGTATCTATCTACATACAAACATATGTCTATACATAATTATATTAACAAGCAAGAAATCCAACTGATGGTTAATGGTAGTTACTGCCTGTGAACATTTGTAAGCAACTTTATAGAGAGTATAATATATTTTTTCTATTCGACTGAAGTAGTAAGCGAGCATTTAGTCCACTTGATGCTAAGTGGTCAGTGACGCCCATGGACATCAGTAACCTTTTTTTTGTGACGGGGAGAAAACCTTCAAACGGTACACCGAAGCCTTGAGAGAGACACAGGGGTATGTGGTATTTTTACCCACTAAAACCCCGTCGGTGGCCTTCCTCAGCTCTTGGAGGGGACCCCAGGATATCCAATGGAACGTACCAGCGATTGTAACTCCGCGGTCGAATCATTTACATCCTTCCGTCTTCAATATATCTAACTACAAAGCCCTATAGCTTGTGTAGGTCGTAACCTATCTACGACTACAAGCAAGGTCGGACGGTCCGCAGTTGAATGGCTGGACGTGACTAAACATGTGTGCTTTCATTTTCCGGAGGGCAGGTTCAGATATCGATTTCAGTTTTTATTATAGCAAAGCAATTGAACCTTATCGATAACCCTATGGGCGGTTCAAACCTTCCGATGCGGATTTATTTCAAAGCAGTGCTTTGTAAATTTGCCGCCACCAATCTGGTACTTTTATCTCCATCCATCCATCCATCCATCCACAGCCTTTGAAAGTCCACTGCTGGACATAGGCCTCCCCTAATCTGCCTCACTTCGACCGGTCCTGAGCCATCTGAATCCAGCGGTTACCCGCCGCCTTCTTCAGGTCATCAGTGCACCTGGTCGTGGGGCGGCCTGCTTTCCCTTTGCTCAGACGTGGTCTCCATTTGAGGACTCTTCTTTTATTGACAAACCTAAATCTTAAATAACATGGTACTTCATTAAATTTCACACCAATACCCTACATGGTATCCTTCTTAACCAATCCGAATGTGAAGAAACATGTATACATGAGCCACTCTTCAATTGTTGTAAGAATCATTAGAAAATTTATACAGTATTCATTCAACATTCATCGTTCCTTCATTCAAAAAAAACTTCTAAAAGTACAAGATTTATACAACTATTTCCATGTATAGCTATTCTAAGACTAGTTCGCTTACTACACACCAGACAATAGAGAGTTTTATATTAGAACCATAAAACTAGGCTCCCACTTGTGCTGAAAGGGCAAGCTTTCAGTTCGTTTTATTACAGTTTTTATATTGCTGAGTTATTGTTTCCTGACGTGAGGTCCGGTTTTGACGGCAGTATCAAGTACGGGGCTAGCATAATGGTTTGATGTAAATGGTGACCTGCGTTTAGGTCATATGGTAGCACGCGTGGTTCGAGGTTCCATTTCCGGTTAGCCAAAGTTCCACAGTGAACAAACAAAATATACTGATATAGGTGTAAGTATATTCGGGTACTGCAAATATAATCACACTTATATACTTATCATCATACTTCATACTTCTTACTAAAATTATAAAGGCGAAAGTTTGTAAGTGTGATTGTTTGTTACTTCTTCACGTGTAAACGGTTGGAGCGATTTACATAAAATTTGATATGGAGTTAGCTGACACTCTGGATTAACATATATACTACTTTTTACTGTGGTCATACTTAATATTATTAAGGCGAAAGTTTGTGTGTATGTTTGTTACTTCTTTACGTCTAAATGGCTCGAGCAATTTTTATAAAATTTGGTATGGAGTTGGCTGACACTCTGGATCAACATATCTCTCGTCAACCCATTATTGTCTCACTGCTGGCCACAAGTCTCCTCTCAGAATGAAATAATTTAGACCATAGTCCACCGCGCTGACCAATTGTGAATTAGTAGCCAACATATAGGCTACTTTATTGGTATAAACTTGTAAATAGTACTTTTGTAGATTTTGTATAATAATTATTTTTGTAGAAGCTCAGGCCAAAACCGAAAAACATAGCAAGTAGAGTAGCACGAGACAAAAAAAACTGAAAACCGACAGTTTTAAAATGTGCACTTAGAGAATTCATACAACTTTAATAATTAACAGGGAAATTATATACGACACGGTTTAAGAGAATGATATAACATATACGTTGTCTAATCTGAAGTACAACCTCCTTTGATTTAGCTTCAAAGGGATACCACAAGCAGGCACATAAGCAGACTTGATCACATAAGCGATGCTTAGTCGTTGCATCACTGAGCACATAGAATTAATTTCAATGCATAATTAAATTAATCCTAAGATTAAGTGCTTGATACTCTGCCAGGGTAAATATATATATATTTCTACACTCATATTAGGATTTTCTCCTGTGCCGTGGGTACCATGGACACACACAAGACGAATACATACACACTCAGACCCAGAACATGAATCTAAACTTGAATCTAATCATTCAGATACCTTTCTCGCCGAAAAACGAACCCGGGACCCATTGCGCGTCAAACCGGTATGGCAACCGCTCCGCCACGTGGGTTGTCGATGCAATTAAAGTAATAGCATTTTCATGGTAAGACGAGTACATTTCTATCACGAAGATACTGTCGAACACCTATTTCGATGAGAGCATATGATTGTCAGCTCCATTCCATATTAGGCGAAGCTCTTAACCTTCGGAAAGCGCAACGCATCTACGAATGACTTTAGATAGAACTTCTATTGTATATTAATTTTCTTATAGATGTCTATGAATGGCAGTGACTAACTACCATCATGTAATGTTTGCATGACACGAGCAACGCAAGCTCGTCCACTTCTTCAATCCTACAAAAATGTCAATAGCTTACACGCGTTATCAATAAAATCTATTAATACTTTACCAGCCAAAGATCTAAATTTAATTATTTTAGTCAATAAAAACTCCAAATTGTATTCTATCATAAGACAAATAAACGTAAGATTGTTTACTTACTACTAACTAAGATTTAAACAGCGCATAGCTCAATTAGTGCATTTAAAAAAAAAACACAAAAAAAACATCCCACCAATGCAAACAAGGGTTGTAAACTAACTTTGTTTTTTCAATAAGTTGATAATAATATTGATAATGTTGATAAAAATATCATAAGAACGACGTAATCCACATACCTCTATATAACTCCGCACTTCCACAACTACAGCTGTACTAAGAAATCCAAACCCAACCACCGAACCACGTTACACAATACTGTCTGGCGATACAAAGCGTTTTATTTCCATTACTGAGCGACGCAGGGCGGCCGTGCGTTGACCTGAAGCGAGCGATCGATGTACCTGGCACAATGCCAAATGTCGGGAAGTTCAGTAAGGGCTTGTATTGCGTAATGTAGTTTTGTAACGCTTGAGTTATGGAGGTCCGCGCGTCTTTAAGAAACAAATATAAAAAATGTTACATGAGTAAAAGCCTTCCTTTTTTATATTTAAATCTGACGATAACGCAGACGGACTACCTGACAAAAAGTAGTCATCGTCGCCTATGGGTTCATACAGAACATGGGTTCCATCTGAAGTCAATCACAGATGCTACTCCCGAGGACTATGATGGTCGCCTCATGTGAAAGTGTTCCGGCAACCGAAACGCAAGAAATGCTTCACGCTAGAAATTAGTGTGGCGGTGGTACTTCCCCGGTCGAATTACACTGGTTCTACCACCTTGAAAATAAATTAATCCCTACTAACATTATAAATGTGATTGTAAATTTGTCTGTCCCGCTTTCACGCCAAAACTACTCAACCGATTATCTTGTACATATATTCTTGGAGGTATTAGAAGACACATATTAGAAACGTTACATAAAACAATAATTGAACGTAATATAAAATTATATTTTTCCCATTGCAATTACTATCTGAACGGCATCTATTAATCTCTATCTAAATCATACTTAATAAGTCAATTTAATTCTTACCTACATGTTGATTATAAAAGTTTTTACCTACAATTTGTATTATTCCACCATTCGTCATAATAATGTTCTCCTACCTACTGAATTTTGTATGTTCCTTTGCTTGATGTATTTCGTTTATTTATACAGTTATAAACATATTGTATTTTCTATTATAAGTGAGTTGTACTCTTTTTAGAAAATAAATATCTTAAACCTTAAACCTACATATTAAAAATATATATGTAGTAGAATCTATGGGAATGGTACGAATAAAACAAATGAATACAATGTCTGTATTTGCCCTTATTCACTAAAATTCATTCGCTAATTGTGTGGCTTTGCTGACTAATTTGCCACTTGATGGAGTGTCGAGCTGTATTTACTTAGCGCTACTGAAACAAGGAGCGACGAATCCCTAGCTTCGCTAAATTAAATGGCCTGTTTATTTATTACAAAAAAACACAGTCGTAAAAAAAGCATAACACTAATACATATTTGAAAACTATCCATAAAATAGCAGAAATATTTGTGATTAAATATATGTGATTGTACAAAAATGCAGACGCAGGCTCAATTAAAACATTTTATACCATAAAAGTCATTTTAAGCCATAGTCCACCAATTCACACTTGGCCAGCGCGGTGCACTATGGCCTAAGACTCTCTTATTCCGAGAGAAGACCCTTGCCCAGCAGTGGGACAATAATGGGTTGACGATATATACCATAAAAGGTGGCCTGCTTTCAATATTATTTTTATAGACTAGATATACGTATGACGATGATACCACATCAGTTAAACCACCAAAACTAATATAAATATTTGTTCATTTAAAATAGAATTTAAGAATTTTTTTATTGACAAATGTTATTATTCTATTAATGAATTCTTAACTGACATGAATATTTAATTTAGGTACTTATTTATTAATTAATATAATGTATTTAGTGATTTGCCACTGTGACATGATTATCAATATTTGTATGCCCATAAGGACTGAACATAGAGCACTTTTCTTGCAAAACTTGTATTCACAAATAAATAGATTATTATTATTATTATTATTATTATTATTAAACTTCCCAAAACCTTCAAAAGTTTAAAACACATTCATACGTAAAGGTATATAAGTTCAATCCATTAAAATAACTTTACAAAAGGCACCGTAGCACCTCTACGCCGCTACAGATGCCTACGCATATAAAACATTGTGTCCACGAAATGTGCTACGAAGGGCTATGTAAGCTGTTACCGTAAGGGCTCGCCACTTCCTGCGACAGATTTCCGGCGAACAATTTATTCTGTTTATAAGGTGACCCTTATCTTTGTAATGGATTGCCGACCTTAAAAGCCTTAACGGTGTATTGTGAAATATGGCGTCATTTAATTGCATATTTATAAGATCTTAATTGCAAGTAGACTGTATTTTGAATACAATTTGAAGTCTAGAATTTTGGTACAGATTTTTTTTCTTTAATTTTAAACTGGCTTGGTAATGTCTTACATTCATTTCGGGGCAGCTATAATAAATAAATAAAATATAAATATTTTTTTTATTTTTATTTATTTTATTATTGATTATACATAGCACGATAGGACCGGGATCTCTCTCATCAACCCATTATTGGCCCACTGCTGGGCACGCGTTTTGTCTCAGAAAGAAAGATTTTAGGTCATAGTCCACCGCATTGGCCAAATGCGAATTGGTGAACAGGACCGGGATACTACCACTCAAACCTTTCCGACTATGTAGTACATGTAATTTGTAACATGTACATGTAATCACTTGCGATATTGCGTATCTCAAAACATACAAAACTAAACAAAATTCTAATGTTCCTGCTTAACCACTTGTGAAAATTAAGTAACTTTAACAGGTGGTAGAACCAGTGTAGTTCCACCGGGAAAGTACCACCGCCACACCAATTTTTATCATGAAGCATTTCTTGCGTTTCGATGCATGGGTATGGTTGCCGGCACACTTTTATATGAGGCGACCATCATAGTCCACGGGAGTAGCAACGCATCTGTGATTGACTTCAGATAGATCACAGGTTCTGTTTGAAGTTGCTTACAGATGTCCATGGGCTGCAGTAACCACTTACTCTCAGGTGGACTGCATGCTCGTTTTCTACTTCAATCAGATAAAAAAAAAACTTAAGCCTGCGTAACGTTTCATAGAAACCAGCAAATAGAATCATTATAACAAAATATTTGCCCTTGGAAATTTAACATGTAAATAATAAATAATTAATGATTAAATAACCAACTAATTAAAACAATATAATATAGAATAGTAAAAGTTAAGATGCCATTAACAGCAATAAATTTAGAGCTCTACGTTTTCAATTAATTTTAAAATGAACGTAAAAAAAAAACATGTAAATAATAAGTATGAAACCTAAGGAAAAGCAGACGGACCACCGGATGGAAAGTGATCACCGTCGCCTATGGACATTTGCAACACCATTGGGGTCACCGACGCATCACCGGCTTTGAAAAAGATCTTTTTTTGTACCTTTTTTGAATAGTCCGATGTTATAGCGCTATCATATTATATTAATTATAATAACTAGTCACCGTCGCAACGGTCGTAATTCGACCGTAATTTAAATTAAAAAACTAAACTTTATATTGTCCACACAAGCACGAATATTTCTTAAATTCAAATAAATTGTAATATTGTTTAAGATATTTTGAAGACACCCGTTAAAGGCAAAAAAGTTTAAGCTGCATTTAAAAGCAATAGTGGGTATTTTGACAAAGACATCTGACATTTTTACATTGTGTGTTTTCATAATAAGACATTGAATGTTATATTTCGTTTATTGTGTATTAGTTTGTGTCAAATGCAAAGTAGTGTGTGTGATGTGTTTTTAGTTGATTTTATGTACGTTTTATGCATTATTTGAAAAAAATATTAGCATTGAGTAATCCTTCGCTACATGCGTGCGTAATTTCATACTCCTCCGTCAGCGGCAAGTATCTAAAAAACGGATCACAAGTTTTTGCCTCATGTATTATAATATAAATATATTTTAAATTGATAATGTATAGGTGTAGGCGTTTCTACTAATACTAAAGCATCCACGGGAAGTGCTAATGCCTAGTTGTCATTGTAATTGAACATTACAATAATAAACAGGAAAAGATAATAATTATAATGTATAAGGTAAAGGTAATAATAATCTTTAAAAAAAAAAAAAACATTTAACCTATTTCAAGACATCGAAAAAATATATGTCAAAATCGGTATAACTGCACTTTATCAAGTACATTATAATCGATCTCGTTTTTCAAGCCTATATAAAGTACCGCACAAAAGAGGCTTATAAAGAGAACATGCCCGTCAATATGACAAGGGTTCAACTCGCTGGGGACTCGTCGCCGCGAACGGTGGACGGAACCCTTTCACATTAAGCGATATGCTACTGACGTTTTAGTGAACTAATGTAATAATGGTTTTGAGTGGTTTTGACATGTTATACGAGTACTGCCGGTTTTTGTTTGCTTTTATTTAGTTTGTCGGCACATCAGATCATGTTACCGAATTTTCCGTCTCCTCAAATGTAACAATGCTAGATATAGTTGTGACGTCCCTGTAGCCTCGGGGTCAGAATAGGGCTACGGTATCCCCTGCCTGTCGTAAGAGGCGACTAAAAGGGGCTTCCGGGGTTGCAGACGGCTAGAGTGGGAGCTAGAACCGTTCGGTCAGGCAATCCCGGGAAGGACGGCGGTATGTGTGGTCGCATACCGTCGTAAAGACTAGACGAAGCGGTGGGCCCAGCCGCCCATCTGGGAGGAGCCCGATGGGGCAGCGCGCTCGGAGGATTCCGGTTGAAGTCGTTTCGAGATCCCGGAGTCCTCCTTTTCAGCGCCGAGGACGGCCACCGGGGGGGTGTTAGTGCGGTAAAAATCCCACATAACCCTGCATCGCTCCCACGGCGTCGGGTACCTTTGGAAGGTTTCTCCCTCGAAAACAAATAAAAAAAAAGATATAGTTGTGAGAGTAGTACCCCTAAGTATCATACTTGCTCTATCCTTATTTTCTTTAGTCAACATATTATTGTCTCACACTGCTGGGAAGATTCTCGGAATGAAAGAGTTGTATGCCATTGTTCACAGCGCTGGCAAAAATGGGAATTGATAATGTAACAAATCTTTGAGACTTTTTTGTAACACTCTTAACACTCTTAGGTGTGTAGGTTTCCTTGAGATGTTTTTTTCTATCACCATACGCTCATCATTTAAAAAAAAATTGCCTGAGATTCAAACACTGGACTCCCGATTTGCAGGCTATCACAGCGTAGTTCTCGTAATGAACGAGTTCTAGGCCATTGTTCATAGCGCTGCCAAAAATGGTAATTGATAGACTAATGTAACAAATCTTTGAGACTTTTTTTGTACAAACTCTTTCTGTAGGTTTTCTCGGGATGTTTCTTCGCCATACGCTCAACATTAAAAAAAAAAATGAGGTACGTGCCGGAGATTCGAACATCGAACTCTCTATTTCCAGGCTATCACAGCTCAATCTCACTCACTCTACTCCCAGTGTACTATTTACTACGGTTTATTATTTGGTTACATGAATGATTAAAACTACTATGTACTTGTATATTACCTTAAAACTGATAAAAGTGTAGCACCACGTGGAGAATCGGGAACTGAAACAAATAAACAATGAAATTAATTTAATTACGGTTACATTGTTACAGCTATGTGATAAGAGGTGGTCGACGGTCGACTGATGTTGGATTTTTGTTTTACCAGCTGAAACACATCTTTCACTTTCTCTCCTAAACTAAGATCTCGGACCCGTCCTACCAAAAAAATACATCCTTACTTAATATTATAAATGTGAAAGTGTGTTTGTTTGTTCCTCTTTCAGGTCGCCACGTAGCTATTATATGATATGGTTTATTTGCTGGGAGATCGGTTAGGAGGGCGGAGAGTGACGTAGGTTACTTTTTACCGCGCTCCCACATTCCCACAAGAATATCGACGTATTGTTAGTTGATACATATTTAGTAGTTCCAGACGTGGTTAATAGATCGCGTTAATAAAATTTATTTGCAAGTTCTGAATCACGCTATTAAATGTTAATTCCCTTCGACCGTGCGGGCGAAGCCGCGGGTAAGAACTAGTATTAAATAACTCGTAATATACATATTTACCACGCCCTTTAAATAATAAGACCTAACAACCCTTTTCATTTTTACTATATAAGTGTCATACAGCAACCACACTCAAATCACGTTTCCCACAAACTTTCCTTCCACATTCACACAACACGCTACGTAACCGCTGCGTAATCGCGAACGATCCATCAAGCTCACACGTCAGTCTTCCGTCGCTTAATTAAATTTTAATTAGTTCAACCTCAGCTCAATATTCGTATTAATACGCGTCTAGTTGTCGCTAAAGTTCCTCGGATTTGCTATATTAATGTGTGTAGCAATTTGTATTGATTAAATTCATCAAAGCTTCGCACTTACACCATCAAAGTGATACATTTGGGAGAATTACTAGTACTAGTCACATCGGTCGAAATTAGACCGTAAATTGAATTAAAAAACTAAACTTCATATTGTCCAAAGTAGTACAAATATTTCTCAAATTCAATAAAATGTTAAAATTTTCAAAATGTTAAATACAAAAAGAGGTTTAATTAGCTAAACCGCATTTAAAAGTAATAGCGGGTATTTGGACAAAGACACTGACATTTCTGACGTTGTGTTTTCATAGTTAGACATTGAATGTACTATTTCGTTTATTATTTATGTGTTTGTGAC
Organism: Spicauda simplicius; assembly: GCA_949699795.1. NCBI lineage: Eukaryota > Metazoa > Arthropoda > Insecta > Lepidoptera > Hesperiidae > Spicauda > Spicauda simplicius. The sequence continues at coordinate 332,496 of OX453079.1, read as the reverse complement.
AAATACACCGTAGTGTGTGTAATGTGTTTTAGTTGATTTTATGTATGATATATGCATTATTTGAAAAAATATTAACATTTTGCACCCCTTCTCTACGTCCACTATATGCGTACAAAATTTCATATTAATCCGTCCGCGGCATATTACTTAAAAATTCACCACAAGTTTTTGCTTCACGTATACATATATATTGAATTTATTTTAACAAAACCTGTGAGACTTCTCGCAACTCATCCAGAGAGGGTGCCAGTAGTATTCTAAAACGCGCTATCGAAGTATTGTTAATATCTTGTATAACGAACTGGGCGTGAAGTCAGGAAGGTCAGGGTCTTTATTACTATCCATCCTAGAAGATTTTAAGTAAAACGCAGGAGCTTCTTCGATTTATTCAAAGTTGTGGTTGAACAAGAATCTTATTAATTAATCGTTAATTGTTATAATTGTGAGTGTATAATTATTTTAAAATACTAGTTTTTTTTATTATACCGTATTAAAAGTTGCATAAGGTGACAATAACACATTTATGGAGGGTAGATTTAATTAACATCTCTAAAAATCACTGAATATTGCTAATATAATAAACAAACAATTTTCGATTTGTAAACTAACTAAAATAATTATTTTCGGCAACGTGTTCTTCGTAAATATGCGGTGTCCCGCCGAAATGCATATATAGTAGGCATAACCTACAGTAAAGTTAAGTTAAGTTAAGAAATAGAGTTCAGACATAATACCACCTAGAAATAAAACAATACCTAGACTGACGGGGTATCTCCTTTGAAATATAAGTACCTAATCTATAATTATACAATCGTATCACAAAGTGATTACAATGCTAAAAGTCAATCCCGCTAGGTTTCTTACCCGAACTTATATTCTTATAATCTTAGTTGATGAAGTGTTCCAATCCGATGATAGTGTAAGAAAAAAAAAGGAATGAGTAACTGACAAATAGTAAGTACCCCGTAGGCCCCCACAGGGGATAAAGCATTTATTTCATCTCATTTCATAATCGTTTTAACATCTACATGAAATTTTTTAACTTGACAGAATGTTATATATTTTTTTCACTGTGGTCCCATTATTGTCCCACTGCTGGGCACGGGTCTTCTCTCAGTATAAGAGAGTTTTAGACCATAGTCCACCGCGCTGCCCAAGTGCGAATTGGTGGACGGTTTTTTCACAGTAATTTTATATAAATAAATACTGAGCCGTTAAGTTTTGTAGCCTAAATTATTGTTCATGTGTGCAGTCTACCTGAAGGATTTGATGAGTCTTTCATAAATTTTACAAGAATGCCTACTAAGAATGCTAATACTACTAAGACTATATATTAACTATGATGTAACTTGTTCTTTGACACGCTTTTAGCACTAAAAGCCTTATTATGCCTTATTGGATTAATACGAAAGCCTTGAAAGCTTTACTGATTTAAGGAAATATTATATGTGAAAACTAAACGTACATAATCAATGTAAACATGCTTTAGGCTTAAATGTGAATACGCATTTAAGTATATAGTAATCTCAAGGCACTCCTGTCATGTTTAATTCATTTTATTAATAAATAATGTAATGACGATTTTTCTACGCGTATATATTAGAAACTTTAATTTTTCGTAAGAAGGATTTTTTTGAATTCGCCCCTCAAGGGAATAAAAACATTAATAAAAATTTTGATCATACATAAATAATGAAACTCAGTCTTTGGCTTTTTAGTTTGATATAATATATACATATACTGTTTCACCGTTTTCACAAATTAACAATTACCAAATGTATGCAACAATAATAGAATTTATATATGGCGTAACACTAACGATACACACAGTTAGTTTACTATCGCGAGCCGAAACGTTTCGAAAACTGCTATCCGATGGTAACCAAAATTGAATGGAAACACATGGCCACAAGATTTTTAGATTTACATGTGATCTTTTAATATATTTTTTTCTTTATCTGACTGAAGTAGCAAACGAGCATGCAGTCCACCTAATGGTAAGTGATCACTGCCGCCCATGGACATCTGTAATCAACTACATACAAAACATGGGTTCCATCTGAAGTAAATCACAGATGCGTTTCTACGCCCGAGGTGTATGATGGTCGCCTCATGTGAAAGTGTGTCGACAACCGCACCCTTCTATCGAAATGCAAGAAATACTTCACGCTAGAAATAGGTGCGGCGGTGGTACTTCCCTGATCGTACTACACTGGCTCTACCACATTGAAATAATATGTTGCAATATTTTCATATAATAAAAATTATATCAACATAACATAGGAACTATCATCAATCTAGCACACACAATCGTTCGTAACATCACGCTACATATATATGTACAATACCGGCAGCAATCCATCTTTATCGCAATTTGCAATCTCGTGCGCGATCAATCAGCCGTTGCCAGATTTGTATTGAGCAATGTGTCATATCACTTATATGTGTATCTCAGTTAATATACGAGCTGTTTGTGTTTAATGTATCACTTTTATTTTGTCAAATTTATACATGCCTGAGTGTGAGTGTGTGTATGCGTCTGAGTGCGTACGTATATGTGTGTGCATGTGTTTGTGAGTATGCTTGTTGCGTGTGTATCTGTGCGCTGTGTGCCTGCGTTAGAATTGTGTGTGTGTGTGTGTGTGTCTGTTTCGATATGTATATGTTATTTTGTTATATTTTTTTGCATCGATTGTTTTACTTATTTTAAGAATGGCGCAGTTTGTTGCTTTTTTCCCTACGTGTTGCAATTTTCCTGAAAGAAGATTCAACATTTCATTATTTGTATATGTTCAAATAACCACATAACATAACAACAATCATTATTCCAGCACATAGTCGTTCACAACAATACACATACAATACCGGCAGCAATCTATCTTTATCGCAATTTGCAATCTCGTGCGCGATCAATCAGCCGTTGCCAGATTTGTATTGAGCAATGTGTCATATCACTTGTATGTGTATCTCGGTTAATATACGAGATATCTATGCGTAATGTATCACTATTTTGATACACAGACTTCGAAATCGAACTTGCAATGTGTCAAATCGTATTGTAGATGTAATGTATGTATGAATATGTATCTCATTTAATATACCAGTAATTTGTGCTTAAAGCTCCCAATTATGTTACTGACTATATTATTGTTGTGTATGTGTGTGCGTATGTGTACGTGTGCTTGTTTGCCGGTGTGTCTTTGTCTGTACAGATATTTATTGCTATATTTTATTTTATTTTATATTATTTTATTTATTTTTATGGTGAGGCAGGTTTTTGCAGTTTTCCCTACGTGTCGTAATTTTCCTAAATGAGGTTCTTATATTTATTTTTTTGTAAATATACAAGTATGTAGTAATACATAACATAGCAACAACCATTAATCTAGCACACACAATCGTTCGTAACATCACGCTACATATATATGTACAATACCGGCAGCAATCCATCTTTATCGCAATTTGCAATCTCGTGCGCGATCAATCAGCCGTTGCCAGATTTGTATTGAGCAATGTGTCATATCACTTGTATGTGTATCTCGGTTAATATACGAGATATCTGTGCGTAATGTATCACTATTTTGATACACAGACTTCGAAATCGAACTTGCAATGTGTCAAATCGTATTGTAGATGTAATGTATGTATGAATATGTATCTCATTTAATATACCAGTAATTTGTGCTTAAAGCTCCCAATTATGTTACTGACTATATTATTGTTGTGTATGTGTGTGCGTATGTGTACGTGTGCTTGTTTGCCGGTGTGTCTTTGTCTGTACAGATATTTATTGCTATATTTTATTTTATATTATTTTATTTATTTTTATGGTGAGGCAGGTTTTTGCAGTTTTCCCTACGTGTCGTAATTTTCCTAAATGAGGTTCTTATATTTATTTTTTTGTAAATATACAAGTATGTAGTAATACATAACATAGCAACAACCATTAATCTAGCACACACAATCGTTCGTAACATCACGCTACATATATATGTACAATACCGGCAGCAATCCATCTTTATCGCAATTTGCAATCTCGTGCGCGATCAATCAGCCGTTGCCAGATTTGTATTGAGCAATGTGTCATATCACTTGTATGTGTATCTCGGTTAATATACGAGATATCTGTACTTAATGTATCACTATTTTGATACACAGACTTCGAAATGGAACTTGCAATGTGTCAAATCGTATTGTAGATGTAACGTATGTATGAATATGTATCTCATTTAATGTACCAGTAATTTGTGCTTAAAGCTTCACAATTATGTTACTGACTATATTATTGTTGTGTATGTGTGTGCGTATGTGTACGTGTGCTTGTTTGCCGGTGTGTCTTTGTCTGTACAGATATTTATTGCTATATTTTATTTTATATTATATTATTTATTTTTATGGTGAGGCAGGTTTTTGCAGTTTTCCCTACGTGTTGCAATTTTCCTGAATGAGGTTATTATATTTATTTTTTTGTAAATATACAAGTATGTAGTAATACATAACATAGCAACAATATTAATCTAGCACACACAATCGTTCGTAACATTACGCTACATATATATGTACGATACCGGCAGCGATCCATCTTTATCGCAATTTGCAATCTCGTGCGCGATCAATCAACCGTTGCCAGATTTGTATTGAGCAATGTGTCATATCACTTGTATGTGTATCTCGGTTAATATACGAGATATCTGTGCTTAATGTATCACTATTTTGTTACTTAGACGAAATCTGTAAGGTACATTTATCCTGAGCTGTGATAGCCTTTTGAGTGTTGGGAGCAACGCGGGTTCTGCGGGTTCTTTACGACCACATACGCAGTCGCCCTTCCCGGGGTCGCTTGACTGGACCGTTGACCCGCGTGACACAGCGGTTACCATACCGGTCTGACGCGCAATGGGTTTCGGGTTCGATTCCCGGCCAGACAGGTACCTGAATGATGAGTTTAGATTCATGTTTTGGATTCGGGTGTTTGTGTATTCGTCTTGTGTGTGTCCATGGTACCCACGATGCAGGAGAAAATCCTAGTATGGGGCTATGAGTGTAGAAAGCGTTCGTGTTCGTGTTCTAGCTCTCAATTTTACCGCTCACAACCCCGAAAGCCCCTGCTAGTCGCCTTACTACAGGCAGAGGATAATGTAGACCTATTTTGGTACCGGAACTACAGGGAGTTAGATTTGTTGAGTTCAGATTTTTATAAAAATGTGCGTGATATAGAATAATTATTATCTCTGCTTACAGTGAACAATATCGTGAAACTTATACACCTAGGAGGTTGCTATGTTTAAAAAAATTCAAAAATGTGTGAAGTCTACCAATAACACTCGACTAACACGGCGGAATACCGCCCGAACCTCTCATTGACCAATCCAGATTTTTTGGTTTTATTTTTATTAATATTTTTCAACTCAATCTGCCGAATTTTTGAGCTAGGTCTCTTTCAATCTCACTATACGATACGTTTTCACGGGTGTCGTAATACAAAGAAAATTACATACCCAAACTAAGGCAAAAATAGGTGTGTCGGTTATTACCGCACCGAGACACAAACCCGAAGCTTGTTTATGACAAACAACGCCACTGGGCCGTGACGTCACCAGGGTAAACAAACATATTTCGGACTACGCCCAGACTGAGGGCAAACATTTGCTTGTCATCCTAAAGGTACTTTTGGTTTCGAGAGCGTATGAAACCTTACTTTGAAAATACTTATATTTAATTCGGGATTTTACCGAGGAATAATTAAAATACGTGTTGCCGATTTGGAGGCTACTTTATTATTCAACCATAATGTTTTACATGGAGCCATGGTGGCATCTTCCCACAGGCGCATTCCGCTGAGTTCGCGAGTTACAGAGATAGCTCAGGAATGTCGCCACGGTTCTAATGTTACAGTAGACATATACTTAATATTTTATATATTTAATATATTTAATATTATTATTTAATTATATATGTATAAACTTAGTCTAACGCCGAAGTCTGAGGGGTATCCATAACTCCTCCGGCCTTTAGAGAGAAATTATCGGATGGTTCAATTTTAGAATTATTCCGATAATTTTTCTTGAACAATAAACATATCGGCGATTTTAGCCAAATTACATAAATCAAAAAAATAATTAAACTGAAAAGAAATAACCCTAAGGTTACGTATCCTAAAATTTCACTGAAGCTAACGTCCTTTCGTTTATTCAAAACACTTTCTATCGTGTCACTATGCTTTAATGAAAAGGCCATATACTTCACTTCATCTAAACTTATTCCTTTCCTGTTAACTACACTTCCTTTGGATAGAGTGTCTTTGAGGTGCAACTCCGGTAACACGACAACAGGAATCTTTTCTACAAATTCCATTTCTACAATTATATGACGACGAAGGTGGATTCCATTGATTTCCAGGTCACAAGGCTCATCCATAGTAACCAGGTAAGTGCCAAATACCAGCTGCTTACTGATCTCTTCACCACATTGTTTTGTGAGTATTGATCTCAATCGACTATAAAGGATCCAGCTGTTTGCGTTGACTTGTTGGGCTCTGACCTCTTCAATTTGAATTTCACGCCGTTCACAGGATGTATAATCTTTGTCAAATCTCATTAGTTGCTCTACACAGGTAAGTTCATAGTATAAGGCTTGATTATCTTCAGAGCATAAATACTGATCGCCAGCAGACAGAGGACGACACGGTTTTACAAGCGGTAAGTATTTCATTCCTTTCGCCAGAAGGTAAGGATATTTAGGGATTATAGCTAAGGTTTTGTTTTCAGATTCGTGGAAGATAGGTAGGGAATATATTTTAAAATAATTATACATAGATTCATCAGTAAGTGGAATTTCCATTATAAATGTTATTTGGTTATTTTTGATAAAAGATTTTACACAAATAGTTTCCTCAATTTTTAATAAATTTTCCTCTAATGGTGAATATACTAAGCTTCCATAGTTAGAAATAAGTTTTAAGTGGTACAACAATTCCGTAGAGTTCACAATTGATTGGTGCAATACCGAAATCTTACTTAATGCTAATGCTGTTTCGATTTCACTTAGCCTAGCAAAGACTGTATGAAAACTACTCGTGAATATTGAAAATAATCCTGTAAGGTAAGTTAAGAAAGTCCAATTGTTTTGTTTAACACTTAAATCTTTCAAAAGGATTTCAATCTTTGTTAGGCGATTATGAAGGTTTACAGTATTCTGATTTATCGTTTCAGTCACATTAATAAAACTATCAAACATCTTGGAGACTATTGTTAATTTTTTTGAAGTAATAATTTGATTATGATCTAGCTCAGAAATAAGTTTCTCATACCTAACCGCGTCATTGTGATCTAAGTTACCAGTAATTAATTTTATAACAGAACCCAATGGATTTATCAACCCTCTTTTAGATCGTTTCCGCGGCAGGAGTTGTCGGTACTTTTCTATAGTTATATCACGTATATACTCTGTATGTATTTTCATGTCTATGAATTCTTGAGAATATGATGCATTCCAATCTATAAGATTACACATTTGTTGGTAGTTAGTGGATACGTGATTTAAATCATTATACATTTGTTCCAGACTTACGAGTTTAACTATAGTCCAATGACCAGTTTGAATATGTGCTTGACCTTCCCGTACTGGAAATATCCCTGGGTTTCCTTCAAGGTCTTGCAGATGAAGGGCCAGCGAGGGAATCACTACCAATAGGACACCGCACCACCTGCGGAGGGCGTTTGACATTTTTAATAGGGGTTTTAGACACTCGTTCACCGATTTGTATGGGTAAAACATTTCTTTTTACTTGGCCTACAACTTTTGCTTTCACATATCGTGGTTTGTCTTTACTTTTACGTTTATTAACATCTTTTGCAAAGATAGTTTCACTGCCCATATTATAGCAAGCAATTCGCGTCAAGAGTTCTTTACATTTGTTAAATGCATCTATGAATTTCTGGTTTATTATAATTTTGTTACGCTTTTTTAAACAGGCTGTCAATGGTTGAGTAATTTTCGCAAAGTCTTTGATGAAACGTCGGTAATATCCTATTAGTCCAAGGAAACTTTTGATTTGAGTCGTCGTTGTTGGCAAAGGGTAGTTTAGTACAGCCGTAATTTTGTCGTTGTTCGGTTTTAGTCCTTCTTTAGTAATTGTATGTCCAAGGTATAAAACTTCTTTACGTAAAAAATCTGATTTATCTAACTGAATTTTCATGTTAGTGGCTCTAAGTCTGTCAAAAACAGTCCTCAGATTCTGTATCATATGGTCAAGGCTGTTTCCGTATACAATAATGTCATCCAAATATACCATACAATGCAGTCCCTGTAATCCACGCAAAATGTTGTCCATCGTTCTTTGGAATGTCGCTGGGGCAGTTTTTAAACCAAACGGCATTCTTAAAAATTCGAAATGGCCATTTTGTGTGGAAAAAGCTGTTTTTTGTCTGTCATTCTCATCTAATTCAATTTGATGATATCCGCTTGCTAGATCAAGCGTAGTGTAATAAGTGCTTTTCCCTAATTTGTCAAAAAGGTCAGTAATATTCGGCAGTGGGTACTTGTCGTCTATTGTAATTTCATTTAGTCGCCTATAGTCAATCACCATTCTATATTTTCTTTCCCCAGACGCGTCCATTTTTTTTGGCACCAGATGAACTGGAGCATTCCAAGGGGAGTGCGACTCTTGAATTACATTGTCTTTTAATAGTTGGTCAACTTGTCTATTAATTTCATCCTGGACAAACGGAGCTTGTCTGTACGGTTTTACATAGATAGGGACGTCATGTTTAGTTCTTATATGATGTTTTACCGAATTAGTAAATGTCAGGGGAATTTGGTCACAGTAGAATATGTCCTTGTATTCTTTGCAAAGTCTATAAATTTTGTCACGTTCCTCTTCATTTGTATGGTCAAGTCTAAGTTTGTGTAAATTGTATTCAAGTAATTTGTCTGCTTCTAAGTCAATTTGATTATGAACAAAATTTATATCACACTCATTATTTTCAAATTGGGTTACTGATAATGGATTTATAATATTAAGTCGTTTTGAACTATTTGAACTATTTTGTATAACTGTATATGCGTGTCCATTTACACAGCTCACTATAGCGCTAGGCATACGCAGATCACTCTCAAATTCATGAAAATCAAGTATGGCATCACCAGAATACTGATCTACAGGTAAATTAACTCGCTGTTCTGTTCGTGGCGGTATATCAATTATATAATTTAGGTTATTATTTATTATAGGAATAGTTGATTCTTTAAATCAATTACTGCATCTAATTGTTGTAAAAGGTCAATGCCAATGAGCCCATCATATCGAGCATCAACGTCATATATGTAAAATGTATGCCAAGTATCTGTCTCAAAGGTAGGTAAAAGAGGAATGTCAATTACTTGGTCGTGTGTACTAGAAGCATGAGTGCTAACTACTACAAAATACTCATTTCTAATATGTTCACTGAAATATTCATACGCTATTCTTGGACTTATGAAAGATCTCATACTACCAGTGTCAATCATCATTTTTGCGTCTATTTCTTCTAAATAAATGTATGGAAGTTTTAGATTGGGATCGCAATTTAATGCTAAGATTTCTTGTCCTTGGTCGAGGCTTCCTCCCGAAAATCCATATCTTCACTAATATTTGGTGTTTCCAATTCGTCATACGGTAGGTTAAAATGGTCAGTGTCATTTAAGTCATAGTCATTTTCAAATGTATTATAATTGTAACTTTCGTCATAAGGTTCATACTCGTATGGAGTGTATTCATAGTCATAATCGTTCGTATTAAGTTCATTCAACGCAAAGCCTTGTTGTAGCCCAGGTTTCGATGAGGCTGTTCTCATGGATACGTCTTGGTTTTGGTGTTTTAATATCTGAGGAATATTTGGTTGAATTTGTTGTAGTGGTTTATACCCGAATTGTTGCGGTTGTCTATATCCAATTTGTAAGGGTGGTCTATAGCCAAATTGTTGAGGTGGCTTATGGCCAAACTGTTGAGGTGGTCTATAACCAAATTGTTGAGGTGTTCTATAACTAAACCGTTGTGGTGATCTATAACCAAACGGCTGAAAACCTGTTTGTGGGCGATATATAGGCCGGGACATTTGATGTTGACCCATAATTCGAGGTACCCATTTTTGTACATTTTCGGGATTATTAAAATTATTTTTAGGCTGAAAAGTTAACGAGGGCTTATTCCCATTTGAATTGTTTAATGATGATCGTGAACCTGAACCCGAAATTTGGTTACAACCATGTATACGATTACGCGTATTATATTGTTCTAAGAAATTAACTTCCTCAAGGACAATACTTAAGGCTGCTTCTAAGGTTGCAGGCGATTTGAGCCTAACTATACGCAACATATTTTCAGGAAGATTGTATAAAAATACATTCAGAGCCGTATTGTTGTAAATTATCGATTTAGCACGTTTTATTTCCTCGTTATCAATTGTATTAACCTTTGACATTAATAACGAACGGACACCTTGAATTCTGTTGCAAAAATCTAAAAAGCTTTCACCTGAATTAATTTTTAAAGACTCTAATTCAATATTAATACACGCTTCACTACGCGGGTCTCCAAAATGTTGGGTTAGCAATTCTTTTAACATAGACCATGTAACAATATCTTCGCGTTCTGATAAAAGCGCAGCTGCATCCTCTCTTAGCCTACTCGTTATAACATTAAAAACATAAAGATTTTGCTCCACACTTCCTTTAAACCGATCAACCACATATTGACATTTTCGAAAATATAGATTTAACTGTCTTTTATCACCATTAAATAACGGAATTAATTGTATAATTTCTTTTGGAATCGGTTCTATTGTTGTAGTAGTCATTATTATAGAGTAGTGAGCTATTCAGAGACAGCAACTCGCTTTAATTAAAATTCTATAAATTTATACACACACACATAAAATATAATAAAATCACAATTAAAACACAGGTTAAAGTAAAAATTTAAAACAAAATTTGTAAAAGTCGTATAGAAAAATATAACTGTATGAAATATTTTCAAAAATCACATAAAAGTATAAAAGTAATTAGTTACAATAACTTTATCATTGAATTTTAAATGATAAAATGAATTAATGCAAGATACAGGAATCAATTATATAATATTAACTCTGAAATCAATTACTCTGTATTTAGTTCTGAGAACTACTTAGAGATAAGACCATAAAAATTCATACAGACTTATTTTAACTAAAACAATGCTATATGAGCAAGATTCGATCTCAACATAACATTTTAAAACAATAATTAATGAAAAATACAGGAGGAGTTGGGGAACAAAGGATTGGCGAAAAGTTTTACTCACCAACCGCCTGCGCCTCCCATATTCGATGGTTTTCACACTCGACGACACAAAAGAATATTTATTTGGTTCGTAGGATTTTCTTTTATCCGTAGATTTGATGCTGCTTTTACTAGACGAATTTTGACGCCGAAAAATGAGCTAACTACGGCTTTCACAAGAAAATCTCACCGGCTGCGCCACTTTTGGTTTCGAGAGCGTATGAAACCTTACTTTGAAAATACTTATATTTAATTCGGGATTTTACCGAGGAATAATTAAAATACGTGTTGCCGATTTGGAGGCTACTTTATTATTCAACCATAATGTTTTACATGGAGCCATGGTGGCATCTTCCCACAGGCGCATTCCGCTGAGTTCGCGAGTTACAGAGATAGCTCAGGAATGTCGCCACGGTTCTAATGTTACAGTAGACATATACTTAATATTTTATATATTTAATATATTTAATATTATTATTTAATTATATATGTATAAACTTAGTCTAACGCCGAAGTCTGAGGGGTATCCATAACTAGGTATGTACCCACTAGTCTTGTTATGCTTTATGGGGATAGAAACAATCTCCACTATATCATACAAGATTATACCTGTACCTGATAGGTAGCCTAATGGTTGAAACTTGCCCTCTCGATCGGGTGGTTCAAACCCGGGCACGCACCACTGACTTTTCTAAAATTATGTGCGTATTAGAAATTAATGATCACTGCTTTTCGGCGAAGGAAAACATCGTGAGGAAACCTACACGCCCGAGAGTTCCTTAAAGAAAAAAAAGGTCTCGGAGGTGTGTGAAGTTCACCAATTCGCACTTGGTCAGCGCGGTGGACTATGGCCTTTAACTCTCACGTTCTGAGAGAAGACCCGTGCCCAGCACTGGGACAATAATAGATTGACGACACCTGATAAATAGCTACATAATGATGTAGTATGTTAATAAAATATTTTAAATTAATTTTAACAATCATGTATTGGAATTCAAATAACTAGCTTCCATAAAGTACCTATGGTCCGACCGGAAAATTACCACTGCCACGCTTATGTCTAGCGTGAAGACATTCTTGCATTTCGGTGGGAGAGTACGGTTGTCGGCTTAGTGTTATATAAGGCCATCTTAATCCTGGGAGTAACAACGCATTCGTCATTGAATTCAGATATTACACATTTTTTTTATACGTAAACCTAACGATAAGGCAGTCGGGCTACCTGATGGAAAGTAGTCACCGTCGCCTATAGACACTTGCAACACCAGAGGAGTCGCCAATGCATCGCCGGCTTTGAAGGAGAGCTCTTTTCGCAACTTTTTTGAAGAGCCCCATGTCATAACGCCCCGGGAATACCTCAGAAGGAAGCTCGTTCCACATCTTGCACGTCCGTGGCAGAAATGAGCGTGCAAACCGAACCGTGGAGGACCGCCACGGGTCCAGTTGATGTGGATGGAACCTCATCCTTCGGCGAGTGGTGCGTTGGAGGAAAGGTGACGTAGGCACCAGGTCAAAAAGTTCCTCGGAGCACTCACCATTATAAAGCCGGTAGAACACGCAAAGGGTTCTAACCGTTCGGTGATCCGTGGGTCGTTGACGATTCGAATCGCGCGTTTACACATATTTTAAATGAAGTTGCTTACAACTGACGGGCAGCAATGACCACTTACCATCAGATGTGACTGCATGCTTTTTCTACTACAATCATATAAAAAGAGTGACAGCGCCACTTAAAGCAAAACACAAAAATGTACCAACATTTAAACCTCTTCTATCTCAACAGCTCTCTCATTTTTCTACTCGACCATCCGTCAAGCCTTGTAAATCTCCAAAAAAGTGACCCAACTGTGTACAAAACGTACGTTGTTTTGCAAAATAAAAACTGACTCCATACATATGCAAATAGTCATTTATTTGAACCGCGTAATCCTGGTTTTTGTGCCGAAAACGTTGATATTGTGCCCTTTATGGAAGCTTTGTTTTTCCACTATGTAATATCTATACAATACTAGCTGAACCCCGCAGCTTCGCCGGCGTTAAAAAAAATCTATGTATCGATTATCTGGAATAAGATATTTTCCAGTAAAAAGTATATGCTTAGGTATATGTTAATCCAGAGTGTTAGCTATCTACCAAATTTTGTGAAAATCGCTCCAGCCGTTTAGACGTGAAGTAGAAACAAACATACACACTCACAAACTTTCGCCTTTATAATATTGGTATGATTAGTATGATTTCGTGATGATGTGTCGACACTGTATACTGTTAACATTCATTGTTGTAAACACGTTAATTCTAGCTCTAATCGTATTCCTGTCATCAATTTGGTATCCAATATCTAGAGATATTACCTTCTCTCAAAGTAAAAAGACATTAAATTAAAAACATTTTTTTATTTTTATTTTTGATAATTTATATATATATCCTCAGGTTTCTATGTTTGTAAAAAATTGGTTGTCTGTAAAGGCTGACGATAATTGAAGGTGACAACGTCATAAGAAAACACTGATGGAATGGTTGCATTGTATAGCAGCTGACCACGCGGACGCATCGCACACTCAAGTAGGAGAGAGAGACAGATGTCGAACGCTGCCATACGCGGAGGCCGATTGTGCCTCTTTGTCGCTCGTTCCCCGCTCTTGCTTGCACTTCAAGCCTTAAATGGAACGCCTCAGAGCGAGGTAACGCCGCATGAGTTATATTTAAATCTTTCATTAAAATCAAGCTTAGTCGTAACGCATATTATAAAATTTCTGACTACATAGAAGATAAAATAGTTTGGGACTGAACAATACGTTACCGTAAATAATTGAATGTCAAAGTATAGCGTATCCTGCCAAATAAGCTTCTTGTTCAGCCAAATATAAGGCAAGATACTGGAGCTAACTTTTATAACCAATGTAAAAACAATATGGCAAAAAAAGATATACAAAGAAAAACGACAAACCCACTGAGTTTCTTGCTGGATCTTCTTACTTGAGTTCGTCTTCCGATCCGGTGATAGTGAAAAAAAAAATATATGAAACTGACAATTTGTAAGCGCCTCCGTAGGCCTATGCAAAATAAAGACATTTCATTTCATACCTAAGAATCCATACTAATGATAAATGTTAAAGTGTGTTTGTTTGCCTCTTTCACGTCACCACATAGTTATTATATGATATGGTTTATATGATGGGAGATAGGAGGGCGGAGAGTGACGTAGGCTACTTTTTACCGCGTTCTCTCATTCACATGAGAACATCAATGATTTGTTAGTCGATACATATTTATTAGTTCCAGACGTTGCTAATAGATGTTGTTAGTAAAATTTATTTGCAAGTTCTGAATCACACTATCAAATGCTAATAACAATTCCCTTTGACCATGCGAGCGACGCCGCGGGTTAGAACTAGTAAACTTATACTTCTAATACGTTAACCACTCACCCAGACAGATTAAAGCACAGGCAACTCAAATATAAAAAGGGTGTTTACAATAAAGCAAAAAGATAATGAGTTACTTTTAATGACCTCGAGTTGCAAATTAGTTGTCGCGTCGTCGACTGCGTATTGTGTGCCCTTTCGAAAAACAATAGCTTCCCCTTTCGAGCTCATTCAAGCAGGAACGGTGCCTATTCAAACAGCTTACGGTGCATTTTAATTATGTTGTTGTAAGCTTTGGACGTGGCTCGAATTGTTTTGTTGGTAATTGAAATTTTGTGGCGTATGTATGACGTCGATGGTCCTTTTGTTTACTGACTTTGTAGTTACTATCAACTTAATTGTTTATGCCTCATAATAACATTTAATTATACCTTCTAGATACATAGCCCTACGTTGGGTTTTCTTGTTTCGTGTATGTCGAACTCCTAAACCCAGAAAAGTAATCTAAATTCATCATTCAAATACCTATCTAGCTGGAAGACGAACCGAAGACCTATTGCATTTAAACCAGTCTGACACGCAGTGGGTCCCGGGTTCGATTCCCGGCCAGACAGGTATCTGAATGATGAGTTCAGATTCTTGTTTTGGGTCTAGGTGTTTGTGTACCCATCTTTGTGCATCTGCATTTAAAAGCGATAGCGGATATTTTGACAAATACATCTAACATTTTTGACGTTATGTGTTTTCATAGTAAGACATTGAATGATCTATTTCGTTTATTATGTATGTGTTTGTGTCAAATGCAAGAGTGTAATGTGTTTTAGTTGATTTTATGTATGTCTTATGCATTATTTGAAAAAATATTAGCATTGCGTAATCCTTCTCTACATAAACTATAACCGTGCGTAATTTCATATTACTCCGTCTGCGGGAAGTATCTTAAAAGCGAATCATAAATTTTTGCTTCACGTATAGATATATAGATTTTGTGAAACGTTTGATCTTTGCACGATAAGGCTTTGATTAAAAATTGTAAAACAGTTCTTTTGAAGAAAAAATTGAAAACCTCAAATCAAATTATCAAAAGGAAATTGCCTTTTTTGTACAAAGGACTTCCTTATTGCTTACTGATTGCATTAACTCCGATAAGATCCGATGAGATTGACCCAAAATGTAAGCAATAATAGATGTTATTCTCAATAGAAAGGTCTTATAACGGGTTTCCACGGTCCACGATCATGCGAATTTTACACGGATGGTAAACAACCACGAACTGCGCGAGCATTCTGCCAACGGTGCATGTTAGTTTTTTCTATCTAGAGATTTTGAAGGTCGTAGATCGAGCATGGTTCAACCGGAAAGTTTTTTTTATCTAACTGAAGTTGCAAACGAGCATGCAGTCCACCTGATGGTAAGTGGTCACTGCCGCCCATGGAGATCTGTAATAAACTTCATACAGAATATGGGTTCCATCTGAAGTCAATCACAGATGTGTTGCTACTCCCGAGGACTATGATGGTCGCCTCATGTGAAAGTGTGCCGGCAACCACACCCTTCTATTGAAACGCAAAAAAGGTTTCAAGCTAGAAATAGGTGAGGCGGTGGTCTAAAATAAAGTGAAAAAGATGCAAATGAAAGCATCGCATTTTGAAGTTACCTATTGGCGGTTCCTTACCTCTACGGAGTACTTAGTGTCGCGACGGACTAGTTAGGGCGGCCTGCTTCGCTGTCCTAATGACAGACCGTGAGAAGCCAGAATAAT
The DNA here is from genome assembly GCA_949699795.1 of Spicauda simplicius. NCBI lineage: Eukaryota > Metazoa > Arthropoda > Insecta > Lepidoptera > Hesperiidae > Spicauda > Spicauda simplicius. The sequence goes on along the minus strand of OX453079.1, from coordinate 316,074 downwards.
ATTCATGCAACAACAAAAGATTTATTGAAATGCGACTAAGTTTCGCTATTTTTTTTGTGTTTATTTTTGTCGTCGTTGTCGTTGGATTTATTTTAGCACAGATTACATATGAAGTACTAAAGTGTAAGTCCTAGGCTGGATGTTTTAATGCTCTCAAATAACTTAGTTTATATTATTTTTGTGATATTCTTTTTTATTTCACCCTAAACATTAAAACAACTTTTACCTTTAAATCCCTTATTATTATCAGATTCATAAAAACAACTCAATTCAACATATAAATATATTAACCTGAAACTAGACGTCTCTACATATCCAACTGTATCTGAAAAACGTTAATAAAAACACAAAAGTCACAACAGCGGGTAGTAATAATCTTGAACTCAAAACTTGCCTTGTAACTCAAGAAAAAGCTCTATAAAGATCTCAAACCATAGTACGTGTGTTCGCAGTACATGTCGTGTCGAGTTCGCTATTCAGCGCGCGCTTGTATTAAAATCACGCAATGTACGTTAATCCAAGCTTGCTCACAATATTACGTAATAAAGTTTACTTCTTCCTGAGAACTGAGAAACAGAAAATCGACTTTGTTTCTAAAACCGTAAGGGTTAGATTTCTTTGCAAAGGCCATATGCAGGCGATCGCGTGACGAATGAAAATACAGCCTACGAGACAGAACAAGGCTGTCGGGGCATAAGAAACGAAATTCATTTAGAAGTTTTAGTGCTTACACATCTCTTATATATTTCTTTAGTACATATTTATGATGTTTGGAACTTAGTTTTTTATCCGACTGCGTAAAATAGAGTAATGTATGGTAAAGTTTTCGAGCGTGTATATATTTGTATGTATGTATGAAAATGAAATGTCTTTTTTTGTCAGTTACATTTTTTTACACTACCACCCGATCGAAACACGACCTCAACTGAGAAGATACGTCAAGAAACTCAGTGGGCTTGTCTTTTCTGTAACTTTATATCGATTTTTTTTTATATCTTTACAATCATGTATTTTTACACGCTAATGAAAGTTAGCTACAGTATCTGTCATTACAGTTCAGTAAAAGAGCCCTGTTTAGCAAGATATGCTACCCTTTGACATTTATCAACTAATATATACTATAGAAATATATTTTTTCAGCAAGACAATGCTATGAAAGTAACTAAAATAAACTATTCTAGCTGTTTCTAAATCAGTCAAGTGTCTAATTTTTTTGTATATGTCATACATGCATACATACATACATACATACATACATACGTTCCTTTTATTAGCACACGTAACAACCCTAATTGCTAGCGGATAAAACGGCGTAAAAGAGACGATTTTTTCTGTTATCATAACAACATGAAAATAAAATGAAAGGCAGTTATCAGACCTCTACAAAAAGGTACATATTAAAACATATGCATTAAAATATATAAGTACTTTAAATTACAGATTTTTCGAATTTACAACTTGTTATTAAAAGTGTCGGAACGAAGTTCCTTATCGCGCGTTGTGAAAGGGGGCTAGACGGAAAAAATTCTTACGAAAAGTTGTCACGACACTTTTTGGTATAGTAAGCTACTGTAAGCTGTGCGGCCTGCGCATGTTTCTCTGTCTGTCTCTTTCTCTCTCTCTTATAGAAAGCAAGCCAGATATTTTCATTTCTATTTCGCATTGAACAGTGTGGTGTCGCGACGATTATTTTTGTTGAGTGTATACAGGTTTTTTTGTAAATAATAAATAATAAAAAATAATACTAATAATGAATCCTGACAGTGTTTTTGGACAAGTTCCGGATATTGCTGATGGAGTTAGGTAAGTAGAGATTATATACAGACAATAATAAATGCTTTTGTATTTTTAGCAAGTACGCATTATAACCTCTCTTTATTATTGTGCTAACCAAGTGATACGAATTATAATCTCTTCACTATTGTGTGTTTAGCAAGTGTACGCGTCATGATTTTAATAAATTCAAAAACAAATCATATTTTAAAATAATTTTATTATAATTCCTTCACTAATTAGTCGAAAGGAACTTCGTTCCATCCGGGTGTCCCTTGACACCTCTCAAGTTTTTTTTAAGTTATTCCTAGTTTAAGATAAAACGTACATACTAGACCAAGTCAGTACCCAGATTGTGAATAATGAATATATTTTCTCAATCTCATGTAATTGTACTAAAGCTTAAAGAAATGAAATGTCTTTATTTTGCATAGGCCTTCGGGGGCGCTTACAAAAAGTCAGTTACATATATATTTCTTACACTACCACCGGAACGGAACACTGAGAACTCCGGCAAGAAACTTAGTGGGTTTGTCTTTTTTCTCGGTATATCTTTTTTTTATTTGCCATCTCGTTTTTACATGGGTAACAAAAGTTAACTCCAGCATCCTGCTCTACATTTGGCCTAACAAGAAGCACGTTTGGCAGGATACGCTATACTTTGTCATTTTATTAATTACGTATTGTTCAGTCCCAAGCTGTTTTATCATCTATATAATCAGACATTTTGTAATATGCTTTACGACTAAGCTTGATCTTAAGAAACCATAAAAATACTGATAAGCTTTTAAAACGATGTTGTGATTAATCTTGCTAAACACTTTCGGGAAATTAACAGTAAAAGATTGTACATAAATTCATCGAACGACCGCTATCCGCCGTCTTACAGTAACTCCGCAAAAACAGCGCCCGGGGCGTAATAATTCACCGCAACCCCTATAATAATTTACTACTGCACTGTTTTTTCGCTAAATCTTGTTAAGTCCTGAAAAATAGACTTAAAACAATTGAGATATGTAAATCTTTCGATTGATAAATGCTGATGAATTGATGATACATGCCTTTTATATTGCATGTAATATGCATCCTTTCTTCCATCAATTCGCACTTGGCCAGCGAGGTGGACTATCGTCTAAAGCTCTTTCATTCTGAGAGAAGACCCGTACCCAGAAATGGGACAATAATGAGTTGACAGATGCATCCTTTCTCTTAACATCTGCTATGATTTTTTTACATTTTGATCGTTCTATATTTCTTACGATTGAAGTAGCAAACGAGTATGCTGTCCAGCTGATTGTAAGTGATTTCTGTCGCTGATGGACATCTGTAAGCGGCTTTATATGAACAGGGTTTCTATTTGAAATCAATCACAGACGCATTGTTACAATGACTAGAACAACCGCCATCTCTTTCAACGAAACGCTAGATTTTCCTTACAATAGAAATAGGTGTGGCAGAAGAAATAGTTCCCCAGCCGAACATACTCGTCCATGAGAAGCAGTGAACACTTACTATCAGATAAGCAGAGAGCAAACGAGCGTGCAATCCACACGCTCGTTTTCTATACAAATCTTATCCTAAAAAAATCCTGCGTTCTAGTCACCCGTCGCAACGGTCGAAATTCGACCGTAATTTAAATTAAAAAACTAACTTCATATTGTCCAAAGTAGTACCAATATTTCTCTAATTCAAATGGTACACTAATACTTTTATTTATTTATTTATATAAACTTTACAAATACATGCTAAAAACTCAATTAAACAAAGTGGTCATCTAAAATATAAATTTTAACTTAAACATATCAAGTTACATTTAAAAATGTTATATGAAGCACAAACTTTACGCATTTCGCATAGTAGCATAAAAAGTGACGCAAAAACCTGAAATAATTCAGCAGAAGAACCCCTGAATGATATACTAGTTCGTTGTTTCGCTGAAACTTGCGAATTGAGGAAATTTCGCCCGAAACCTTTTTATTTTATTGACTCGGATTTTCCGAAATGAGCAAACCATCAACCGAGCTCTGTATAAGACGAATATTTGTACAAACACTTGAATAAATATACCATTAGACGGTTGGGAGTGTTTTCTCATTTATCAGCGCTGAAGCGGCTTAAAGCTCTATTTCTAATCTTATAAATATTTAATACAATCTGATTTTGACGACATAATCAATGTTTGGTATTTATGAGTAAAATAAACAGAAAAGAAAGAAAAATAACCAGAAACTTATAGTTTGCCAGCGCAATATGGAACGAAGCATGCTGAACATAGGATTAAAGGATCGGTGGACAACTTCGCAGTGATAGCCTAATGGTTGAAACTTGCCCTCTCGATCGGGAGGTCCGAGGTTCAAACCCAGGCACGCACCACTGATTTATGTGCGTATTAGAAATTAATTATCACTGCTTTTCGGTGAAGGAAAACATCGTGAGGAAACCTACACACCCGAGAGTTCTTAAAAAAAAAAAAAAAGTTCTCGGAGGTGTGTGCAGTCCACCAATCCGCACTTGGCCAGCGCGGTGGACTATGGCCTAACCTCTCTCATTCTGAGAGGAGACCCGTGCCCAGCAGTGGGCCAATAATGGGTTGATGAGGACAACTTCGAAGATAAGGAAAAGAACAAAGGTCACTAAAATGGAACTGGACTGGACATATAATGAGAATTAACAAAAGTGGACGAAGAATGTAATAGAATGGTACCCTAGGAATGAGAAAAGGCGAAGAGGAGGCCAAATCAAAAGATGGGACGACGATTTACCAAAAGGATGGAGAAGATCAGCTAGAGATAGAGAGAAATGGAATGAACTGAGGGAGGCCTATGTCGAAAGACAACCTGACCAACGAAGTGGTTGCTAAGTACCCACAATAGTTTAAGAGTAACTTATATTATTTTTAAAACTGTTATTTAAAACAGTGTCAGTAGTTTATAAGTCTAAATTGGTCAGTGAATAAAGGCTTTTATTATTATTATTATTTATGAGTAGCCGAGATACCAAAAGTGATAAACTGAAATAGACGTGTGAAGCGCTTTAAGCTGACCGGTCACCAATAATCTTGCGCTGAAGACAGAGTTATTTACATATATGTATTGGTGAAGCGGTTACCATACCGGTCTGACGCGCAATGGGTCCCGGATTCGATTCCCGGCCAGATAGGTATCTGAATGACGACTTTAGATTCATGTTCTGGGTCTGGGTGTTTGTGTATTCGTCTTGTGTGTGCCCATGGTGCCACGACACAGGAAAAAATCCTACTGTGGGGTGAACAAATATAACACACTCATACTGAGGGCACTTGGCTATATATATTTTTTTAGTTTTGCTTCACTTGACGGTGACACTGCCGTGACTTGAGATAAATAAGATATTTGAATCAAAATGTTTTCAATTACGATTGTATCAAATAAACTGCAAGTTCGTTAACATCAATAACAATAAAATTCGATGTTATTTACCCGTCTGCGGTTCACATCATTAAATTTTACATTCATTTTGTAAATATTACAGCGATATTTGATCTCAAATATTGTTACTCTTCAGAAACATTTTTTCTTCGTCTGAATGATATAGTAATGTAACTGTATCTAGTTTTTTCTTCAGCTCTTTTGATATCTTTTGAACTTAACAATGTCGTTAGGTTATTCAATAGTTTGCGCATTGTACGCTTCTATTTTTTATATTTGTATTAAATATTATACTCGTTATTTTATGTTGTTTCGTTATTACTTTAGTCATTATGATAGATTTTGGTTTAAGAAAGAAATTGATTTATTTGATATAAATAATACAGAAGTATTTAGAATCATACTATCATACTAATATTATAAAGGCGAAAGTTAGTGAGTGTGTATGTTTGTTACATCGCGTCTAAACGGCTGAAGCGATTTTCATAAAATTTGGTAGGGAGTTAGCTGACACTCTGGATTAACATATAGGCTACTTTTTACTGTGGGAAATATCTTATTCCTACGGGACAATCGATACATAATTTTTTTAACGCGTGCGAAGCTGCGGGGTTCAACTAGTTAGGAATACAACATTACTTAAATATGAATATGTATGTAGGTATATGTGTATGAGCAAATAGAGATGTTTCTGCTGGAAGGCAATCACGGGTGGAATGTCCTTCTTGTATTTATTACTAACATTCTTCTTATACATAAATTGACTGGGATCCACACCTTCTTTTTTTATACGAGGGGGAAACATTCTAAAGGTACCCGACGCAGTGGGAGCGACGAGGGTTATGTGGGATACTTACCGCACTAAAACCCCCTCGGTGGCCGTCCTCAGCGCTGCGTGGGAGACTCCGGGATCTCCAACGGAACACAACCGGAGTCCAGCAAGCGCGATGCCTATTTCAGGCTCGTCCCTTTCACACTTTCACCTTTTCTGTGATTTACGGTGGCGTGCCACCACACATGCCACCGTCCTTCCCAGGGTCGCTTAGACAGAAAGTTCCATCTCCCACTCTAGCCGCACTCAACCGCCAAAGCCCCTTAGTCGCTTGTTACGACAGGTAGGGGATACCGTAGCCCTATACTGGTCCCGGGACTACAGGGCAACCGCGCCGTGGTATCGACACCTATTCACCTAAACGCAAATACTGCTTGAGGGCTTTCGTTGCGTGCGCTGCGAAAACGGTACAAGATACCAAAAATATATGTATGAAAGAATTATTTCTCTTGAAATGATCTAAAAAAATGTCTGCGACAGTATATGTCAATTTTTTAAGATTAACTCACTAGAACCGTTTTCATGGTAATCAAATTCGGTCGAAATTAGTTAAAAGTTGTATCAACGTAATAATATTAATCTTTGTCCAAATAAATGTGTTATTGATTAAGAGTATTAAATTGTGAACAAAATTAACATGACATCACTTAATTTAAATGAACATCTTATAAAGATATGACAATTTTAAAATAACACCGATATAAAATTTAGCCGCGCCGCATGATGTGCAAAACATGACGCTGCAAGGAGGAGGGGCGTTGCTTGCGAGGGACGCGGAGAGAGGGGTGAAAATAAAACTAAAAATATAATTTACGCAGAAGTACTCTAAAATAATTATGTTCTTTTCAAAACTAAATTGTCTAAAATAATAATAGAAAATGAAATGAACAAAGTCGTGGGTGTAACAGCTATAATTTATTTGTTGTTTGCAAAAATAAATTATGCCCAAATTAACTATTCCACACGGACGATGTCGCGGGCACAGCTAGTTGGTTATATGGTTTGTCTTTTTCGTTTTTTTTTTCTTTTTCTTGCTCTTTCACCATCTTATTTTGTCATCGGGAATAAAAGTTAGCTCCAGTTACTTCATTTGATTAAACAGGGACTTAAAAATAATAATAAAAAACCGCTTTCTACTCTCATAGCGCCACAGTAGAATTTTCTCCTGTGTCATGGGTGCTATGGGCCTACAAAAACGAATACACAAACCCAGACCCCGAACAAGAATCTAAACTTACCTTTCTGACCGGGAATCGAACCCGGAACCAACTGTCAGACCGGTTTGGTTATCATATTGCCAAGCTGGTCATCAAAACTTATTTGGATCGCAACACGCATAATAAAGACATATATCATAGAGAGTCTACCCTTTATATCGTAACTGATAAGAAATAATTGACATGTGACAAGTTGGCATCGTGCCTTTTGTGGCGCGATACAAGCCGCTGTCAGATTTATCTTTGTCAATTCTTCATTGAAATAATGTGAATAGCTTTCAACATGTCGGTTTGGTTATCTATATATTAATACGTGAAGCAAAAACTTGTGGTCTATTTTTAAGTAATATGCCGCGGACGGATTAGTGTGAAATTTTACACAGTTATAGTGGACGTAGAGAAGATGTGCAGAATGTTAATATTTTTTTCAAATAATGGATGTAACATACATAAAATTAACTAAAACACATTACTCACACTACCGTGCATTTGTCACGAACACATAAATAATAAACAAAATAGAACATTCAATGTCTTACTATGAAAACACACATAACGTCAGAAATATCCGTCTGTTTGTCAAAATACCCGCTATTGCTTTAACATGCGGTTTAGCTAATTAAACCTCTTTATATATTTAACGGGTGCGTTCAAAATTACTTGAATATTATTACATTTTATTTGAATTTGAGAAATATTCGTACTACTTTGGACAATATGAAGTTTATTTTTTGAAATTTTAAATTACGGTCGAATTTCGACCGATGCTACGAGTGACTAATTTGTTTAAATACGAGATGGGAATTATTTCAGTTCGTTGTTCTATAGTTTTTGTTGACGGTAGAGACTTTCGGTACATGGTCAACGGTTTTGCAAAGAACTGTCGTTGCGACTGGTTGACGGTTTAGGGCTGGTGCGTATTTTGCCCAACGAATCAGTATGACCATACAAAGAGATAACGCTGCCAGCATTCTTGGGACTCTCCTAATAGATAGCGATATGGACTCTTTGTTTTATTTATACTTCGCTGTTAGCATTTTTTAATATAAGAAATGTTGCTCTATTAACAATTAACTAGTGAAGATGTAATATTTATGTTAACCATCCATTCATCAGCCTTTTGAAGTCTACTGCTGGCTACAGGCGTTCAGTAGATGGGGGTTTATGCCAGTAGTTACAGCACTTGGCATGCATGTTGGTGACTGCCTTGAGTGTTGATGTTACATGAGGACACTGATACCAATCATGCCGATTTTTTCCATTCACGGGAAGAGAGGGGTAGTTAGTACTTAAAATGAACTTAACGCTTTTTACACTCACAGCCCCACAGTAGGATTTCCTCTTGTGTCGTGGGTGCCATGGACATACACAAAGACGAATATATAAACACTCAGACCCAGAACAGGAAACTAAACTCATCATTCACATATCTGTTTGGTCGAGACTCAAACCCGTAACCCACTGCGTGTCAAACCGGTATGGTAACCGCACCGCCAAAACTAAAAGTACTATTGAATACCGTTACCACACGACACAACCCATGTAAATATATTGAGATTTTTGTATATGATGGAAGTAACAAAGGAGCATCATACTTACGCTTTCAGAAAAATATGAGAGAAGTACGGAAGGTACTTCTCTCATATTTTTCATGATTCAATTATGAGAACATGTACCCCTACATCAATTTTTAGCTCAAGCAGTATTTGCGTTTCTCTCTGATGTCAAATCCTAGTAATTCTAGCACGTCTTTTATCCATCTATCCACTGGCCTTTTAAAACTCATCTCCTGGATCCGGCCTCCTAATCGAGAAGCTTGCTAACAGTGACCAAAATCTATCTATACATTTTTGTGACCGCAGGAAGTCCTAATGTCACACAGGAAGACGCTGATGCTCAGCTAGATAGATTCTATCCCTTAGTCACCTCCACTCCAAAGAAGGAAGTGTTATCAAAAACCGACTCCACAAGGCCAATCGATTGATACTTACTAAAATATTTTATTCACGCTCAAAACTATACAGAGTCCTACGCGAAAGTATTTTTACAAAACGGTCTTAGTTTTATGCACCAACAAAATTATATAGCTATTCTCCGAAGGCCAATCTGGAATTCCTTGATCGCAGTAATGCGCTGCATGCTCCGCTTGAAAATTTCCAGAAATTCTGCAAAATTATGAGAACAATATCTGAGAATTCACTTTATTGCTTATTTTAGCATATTGAATGTTCCTGGAAAATATAGAGAAATTTTTAAAATGAGGTAAAATAACCTTAGATTCCGGTGAATATTATTTTATATAACTATTTTAGATGAATGAATTTTAAAGTACATATCATTAACCTTCCGTGCTTCTCTCATATTTTTCGGAAAGCGTAAGTATGATGCTGTTTTGCTACTTCCATCATATACAAAAAACTCAATATATTTACATGTATGTACATGGGTTGTGTCGTGTGGTATAGGTCTTCAATAGTACTATTAGTTTTGGCGGTGCGGTTACCATACCGGTCTGACACGTAGTGGGTTACGGGTTTCAGTCTCGACCAAACAGGTATGTGAATGATGAGTTTAGTTTCCTGTTATGGGTCTGAGTGTTTATTTTTTCGTCTTTGTGTGTGTCCATGGCACCCACAACACAAGAGGAACTGTGGGGCTATCCTAATGTGGGGCTGAATAAGTGTAGAAAGCGTTTGAAATTTAAGTTCTTTTTAAGTACTAACTACCCCTCTCTTCCCGTGAATGGCTACCAATGGAAAAAATCCGCAAGATTGGTATCAGTGTCATCATGTAACATCAACACTCAAGGCAGTCACCAACATGTATGCCAACAGCTGTAACTATTGGCGTAAACCCCCATTTAGTAGACGCCTATAGCCACCAGTAGACTTCAAAAGGCTGATGAATGGATGGTTTACATAAATATTACATCTTCACTAGTTAATTGTTAATAGAGCAACATTTCTTATATTAAAAAATGCTAACAGCAAAGTATAAATAAAACAAAGAGTCCATATCGCTATGCGTCCCAAGAATGCTGGCGGCGTTATCTCTTTGTATGGCCAAACTGATTCGTTGGCCAAAATACGCACCAGCTCTTGAGTCTCCTAAACCGTCAACCAGTCGCAAAGACAGTTCTTTGAAAAACCGTCGTGCTTCTTGCCCCCATCGGTCCGAAAATCTCTACCGTCAACAACTACTGAACAACGAACTGAAATAATTCCCATCTCGTATTTAAACATACTAGTCACTCGTAGCATCGGTCGAAATTCGACCGTAATTTAAAAATTCAAAAAATAAACTTCATATTGTCCAAAGTAGTACGAATATTTCTCAAATTTAAATAAAATATAATAATATTCAAGTAATTTTGAACGCACCCGTTAAATATAAAAAGAGGTTAAATTAGCTAAACCGCATGTTAAGGCAATAGCGGGTATTTTGACAAAGAGACTGATATTTCTGACGTCATGTGTGTTTTCATAGTAAGACATTGAATGTTCTACTTCATTTATTATTTATGTGTTTGTGACAAATGCACGATAGTGTGTGTAATGTGTTTTTAGTTAATTTTATGTATGTTACATCCATTATTTGAAAAAAAATATTAACATTCTGCACTCCTCTACGTTCACAATAACTGTGCAAATTTTTATACTAATCCGTCCGAGGCATATTACTTAAAATGCTACACAAGTTTTTGCTTCACGTATTAATATATAGATAACCAAACCGACATGTTAAAAGCTATTCACATTATATCAATGAAGTATTGACAGAGATAAATCTGACAGCAGCTGACGCCACAAAAGGCACGATGCCAACTTGTCTCATGTCAATTATTTCTTATCAGTTACGATATAAGGGGTAGACTCTCTAAGATATATGTCTTTATTATGCGTGTTGCGATCCAAATAAGTTTTGACGAGCAGCTTGGCAGTACGTTAACCATACCGGTCTGACAGAGGGGTCGATTCCGGGTCCGATTCCCGGTTAGAAAGGTATCTGAATGATGAGTTTTCTTGTTCGGGATCTGAGTTTGTGTATTCGTCTTTGTGGGGTCCATGGCACCCATGACACAGGAGAAAATACTACTGTGGAGCTCTGAGTATAGTAAGCGTTTTTTTATTATTATTTTTAAGTCCCTATTTAGCAAATTGTAGTAACTGGAGCTAACTTTTATTCCCGATGACAAAATAGATGGTGAAAGAGCAAGAAAAAGAAAAAAAAAACGAAAAAGACAAACCATATAACCAATGTAAAAACAATAATATGGCAATAAAAAAATATACAAAGAAAAAAAGAAAAACCCACCGAGTTCCTTACCGGATCTTCTCAGTTCAGGCTAGTTCCGATTCGGTGGTAGTGTAAAAATATATATATATATGTAACCGACAATTTGTAAGTGCAAAATAAAGACATTTAATTGCATTTCATTTCAATCAAAAGGCATAAGCAAAGGCACAAAAAAAATATATAAAAAATAGTATCTAGCAATTTGACCTGATAACCAAATTCCCTTCCGCCAAAGTTTCCTGAACCGGAATCTGTAGATTCCCCGCGGCTAAGAACTTTGATATCTCGCCTGTAAATCGTCCCCAAACGATATATCTTTATCAGCTGTCTTCTAAAGCTTTAGTGGGAATATAGCCTTCAGCGGATAAGTTTTTTTCTCTTTCTTACTTGCGGATGTTGAATGCTTTTGTCACATTCACACGCATTGTGCTATGTATTTTTGTTGTATTTCTGCTCACTTTAATATGAGGCAACCATCTTAGTAGCACAGGTGCGTTATCTGTGATTGGCCTCATAAACTACACCTATTTCCGACATTTTTTTTTTATTTGACTGAAGTAGCAAACGAGCATGCAGTCCACCTGATGGTAAGTGGTCACTGCCGCCCATGGACATCTGTAATCAACTTCATAGAGAACATGGGTTCCATCTGAAGTCAATCACAGTTGCGTCGTTACTCCCGAGGACTATGATGGTCGCCTCATGTGAAAGTGTGCCGGCAAACACACCCTTCTATCGAAACGCAAGAACTGCTTCACGCTAGAAATAGGTGTGGTGATGGTACTCCCCCGGTCGAACTACACTGGTTCTACCACCTTTAGACATCCGTGAGCGACAGTCTTCCCTTACCATTAGGTAGACTTTATTCTCATTCATCATTTTAATTTTATTTAACAAATTAGATAGAATATACGAAGGTGCGTTTTTAAGTTCGCGGAATGGAGTAGAATCAAATGCAATACCACAAAATTATTTTTCCTTTTCAATGAATTCATCTACAATACCATTACATTTCTTAGATTTATGTCTTTACTTTCTAGATTTACTACAAATCTAGATTCACTATATACTACAACAAAAACCACACGAATTAACTATTACTAGTCACCCGTAGCATCGGCCGAAATTCGACCGTAATTTAAATTAAAAATCAAATGTCATCTGACATTCTTGACGTTGTGTCTTTTCATTTTCATTTACTAAGTACATATGTGTTTGTGACAAATGCAAGGCAGTGTGTGTAATGTGTTTTTAGTTGATTTTATGTATAAAAAATGCATTATTTGAAAAAAATATTAACATTCTGCACTCCTTCTCTACGTCCACTATAACCGTGCAAAATTTCATACTAATCCGTCCGCGGCATATTACTTAAAAATCCGTCACAAATTTTTGCTTCACGTATTATTAACTATTATTCTCAAAAACACTTGTTAGGAGTAGTACAATATGAATATCTAGCTGATGCTGTGTCACCTGACGTCACATCGTTTGTCCAATCATGGTGCGGTTTGTAAATTTGAATTTCGCTTCGTTATTTTCTACTTTTTTATATTTTTAGGGGTTTAAATAACAAGTAAATTAAAAAACAACTAGTTCGTTATAATTTGACGATAAAAAAATCAAGAAAAAAATATTTTAGACGAATTTAAATTTTGTGAATATTCCCTATTGCTCCCGGGTTGAGTTGCTTGATCGACGATAGAACAAAGACTAATGCTATCATTATGATAATATTCAGTATATATACTAATGATAACTCACTCAACACATTGATACTTAAGCGAGCATACCCACCACCCTCCATCTCCGCCATTCCGCGAACTTAAAATCGCACCCTCGTACGATTAGGTGGTCCACCTTTATTTAACTTTGATAACTTAACTTGGATTGCAGTGGTCTGCAGTTCACGAATATTTGTATCAAAGAAAGATAAAATATAGCTCGTATTGAAAGTTCACTAATGCGTTATTGTTAATAACGATGGCAATTTATATTGCCTATCAAAATACATATTTGAAAGATTAGTCTTGGAATTTGATAATAATAAATAAAATAAAAAAGTTCAATTTTCTTTCACTAATTTTACTGTTTCTCATTTATCAATTTTTTTCTGTGAGTTTTATTATCATTTGTTTCCAATTTCTTTGACTTTACCAACAATTATTTAATTTCCCAGGTATTATTAGTAAAATGTATATTCGAAAATAACTGGAGCAAAAATACTACAACGGTTTATGTATTAACTAATTGAAAAATGTTATATTTAGTTCCAGATTTTTTTCTATTTTCAACTCAATCCGCATCTTAATATTCCTTCCTGGAAGTCTGGAAACAGAGATTAGCAATTAAAAGAAAAACAACCTTTGTAGGTAAGTATTTCCGAGAAACAAACAACTTGAAGATATTTTTCAACAAACAAAACTGTTAAACACAAAAGGAAATTCATATTTTAAACACTTAGATATATTTAAGTTATAAAAGATACATTTTGGTGTCTTAAAAAATATAATTTGATATAAAAGAGACTTTATATATGGTACTTTATGGAAACTTATCTTTTGTGGTTAAATTTTTTTTGTGAGCAAAATTTGCGTTTCTTTTAAAATATAGTTTACGTAAAATAAGCAAATCTTTAATAATGTATATAGCATGTTATATATTTTAATAACAATCAAATATTTTATTTAATTCTTTTTAGGAGTTTGAATGAAACTAGGCATATAAAAGTGTTATAACAATATTTATATTTAAATCGACTCTATTGATATGACATATGTTATAATCGTTTAACCCTTGGACATCAATACATAATACGTATGCATCCATCTATATTTACATATGCTCGAAAAACTGACACAATCGGTAAAAAATGATTTTGACAAGTTGAAATTAAATAAAAACATTTCTTAAACAATTTCTTTCATTAAAACACATATCCACCTCAGCTCGCGACAAAGTTAAACAACATTATGTTAGTATAATAAATGTAAGAAAAACATCAGCTTTCTTTAGCAACATTGTTTTCTCCGAACTGTAATCCCAGAGTGGTGTTTGGTGCCAGAAATAAATTAAAGCCGAAACAACGCAAGCCGAGATCCGCGCGAGGATTTGCAAAGAACAACTTTAACAAAATACATTTTAAACAAAGTAGTAATGCAACAGCTGTATTATCTTATTATTTTAGTTTAACTGTTCACTCATCGCAGCGGTCGAAATTCGACCGTAATTCAACTCAAAAGGTAAACTTGATAGTGTCCAAAGTAGCACGAATAATTCTCAAATTCAATTTAATAATAATTCAAAAACGATTTTATGTACTTTAAAGTTTTAAATATGTATTTTTCGAATCATTTTAAAAGTTAAAAGTAAAATGATGTTTATGCCACATGTATTTAAAAGCAATGACAGGTATTTACACAAATACATCTGTCAATTTTACCTTCTGTTTTTATAATAAGAAAATTATGAACGTTTATAAATTTGCTTGTCAAATACATGGCATTGTGTATAACGAAGTAGGCGTAACATCAGGATGGTCGAGGTCTTTTCATTATTTTCCTTTCTTGAAGATTTAGAGTAAAACACAGGAGTAAACTTCTTCGATTTATTCACAGTTTAGGAGGTCCGATCGCTTCGACGGTTAAACAAGAATCTTTTCTCTACCGGCGTTCGCTAGCCTTTTTATTATACAATGCTTGGTGAGGTGACAATAACAAATTTATGGAGGGTAAACTAAATTACAATTCTAAAAATCATTAAATATTGCTAATTCAATAAACATACAATTTTCGATCTTTAAACTACCTACAATAATTATTTTCGACGACGTGTTTTTCATAAATACGCGGTGTCGCGTCGACATATATAATGTGTATTAATTGCTTTTATGTATGTTTTATGCATTACCTAATAAAAAATGTATTAGCATCCTGCACTTCTTTTCTATATAAACTATAACCGTGACAAATTTCATACTCCTGCGTCAGCATAATTTTCTTAAAAAGGGGTATAATGTTTCTGTTCCACGTATTAATATCGCTGTACTAGAAATATATTATTAATATACGGATAACATAATAACCGGGTTGATTCATTTTAATATGTAAGGAAAAGTCACTATATGTGGTTTTATACTCCGTTACTATATCCAATATGATTTCCAATAATCCATACAGTTGCATGAATTGTGGTAACATGGAAGCTCAACGTAACCACGATGCATGCAACTGGGCCGAAACATCAACATTAATGAAATTAAAAACCGCTATTCGCGAATAGCCACCTGTTACGAATTAAAATGTATAGCTAATATATTTAACCGCCATCGTTTTGAGGCTTCCATATTTAAAGGATTCATACGAAACCCTACTACTAAGACTTAGTTGACCATCTGTACAACTATCTATCTGTCACCTGACTGTATCTTTTTTTTATCTGACTGAAGTAGCAAACGAGCATGCAGTCCACCTGATGGTAACTGGTCACTGCCGCTCATGGATATGTAATAAACTTCATATAGAACATGGGTTCTATCTGAAGTCAAACACAGATGCGTTGCTACTCCCGAGGACTTTGATGGTCGCCTCATATAAAAGTGTGCCGGCAACCACACCCTTCCATCGAAACGCAAGAAATGCTTCACGATAATCTCACTCTAGCTATACGCTGGAAACTTTAACAAATGATGTATTTCTGTTACAGTACTAAAAACAGTGGGCAAAGCTTATTAACGAAGCTGAAGACGGATGGAGGCACCACAGTTGCCGCGAGGCCTGAAGTTCTGAGAGAAATTGAGCGCTTCTATGGGCAGTTATATACCGCTTCGCGTGGCCCTCTGCCGCCTGTCAACGACAAGCGAGCCACGCTAACCCGACACTATATCGAAGATATCCCGGACGTCAGCCTGTACGAGATCCGATTGGCCCTCAAACAGCTCAAGAACAACCGAGCGCCCGGCGAAGACGGAATCACAACTGAATTGCTAAAAGCAGGTGGGAGGCCAATTTTAAAAGCGCTCCAACAGTTGTTCGATTCCGTCATAAGCCAGGGTATAGCACCGGAGGCGTGGAGCAGAAGTGTGGTGATACTGTTCTTCAAAAAAGGCGACAGGTCCTTGCTGAAGAATTACAGGCCCATCGCGCTTCTGAGCCACATCTACAAGGTGTTTTCGAGGGTCATCAATAATCGAATAGCTCGCAGGCTCGACGACTTTCAGCCTCCCGAACAAGCCGGATTCCGAAAAGGCTTTAGTACCATGGACCACATACACACACTGCGGCAGATAATAGAGAAGGCCGAGGAGTACAATCTGCCGTTGTGTGTGGCTTATGTGGACTATGAGAAAGCCTTTGATTCTATCGAGACATGGGCGGTGTTGGAGTCGCTTCAGCGGTGCCAGATTGACTATCGGTACATCGAAGTGTTGAAGTGTATATATAAGGCAGCCTCAATGTCGATCCGATTACACGACGGAAGTACGAACCCGATCCAATTGCAGCGCGGTGTGAGACAGGGGGATGTGTTATCTCCGAAACTGTGTTATTACCGACATAGCTCTCAAAATTAGTAAGCTGAAGTGGCAATGGGCAGGCCACATCGTTCGTAGGACAGACAACCGATGGGGTAGAAGAGTCCTCGAATGGAGACCACGTCTGGGCAAAAGGAGTGCAGGCCGCCCCCCGACCAGGTGGACTGATGACCTGAAGAAGACGGCGGGTAACCGCTGGATTCAGATGGCCCAGGACCGGTCGAAGTGGCGCAGATTAGGGGAGGCCTATGTCCAGCAGTGGACTTTCAAAGGCTGATGGATGGATGGATGGATGACTAAAAACAGACTAACAAATATTTAAGAGAGGCTCTCATAAAATAAACGTTATTTGTTATCTTATTTTATAGATGGTACGGAAGCTTCACGTAATCTTCATACTCAGAAACCCTTATAATTTTAGTTTACCTGACTTTGTTTTATCTTTTGGACTTTTCCCGTATCACGCTGACCAAATTTGAAAGACTATACGTAAATGAGTTAAAACTACAAACGACCACTTTTAAATTTGGTCGTTTGGTCGTTAACATTACGCATTCATTGACGTAGACTTATCCAAAAAGAGTCCTTACTCGACCCGTCGATAAGTCGAGTACTTTTGGAAATTTCTTTCAAAACGGACGCACTTGGGATCCTTTTGAAAGCCTTAATGAAATGGCGGTCCTTTCTGAAGGCTCTTGTGATTTAAAGCAGACCCAGCGGTCAGCTTTCGATTGGTCGGGCGAAAGGACACTCAGAATGAATGGAAACTATAGAAAATGGGCTCATGTACTACTTATGGTCACTTCATTTTCTATTTTCACGGAGACCATTGAATATATGTACATTTATAACAAAACATTATAAAGGTAAGGGTTATTTATGTATTTATTATTTATTTATTTATTTATACAGACTCACGTCTATAGAGGGTTATAGAATGCATGTTACTTTTTCATGTAAAAAAACGTGCGGCAATCGAGGACTACTGCGGTAAATCTATTGCCTAGCATTTTTATCAACTTATGCAATTATAATTATTTATTTATATTTTTTATTCAAGTTTTTTTTCTTTGATACTATATACTTTCTCACAAACAGCTGCTTACATATTCGTCTGATTTCCGAGCAGCTCTTCTCGATCCGTGCGAGCTTCGTATTGTTGTATCATATACATACACGTTAAGCGAACGCTCGGCCGCGCTACATGGTAGGCGGAGTGGGGGGTGTTAGGTTTTTTAGTTACGGAATTTCTTGATTCGGTCGCCGCGCTCAAAGCCTGCGATAAAAACTATGGAATAGCTCTAAACTAAACATCAGATTAGACTGAAAATTAGCAAACGGTTAATGATCGAAGTGAACGGGACCACGACGAGAGGCTAGTTTAAAAGAACTTTGAAATTAATTGCGATATATGTACGATATATGTATAGTGTACATTCATAACTCACTACATTCTACACAACACTTATTTTTAATCTTTGGAGAAGACAAACGTTTCTTTCTTCCTATCGTCAAACCAGTCTTGTCCCACAAATGGGTATTTTTACTTTACTAATATATTGCGCGAATGTATATAATATCAAAAACTAAATAAAATTTATACAAAAAAAATAGAAATTATTTATGTTATCCCTCAGTAAATATAAAGTTTAGTTTTTGTTTAGATTTCATTACTTTTCGTTTCAAATGTACTCTCATTTATGGTCAATAAACATTTATTATTATTACGGTGAAATTTGGACCCCTGTAATGGGTACTATTTACAAGAATACTATTTATAAGAAATTTATATAATTTTATATAACGGTTTAAGACATTTATTTCTCATTCCAATACATATTCATTTAACATGAGAAATACAAATTACAAATAATGTAGGTACGGTACAGGCGTAGATTGGAATAACATTATTGTGAAGGTATTAAAAGAAATATGCATGCACTAATTACATATCAGTTTACAATAGCAAGTTGATAGCAATTATGGTTGATAGCATAAACTGTTTTAAATAATTGAATTAAATTTGTTTTTAAAATATAGAGAAATCCCTTCAAATGTAAAATTTTAAAGTCTTTTTAAATAAAATTATTTTATATAAAATTTCCATTCCAATAAAAAGTATAAAATTTCTCGTTCACCTAATAAATTTAAAACGTCAGGTAAAAACATTTATTCCCTTGACAAATTACAACGAAACCGATCTTGACTAAGAATTAATTAACGTTTCGACTTAATAAGGGTGGTTGAACCCTTTCTTAGTTGAACGTTTTGTAGTTTAAATCAGAGGATAAATAGCCACCTAATTCTGCCTTGGAAAAAATAGTGTAGCGTTATGTTTTTACTATAACTTATTTACGTTATGTGTACTTAAAAAAACTCTTTCTACACTCATAGCCCCACAGTAGGATTTTCTCCTGTGTCGTGGGTGCCATGGACACACACAAAGACGAATACACAAACACCCAGACCCAGAACAAGGATCTAAACTCATCATTCAGACACATGTCTGGTCAGGAATCGAACCCGGGACCCACTGCGCGTCAGCCGGGTATGGAAACCAGTCGGCCACGCGGGTCATCAAAACACAATATATTATATTATGTCAAAACGCTTATTAAATTTATTAATATTTTTCATAATCAATGAGTCAATAATCAGCCCTATAGGATATCAGCTTTTATGAGGTCTATACAAATGAGTTACTCTCACTATGGACTAAGTCGATACGCCCCAGATAACTAACCCCCATACCACAGCCTTCAAACTAGAATACGGCAACACATATCAGTGATATTATTGAGAAACACATGTGATGGTGCCTGCAAATACGAACTTTTTTTATCTGATTGAAGTAGTAAACGGACATCCAGTCCACCTGATGATAAGTGGTCACTGCCACGCCATGGGAGCGACGCAGGGTTATGTGGGATTTTTACCGCACTAAAACCCCCCCGGTGGCCTTTCTCGGCGCTAAAAAGGAGGACTCCGGGATCTCGAAACGACTTCAACCGGAATCCTCCGAGCGCGTTGCCCGATCGGGCTCCTCCCAGATGGGCGGCTGGGCCCACCGCTCCGTCTAGTCTTTACGACAGTATGCGACCACACATACCGCCGTCCTTCCCGGGATTGCCTAACCGAACGGTTCGAGCTCCCACTCTAGCCGTCTGCAACCCCGGAACCCATGGATACCTAGCAACTTCAAATAGAACATGGGTTCTATCTGAAGTCAATTACAGACGCGTTGCTACGCCCGTGGACTAGGATGGTCGCCTCATATAAAAGTGTGCCAGCAACCACACCCTTCCATCGAAACGCAAAAAAATGCTAAACGTTAGAAATAGGTGTGGCGGTGGTACTTCCCCGATCGAACTACACTGATACTACCACTTTCACACTGGTTCTACCACCTTTACACTGGTTCTACCACCTACCAACTTGTAATGAAACAGGGGTTCTGCCTGAAGTCAATCACAACTTCTACCACCTTCAACAGATGTGTTGCTACTCTTGAAAACTACACTGGTTCTAACACCTAGAAAACACTACAGCGAGTTATGTTTATTACCCTTCATTTTAAAAAATATTATTCAATCAAAAAATAAACCTCAATTAAACACTCTTGCCGTCCAGTTAAGGACACCCCTATTCCACTTCAACCTTTATATTATATCCTAAGAATTAATTTTAAACCTTTTAATAATAAACCTTTATTATGATAGACCTAAGTATCTCCTTAATGAAATACCTAACTCATCATAATAATAATTAATTTATCGCCAGACAAAAATATTCTTTTGACAAATTAGTTAGAAGCAGATAATAACTATGAAATACTCAGTTTAAAATATTCTCTTTATACTTTAGAATTTCTTGTAACAACTTTTTATTATATTGCGTTGTTCTCGGTTTTATGTTTGTTCACTGAAGTATGGAATAAACATAACAAAAACAAATATACAACATAAAATATAAGTTCTATTTTTCTTGGCCTACGTTATGAAGAAGATAAATGGGAGGGATAGAATCAATGAAGTAGCAAATGAGCATGCAGTCCACTTGATGGTAAGTGGTCACCGCCGCTCACGGACATCTGTAAGGAACTTCGCCTAGAACATTAGTTCTATCTGAAATCAATCACTGATGCGTTGCTGCTCCCGAGAACTGTGATGGTCGCTTCATATTTAATTAAGCAACCACACCCTTCCACCGAAACGCAAGGACGACTTCCCCCAAGGGATATGAAGATGTTTAACATCTCTTGCTGGAATATGCTCGAAATCAGAAGGAGAGAGATGCTTTGATGGAAAAATTCAAAGTAAACCAATTTGATGTTGGCGCCTTTCAGACTATCTTATCGGACCCACGTTCCGAACAGGCAAAGTGTATCTACATTCTAAAAAATAAATTTAAGTGTAATTCTGTATTGAACTAGATTATAAGGTACAATGAGGTTGACATATACATGCAATACCTAAGCCCCAAAAAAATAAAAGATTAAAAAATATACCCAAGGAATAATCGTGGAGGTGGTACCTGGTCAATCCATGTAGGTTCTATTCTACCACTTTGCAAATTAGGTATATGTGTAATAATCATAGGTACTACTGTTACTACTACGTAATACTATACTTATTATCCTAATTAATTAATCAACCCATTAAATTGTATTCCAAATCTATTGCATTGCCGCTATATGAAGTGTTTACTACGACTGAACATTACTTGGGCGTAACACCGTTATGTCCAGCGTTTACACAAATTGTTTTGGTTTTATGAGAAAAAGGTCACAAACATAGTAAGTTTTTTACTTTATATTAATACTAGCTGACCCGGCGAACTTTATTCCGCCTAAAATCTAAATCAGTGTTCCTCCACTATATACCTTCCCCTTGAACCACTCTATCTATTAAAAAAACTGCATCAAAATCCGTAGCGTAGTTTTAAAAATCTAAGCATACATAGGGACAGAGCGTGGGAAGCAACTTTGTTTTAGACTCGTACTCCGTAGAAGTATGGGTCGAGGTAGCCACTTTCATCAAAATCAAGACATCATAGGTTCATAAGTCTGTACAAAATTAATACTACTGTAAAAACTTTAGTTCCAGTTTCGGCATTCGCGTTTTCTGTAATCGCGAATAAAAAACGATACCTTTTTTTATTATTTACTGCTGGGCACGGGTCTTCCCTCGGAATGAGAGTTTTTTTAGGCCATAGTCCACCGCGTTGAATAAGTGCGAATTGGTGGACTTCACACACCTCAGAGAACGTTTTTTTAAAAGAATTCTCGGCTGTGTAGGTTCCGTCATAATGTTTTCCTTCACCGAAAAGCAGTGATTATATTTTTTTAACACGCACATAGATCAGTGGTGCGTGCCTGGGTTTGTACCTCGGACCTCCGGACTGAGAGGGCAAGTTTCAACATTAGGCTATCACTGCTCTATTATATTCGCGCATTTAGTACAAATTAAAAAGACGACGCCTTTTGTTTGCGTGTGAGTTTCCTTTGAGAACGACGAAACAGATGAACGAAAGAACAAGCCTTAAAGTTGCGTTTATATTTAAAAACATTGAACGCTGCGACGCCTGTCGTGGCAGACTTGGGCCATACTTATCATAATCCTATATAGAAAATCATACTTTTGTCCGTCATCACATGTATGACGTCCGTCGACTTATATGAACCTTAAGTAGTCAACACCCGTTCACTGGTATACATTGATTTATATGAACCCTTCACTGGCATCCGAAAACATCTCAGGTATCACAATATCCACTATTAGAAGTGTTACAGCACTTAAAATACAGCAAGACACTGTTATATTATCGATAAGTAGAAACCATAGTAGCGCGTTTACTGCTGTTCGCTAATGTAAAGAGAAAATCGATGAACAATAGCCACGAACACACTTTTTTATATTGAATGCCTGAAAATACATTTTGTTAAGTATTTCTTACAAATCATCAAAGTATTTTCATATTATTTAACACCAATTTTGCTATATATACAACGACCGTGACGAAAATGTCCGCATTCGATCCCCAGCCAGGTAGAAATCTGAACTATGAATTTAGATTTCTGTACTGGGTCTGAGTGTCCTCACTCATACTAATATACAATTAGTAATTGTGTGAGTGAGTATGTTATAAAATTAACAAATTGTTTAGATCCATGCAACCCATTATTGTTCCACTGCTGGACACGGACCTTCTCTCGGAATGAGGGAGATTTAGGCCATAGTCGACCTTGCTGGCCAAGTGCGAATTAATGGACACACCTCCGAGAACTTTTTTTTAAAAAGAACTCTCGGATTTGTAGGTTTGACAGTGATAACTAATTTCTAAAACGCACATAAATCAGTGGCGCGTGCCTGTGTTTGAACCTCGGACCTCCCGATTGAGAGGGCATGTTAAAACCATTAGGCTATCACTGCTCTTAGGATCCATGCAACTGAGTCGAAATATTAGCAAGAAACTCGAAAACCGGATATATAGTAGTTCTGTTCTATAAAAAATGCTTCTGTAAGTTGGGTGTTGATAACCACGCAGTGATCGTTTGTTACTTCGATTTAATAAATCCCTAATATTATAAATGTGTATTTATGTAAGTTTGTTAAACTTTCACGCCAATACTACTCAACCGATTACCATGAAAGTTTGAGAACATATTCTTAGGCGTATTAGAAACAAACATAGGTAACTGTTTATTAAAAATTAATATATTAAGATAATATATTTTGTATGTAGTCATTTACAAATACAGAATCACATTAATTCAGCTCTATTGGAATGCAATCTTCTTTATTTATTTAAGGGTACACGAGTAAACGAGTAAACGAGTGACGACCCGCGTGGCGCAGCGGTTACCATACCGGTGTGACACGCAGTGGGTCCCGGGTTCGATTCCAGGCCAGACAGGTATCTGAATGATGAGTTTAGATTCTTATTCTGGGTCTGGGTGTTTGTGTATTCGTCTTTGTGTGTGTCCATAGCACCCACGACACAGGAGAAAATCCTACTGTGGGGCTATGAGTGTAGAAAGCGTAAAAAAAAAAAAAGCGCGGGTAGAAACTAGTTATATCATAAAATAACAAAATTTCGTATCAAATGATATATCCATTGAAGCAAATAACTTTGATTCCAATTCGATTTGATCCAAACAATTGACGTTGTGCCTCTCACGAGCCCAATCGTTGGAACAAGTCAAAAGAGTCAATCCGAAATTGATACACCGGAGGCTGTAGGTCATTCGGTTACAAACTCTACATTCTCTATATTATTCCCCTTGAAATGAAAGGTCGCTTAGTATCGTTCTATACCTATTTCAAGGTTTATGTGAGCTATATATTTGAAGCTTTTGCCTTGTTGTTATATAATAATCTTCTTAAATATGTCATCATAAAAATGTATGTTTATCTGTATGTCCTCTATAGAATCGTAAACTATTCATTTGATTATGTGATGATTTTTAGCAAAGTTATTATTAATGAGCTCGCGAAGGTTTCTGGTGTATTTTTTGCGATGGCGTAGCTACGCACGCAGGGTACAGCTAGTATTTCAATAAATATAATATGTTGGATAAGCTTGTATTAACTGTTTATCATTATTTTATCAGATTGAAGTAGCAAACGAGCATACAGTCTATCTGATGGAAAGTGGTCACTGCCAACCATGAACATCTGTAAGCAACTTCATACAGAACAGATTTTCCTAATATTCTATTGTCTTAACGTTTATTTATTAGTACTAGTCACCCGTCGCAACGATCGAAATTCGACCGTAATATAAATTAAAAATATTAACTTCATATTGTCCAAAGTAGAACCAATATTTCTTTAATTTAAATAAAGTACATCTGACAAAGACATCTGACGTTTATGACGTTATGTGTTTTCATAGTAAGACATTGAATGTACTATTTCGTTTATTAATTATGTTTTTGTGACAAATACACGGTAGTGTATGTAATGTGTTTTAGTTGATTTTATGTTTGTTTTATGCATAACTAGAAAAAAAAAAAATAGTATTGCGCAATCTTACTCTACATCAACTATAACCATGCGTAATTTCATACTCCTCCGCCTGCGGCTTCACGCATAAATATATAGATAACTATAAAACTCTTAATCATTTCTGCACTAATATCCACAGAGTGGTTGACTTTAAAATAATTTTCAGACTATTATACTATCAATTTTTCTTTTCCGCTTGCCACCCTCCTCCACACGATGATCAATCACATGAAAGTTTTAGCGAGATATAGTGCTATCAGAAAATGTACGAGTCATACAAGGACGAGGAAGTGATATATTTGTCTCTACTAACCTTTATTTTATGGCAATATAATAGTCGTTACGGAAATTGTTCCTTATTTTATTCACCAAAAAATATTTTCTAAACTGTTTTTTTTTAATAATCTGTAACACATTCAGTCACAAAGCTCTGCGTTCTAGCTCGTAAACGATCTCGGGTTCAATTCCCGACCAAGCGAATATCTTGTGGTGACTACCCCAATTCTATTATCATTATATTCTCTAATTTTCTTATTATAATGAAAATACGAGTGCATAAGGTCCTAGGTTAGACTGTCGGAGAATGGCGGCTACTCAGGGAATTAGAAGATGGCTTCCGAGGTTATGGGTAGCAGAATGTGTGCTCGATCCAATCCAGCAACCCCAGGTGGGAATGCGGTATGTTTAGTCGCAAAGCATCGTAAGGACGAGACGTAAGACGGTATGGGCCGAGCCGATCATCTGGGCGGTGTCTCAGAGGACTCCAGCCGCATTCTGTCAGAGATCTCAGAGAACTCTTTGCAGTCACGAATGATCACGAAAATATTTTGGCGAAAGCCACACATGACCCGGGATCTCTCCCACGGCATCCGATATCTTAAGAATATTTCCCCCTCAATAATCAGGCATGACCGTCTCGCTAAATTCTTATTGTAAACTATTATCTTTTTGGAAGGTATACAAATATATGTATATGTACAAATATACATGCGTGTGTGCGTGACTACATGAGAGTGTTATTTCCATAGCTATATAATATAGGAACACGTAATATAAGTCCACCAATTCGCACTTGCCCAGCGCGGACTAAGGCCTAAACTCTCATTCTGAGAGAAGACCCGTGCCCAGCAGTGGAACAATAATGGGTTGACGACAATATATGTACATTTACTCAATAAAACTAACATTGGCTAACAGATATATATTAAAAACGTAGATGAGGTATAATAACACTGTAAATTCAATCCTCTCCAAAGGTACCATACAAACATACTAAAGTTAGTCCACATGTGGTTTCATGGAAACTAGACTCATACGAAGTTGCAAATTAGATAGTCTAGTGCTAATCCGGGTTTGCTTAGACCGACCGACAGAGTAAGTTATCCTAGAGCGTATAATTTGAACTAGTTACCCGTAGCATCGGTCGAAATTCGTAATTCAAATAAAATGTAAAAAATTTCATGTAATTTTGAACGCACCCGTTAACTATAAAAAGATGTTTAATTAGTTAAGCCGCATTTAAAAGCAATAGCGGGTATTTTGACTAAGACAGTGAAGTTTCTGGCGTTATCTGTTTTCATAGTAAGACATTGAATGTTCTATTTCGTTTATTATTTATGTGTGACAAATGCACGGTAGTGTGTGTAAGGTGTTTTTAGTTGATTTTATGTATGTTACGTGCATTATTTAAAAAAAAAACATGCGTGCATACAAAGTACACATGTCAGAAGTGAAACTTCTTTGGCGAACTAATTTATAAATCTTGTTTATATCTATACAAATCTAAAACTTTAAATTTCCAAGATTAAGAGGAAGGGAAAAAGGCGTGATACGACGTTCGCTCTGTCTCACTTTTTCTCTCAATCTTTCTCACTCGCTTGCTCCCTACTCTCACTCCACGGCTAGTTGCTCATGCTACGTTCGCCCTGTCTTACTCTCTCTCAATCGGTCTCGATCATTCTCTCTCTCTTTTCCGACACTTCCGTTGCATACCGGCGTGACGTTTCATCTGTAAAAATTTTACCCTCATGCGCCTAAAGAAGTTTCACTTCAAAAATAACATTTTGCACTCCTTCTCTACGTCCACTATAACCGTGCAAAATTTCATACTAATCCGTCCGCGGCATATTACTTAAAAATGCACTACAAGTTTTTGCTTTACGTATTAATTTATAGAGAAAAGATAATTTATTATTGGAATAAACTCAGTTTGCAGAGTGACACAGGTTATAATTTAATAAGCACCATAAGTTTTTGCCATGACCATTGACCACGGTGCATATAGATGAGTAAATATTTGTTGTATATTAAAATTTATCCAAGTCGCCTTCCTATATTGACGACCCGCATGGTCGAACGGTTACCATACCGGTCTGCCGCGCAGTGGGTCCCGGGTTCGATTCCCTGCCAGACGAGTGTCTGAATGATGAGTTTAGATTCTTGTTCTGGGTCTGGGTGTTTGTGTATTTGTCTTTGTGTGTTTCCATGGCACCCACGACACAGGAGAAAATCCTACTGTGGGGCTATGAGTGTAGAAAGCGTATATATTCTCATCAAA
The DNA here is from genome assembly GCA_949699795.1 of Spicauda simplicius. NCBI lineage: Eukaryota > Metazoa > Arthropoda > Insecta > Lepidoptera > Hesperiidae > Spicauda > Spicauda simplicius. The sequence goes on along the minus strand of OX453079.1, from coordinate 288,453 downwards.
TCCCTCGAATTAATGAAGAAGTACCGAACAACAAATTTTGAAAACTCCTTTTTAATTTGTTAATAAACATAATAATTAAAATATAGTTACAGTACAAGAATACACAGTTACAGTAAAAGAATAAATCTAAACACATTTACATCTAAATCAAAGAGAAACAACACAACAGTGTACAGCCACCTGGCAACAAACACCTAGTTGTTAGTTCGACCACACGTGGTTTCAGCTCCGAACTAAATTCATCTGAAGTTAGTATTACATTGTCTGCTAGTAAATGAGATTCGTAAGTCCCGTTTAGTTTGAACGTCCAACTACTAACTAAATTAAAGTTGGACATGATATATATAAATATTTTTCGAAGGGTTTCTATTTTACAGATAAATTGTCATTTACTATGAAATTTATCTATTTTTTTTTACCTAACTACGTCAGAGAGAGAGAGAGTGATGATCTTATAATGTATGTATGTAGGTATGTATGAGCAGTAGTAATAGCCTAATGGTTAAAATTAGCCCGCTCGAATGGGAGGTCCGAGGTTCAAAGCCAGGAACGCACCACTGGTTATTCTAAAATTACGTGCGTATTAGAAATTAAATATCACTGCTTTTCGGTGACGAAAATCATCGTGAGGGAACCTACACGCCTGAGAGTTCTTAAAAAAAAGTTCTCGCAGGTGTGTGAAGTCCTCCAATTCGCACTTGACCATCGGTGGACTATGGCCGTCTATGGCCTATAACTCTCTGATTCCGAGTGAAGAGCCGTGCCTAGCAGTGGGACAATATTGGGTTGACGCGGTATATATTTATATCTGTATTTTCATTTTTGTAGCGTCTACATTCTAGACAGCTTGAAGATTGTTACATATGACATATTTTTGAAATCGTCTCAGTTGTCAATATTATCTGCGAGGTTCGAATCAGAGAAAAAAAAAGAATGATGGACGCTTTTTACTATCATTTAATATACGATCGAATGGAAACGATTCATGAATAAATTATTACGAAAGAATCATTCGCGCAAGCAATTTGGATTAAGCATTAGGGTTGTTTATCCTTTTTTATATGATTAATGCAAACGAGCATACAGTCCACCTGATGGTAAGTGGTCACTGCCGCCCTGCGACATCTGTAAGCAACTACGAATAGAATATAGGTTCTATCTGAAGTCAATCACAGATGCGTTGCTACTTCCGAAGACTGAGTTGGTCGCCTCATATAAAAGTATGACGGCAACCACACCCTGCCACCGAAACGCAAGAGATACTTTACGCTAGAAATAGGTGTAGCGGTGGTACCTCCCCGGTCGAACTACACTGGTTCTACCACCTGGTGAATCTTATTAAATTAACAATGTTACTTGTTTATAATGCGGTTCAAACTGTGAGAGTTAGTATATAATATGACATAAGGAGTCTCTTATAAATTAACATATGATACATATTATCATGGTACTCTCAAAGTTTCGCCAGCCTGTTAAGTTAGCCATTCAGCTAAAACCGAGCTGCAAATGTGTGAATCAAGTTAAGTTAAACTTAGGTCTATATGAAGTTTAACTGAGATCTATATGCTCTGAAGTTAGGTTGTATGCAGTTCAACTGCACTAACAAGACTGTATTGGACAATCTAATTGCTAACTTCAGTTGGACGAGTGATATGTTTCAAGTCTATTCATGCGATTCACTTGTGGCTTGAATGTATAATGTGTATAGTAGGGAAAGAGCAGAGAAGTATTGTGCCTTGTGCTTGTTCTCGAGGGCGGAAACCTTCAAAGGTACGCGACGCCGTAGGAGCAACGCCGGGTTATGTGAGATTTTTACCTCACTAAAACCCCCCCGGTGGCCATCCTCAGCGCTGCGAGGAGGACTGCGGGATCTCGGGATCTGCGGTTTTGCTATATATTTTCTTTTTATTTTTGCTAATAGCATATAAATTATAAATAATTATTTGTTATAGTTTTTATTATATTACAATACATTTGTGTCATTTAATAATGTTCTTAAGTCTATTGCACTATTTTGCTTAGATTGTACTGTTCTTGACTAGACGTGACCTCACCATTCGGATCCTTCGGAAGACCAGCGCTGGCTGAAAATAATCAACCAGCATAATGCTGAGAAGGGTCCGTTTTGTGATGAATACCACTCACGTATCGCATGTTAGTTGGTACTATATTATTATTGTGTTAAACTGTATGAGTGTGTACGTATTACGAATAAACGATTTCTTTCTTTCTTTCTTATCTACAGTGGAACTAACTAATAAGTATACAGCGTGTTTATTATCTGTATGTCTCTAACACTACGCAAGAGCATAGGAACCGGCTAATGTCGTACAAAGGTCTGCGGGCGACACTTAGTGTGACATAGTGCGGTACACGGCCAGTTCAAGGAGCGTAAGGGAGGTTGTATAACGTTAGCTGTTATACGACACGTAAAATAAGTGACCCAGTGGTTCCGGCATATACACACGTGTTGGGGCAATTGTTAAATTATATGGGATATTGTAATATTGGTAAAGATTTTATATCAAATATTGTCGTACCATGATTAATTACTTTACAATTACAATTGCATTCATCGAAATTTCCATAAAACATTACATAAAGGTTTTCTTGCTACCCTGGATAAAGTGGTATGCAATATTTTTTTATGTAACTGAAGTAGCAAACGAGCATGCAGTCCACCTGGTGGTAAGTGGTCACTGCCGCCCATGGATGGCTGTAATCAACTTCATACAGAACATGGGTTCCATCTGAAGTCAATCACAGATTCGTTGCTACTCGACGAGGACTATGATGGTCGCCTCATGTGAAAGTGTGCAGTAATGATGAGAAATGATTCTCTTACTAAAAATTCATAATAATTGTGTATATTAAGAAAGAAAAATAAAAAATATATAAGTATGCACGCCCGTACTTTTCTGTATAGTTTGACATTTCAATACACATACTGTATTTAGCTTTAACTTTCTCATTGTAAATGACAATATAAAGTACAAAAAACATGTCTCGTGGAAAATAAAGATTCCTTAGGCCGAAGTGTGACGTCACTGCTTGAAGGCTTCATGTTCGTCTTAAGGTAGACTTGACCGGCATGGTTGATTTGGTCGCTATGGTGTACTTCCCTCGCTATTTTGTTAGGCATTAGCCTATAAAGTTAACTATAAGCTAGTTTGGCTAGTTAGACTGATTATTTGGTTTTGACTTAGCTAGTTTGTCTGTCTTAACTAATTAATTTGCCAACTTTGGTTAGCTGACTAAGATTCATGGCATCACAGTTAACTTACACAAAATAATATTTAAGTTTACTTTGAAGAGTAAGTATTAATATATATACGCTATTTCAAAATCCCAAGATATAGGATCATCAAAATGAAGTTGGTAGAACAATTAGTTACGACACCTAAAATTAGAGCTGATACTCCAAATTTATCACAACTTTAACTTAGAACGACACACCACCCAACTGTTTAAACCAGACAAATAAAGGTGCAGGTTGACCGGCGAAGTATCACCGTCACACCTATTTCTAGCGTGAAGCATTTCTTGCGTTTCGATGGAAGGGAGTGGTTGCCGGCACACATCATAGTCCTCGGGAGTAGCAACGTATCTACGATTGACTTCAGATAGAACCCATGTTCTGTACGAAGTTCATTACAAAAAATGTTTGCATAAGAAGTGAAACTTCTTTATGACGTTATTTTGCAAAAAATAATTTACTATATGCAACTTTACAGAAATTGGTTAACTAAAGTTAAATTAGATAAAAGGCTTTTATTAAACTTTATCTAATAATCTAATCTATAATAATCTATCTAATATCACGCGTGGTAGGGATAAGAAAAAGATGGCGCGTAACAGAAAAAGATGGCGCGTAACGAAAAAATGTTACACTAAATTTTTTTCCAACCCCGATAAAGAAGTTTTACTTCAATAATCAGGTGGACTGCATGCTCGTTTGCTACTTTAGGCAGATAAAAAGAACAAATATCAAACAAAACAATTCGACCACCGTTTCAATACCATAATAATAACAATTTAATAGTAACACACGATAATAGTATCTATATAGATATTATTACCGTGGTGAAGCCGTTCTTATGTTTTGGTGGGTGTGTTTACCGGCACACTTTTGTATGAGGCAACTATCTTAGTCGCAAGTAGCAACGTATCTGTGATTGACTTCAAATAGAACCCATGTTCAATATAAAGTTGCTTACAGATTTCCTTTGACCGCAGTGGCCACTTACCATCAGGTAGCCTGCTCGTTTACTACTTCTATGTGGTAAAAGAATAAAGATTTCTTTTAGCACAATCAACATTGTGCAGAGTATTTTAATTAAGAATAAAACTGTACACTTAGTTTTCGTCGGCGAAATTAAAAACAAATTCGTACACAAGCCACAAACCCGAGTAAATTGCATTCCCTCGTAACCTTTAGCGTTAAAACGGAATGGAAAGGAAAACACATTAGCGAATTCTGATGAGTAAGCTCTTAAACTCGTACGTCCTATTAAATGGAACTCAGGTTCAGAGTGGTGGAATCCGCAGGTATAGGTGACCTTATGAAGGTCTCTTTACCATTGAAACATTTTTTTAAGATATTGCATAGCTTCTATCGTGGGCTTTGAGCGCGGCGACCGAATCAAGAAATTTCGTAACGATAAAACCTAACACCCTCCACTCCCCGTGTAGCGCGGAAGAGCGTTCGCTTAACGTGTATGTATATGGTAAGACAGGACGAAGCTCGCAGGAATCGAGACGAGCTGCTCAGACATCGGACGAATATGTAAGTAGCTGTTTGTGAGAAAGTACATAGTAACAAAGAAAAAACTTGAATTAATATCAGAGAAAAAAAATACTGCAAAAATAAATAAATAATTAGAATTGCTTAATTTTTGAATACTTAATAATTTCCCAAATTATTAAGTATTCAAAAATTGTGGGATGAGCCCCTCTGTAAATTAACTCATGAATTACTCTTAAATTCTTCAGTTGATATTACAGAGCGGGCACGTCTATTAGCAGTTTCAGAACGTGAGTCCGGTTTCTGGCTACAGGCTCTTCCATCGAGCAACATAGGGACACTTTTAGATAATACAACATTGTCCCTATGTTTGTGCCTGCGACTTGGGTTAAAAATTAATGAGCCACATCGTTGTGTCTGTGGAGAAGGTGTTGATCAGGCAGGTCATCACGGTCTGTCTTGTCAACGCAGTGCTGGCCGGATGTCGCGCCACGCGAGCATCAACGATGTCATCCGTCGGGCTCTTGTCACCATCAACGTACCGGCTACTCTGGAGCCGAAAGGTATTGTACGTGATGATGGCAAGCGGCCGGATGGTTTGACACTCGTGCCCTGGAAAAAGGGGAAGTCCTTGATATGGGATGGTACATGTGTTGATACATTGGCGCCATCTCATATACAGGCAACTTCGATGCACGCTGGTGCGGCAGCCGAATCTGCAGAAACTGTGAAGCGGCGCAAATATGCAGCCATTTCTAAGGACTACATATTTGTGCCGTTTGCAGTAGAGACGATGGGACCGTGGGGACCAGAAGCGAAACAATTTTACAAAGAGTTGTCTTCACGCCTGATTGACGCCTCCGGTGACCCGAGAGCTGGAGCTTACCTCGGCCAACAAATAAGTTTAGCAATACAGCGAGGTAATGCTGCTAGTGTCTTGGGTACATTTCCAAGGGGCAGCGATTTGGCTCATTTATTCTATTTATAATTGTAAATTTTTAGTAAATAAATCTATGTATTATTTTCTAAATAACCTGGATAAAGAAACCTTGTAACTTAGGAATTGCTTAAGTTGAAAAAATGCTATACAATAGCTTTACCGCGGCAGTCCCCGTGTGCCAAACGTCTTTTTTTAGTTGAAGCATACGAGCATGCAGTCCACCTGATGGTAAGCGGTCTCTGGCGTCCCTGTATATCTGTAAGAAACTTCAGATAAAACTAGGTTTCAATCTGAAATCAATCACAGATGCGTTACTACTTCCGAAGACTGAGATGGTCTCCTCATATATACCTAAGTGTGCCGGCAATCACAACCTTATATCGAAACGCAAGAACTGCTTCACGCTAGAAAAAAGTAGGTAATGGTACCTCCCTGGTCGAATAACATCGGTTCTACCACCAGATGAAGTGGTAATTATAACTTAGCGTCAGAAAGAGAGTGATGTTTATAAGCATACATAATTATATGTATGTTTATCCATTTCTTTGGCACGTGCTACCCAAATTACATACACATATCTCATCAACCCATTATTGTCCCACTACTAGGCACGGGTGTTCTCTCAGAATTAGAGTTTTAGGCCATAGTCCACCGCGTTGGCCAAGTGCGAATTGGTGGATGTCACACACCTCCGAAAACGTTTTTTAAGGAACTCTCGGGGTTTTAGGTTTCCTCGCGCTGTTTTCCTTCACCGAAAAGCAATGATAATTAATTTCTAACACGCATTTAATTTTAGAAAAATCAGTGGTGCTTGGGTTTGAATCTCGGACCTCGCGGGCAAGTTTTAACCATTAGGCTATCACTGCTCTAACACACATATAAAAACATTCATACATAGACAAATTAAACATTATCCTATTCCTAATATAATCGGGCAAATCATAGTATAATCATAGTCCTCGAGAGTAGCAACGCGTCTGTGATAGACTTTAGATGGAACCCATGTTCTGTATGAAGTCGGTTACAGACGTCCATGGGCGGCAGTGATCACTTACCGTCAGGTGGACTGCATGCTCGTTTGCTACTTCAGAGAGATAAAAAAAAATCGTAACTAAGATTATACCTTACACAAAACCCGTCTATAGTTAAATATCTAAACATTACATACAAAATAATTTGTCAGCAAAATTCTGAAAAAGATTCATCAAATTCATTACTCTCCACACTTTTTGTGATTCACGTTGTATGAAATCTTATATTTTCGAGTACAAATTGTAGCCTATGAATCTCAAGTGATATTAAACCTTCGAAATTAATAAACAGGTTATATTGAAGCACGAGCATACGACAAATTAATATTAGGTTTCAGATTGAAATGAGAAATACGGATTATCCGCGAAGGATTAAATTGTTCACTGGAATGTTAAGCTTTATTTTTTCGTCTTTTAGAAGTAGAATCGATTATCAACCAGGTGTAAAGAAAAATCTACAATTGTATCAACATATGTAAAAACATTTTAGAAGTTTTTTTTTTTTGTAAATTTGAAGTAGTTGTCTAATCCGGTGGTAGTGTAAGAAAAAAAATGTAACTGACAATTTGTGTTCCCGTGGGCCTATGCAAAATAAAGACATTTCATTTCAGTTCATTTCATTTGTTTTTTTTTTTCATCTGAGCGAAGTAGCAAACTGATGGTAAGTGGTCACTGCCGCTCATGGACATCTGTAATCAACTTCATACAGAACGTGGGTTCCATCTGAAGTCAATCACAGATACGTAGCTACTCCCGAGGACTATGATGGTCGCCTCATATATTTTATTTCAGTATTCAGTTCAGCTGATGGTAAGTGGTCATAATGCACATTGACATTTAAAAGTAGCTTCATATAAAACAACGGATCTATCTGAAGTTAACTCCGGCTACGTTGTTACTCCGAAGACTAAGGCGCATAGCATGAAAGTCTGCCGGCAACCACACCCTTCCCTCGAAATGCAAGAGCTGCTTCACGCTAGAAATTACTTTTTTATCGTCATTTAACAAACAATCCATACTAATATTATAAATGTGAAAGTGTGTTTGTTTGTTCCTCTTTCACGTCGCCACATAGCTATTATATGATATGGTTTATATGTTGGGAGATAGTTAAGAGGGCGGAGAGTGACGTAGACTTTTTACCGCGCTCTCTCATTCCCATGAGAATATCGATGTTCTGTAAGTTGCTAGATATTTAGTAGTTCCAGACGTTGGTAAAATTCATTTGCAAGTTCTGAATCACACTATCAAATGCTACACGTAATTTAATTTAAGTCAAAGATATCTAATAAATTCAATATAATTTTGAATTTGTCCTGGACAAATTGTTGTTTTAGTTTTATATTAATATTGTAAAGAATTAAGAAATAATAAGACATACGGTCTATTTATCCTACATTTATCCACCAGAAATGTGTCATGTCTGTTAAACATCTCATTCTTAATTCCCTTTTACCATGCGAGCGAAGCTGCGGGTAAAAACTAGTGTAAAATAAGTAACAATCTGATTCTTACAGATACAAACAAGTAACAAAATTTCGGTTTTCCTTCAAATACTTATACATCCAATTCGATTTCGTTGAGTTGTCTTTATCTTTTAGTTTCTTTAGTATTAGTAAATTGAGTTTTGGTGTGACTCAAGTTCAAGAGTGTTTCTTCATCTTCGTCACCACTTTGATGTTTTAACTTTTTTATTTAGAACAAGACCACTATTTTCTTTATGTGCTGCATTGTCACTTAACGTCGTGTGTTCTTGGTTATATTAGCATTTTTTGTAGACGGTTAAAACCAGTAAGATAATCATCCACGCCACGAGGTTTGAATTTTGCACCCTAACCTTATTGTTACCCTAACTTTTTGGAGACTTATTAAGGGCAATCATATTTTTTTCACGGTGCAAACGAAGGCCTCGTACGTTTTTATAAGACTGAACTAACAACGGAGCTTGCAGCCCACCTTATAGTGAGTAGTCATTAGACCTTACACCCTTAGAGTTATAACTTCATATGGAATAAGGATTCTACGTGAATTCAACAACAGATACGTTGCTACTCCCGAAAACTATGAAATGAATGGTCTCAAGTCAACAACCACTTTCTTCTACCGAAACGGAAAAAACTTATATATTACCAACTGATATATATTTTATTTTTCTTACGCGGAAGGAAAAATGCGCTAATACGATACTGTACCCCGCGTGGCGGAGCGGTTACTATACCGGTCTGACGCGCAATGGGTCCCGAGTTCGATTCCCGGCCAGACCGGTATCTGAATGATGACTTTAGATTCATGTTCCGGGTCTGAGTGTTTGTGTATTCGTCTTGTGTGAGTCCATGAAACCCACGGAACCGGAGAAAATCCTAGTGTGAGGCTATGAGTGTAGAAAGCGTATAGCGTAAAATTTTTTGCGTCCTTAGCAACCGCCCGCACAACCCCTACAACAGTAGGAGGTATAATATAAATGTTCTAAGTCAAGGTTATCCCAACAAAACGGAGTCCCAGACGGCCTCATTCCCAACAATAACAATTACAGACGACGTCAATTAAAACGTAATTGAGCCGAAACCACCACTCATAATTAATCCCCTGACAGTAGGCTGTTGCCACTCACACACTCACTCTGTGTAGTTATACGCCATTCTAAGATATAATGCGTATGTGTGTGGTGTTATTTACTTCATGCCATAAGCTAACAAACAGGATGTATGTAGTTGTTCTATGTATTAGTTTATATAAGTTGTTAGCATAAAGCGTAATTTGTATTACGCACGTACCTAAACATAAAATAAATAAATAGTTATAATTAACAAAATATATGTACATAAGTAACCCTTTGTCCCCTTTGACGACCCGCGTGGCAGAGCGGTTACCTTACCGGTTTGACGCGCAATGAGTCTCGAGTTCGATTCCCAGCCAAACAGGTATCTGAATGATGAGTTTAGATTCATGCTCTGAGTCTGCGGGTTTGTGTATACGTCCTGTGTGTGTCCATGGTACCCACGACACAGCATAAAATTCTATGCGTGGGGCTATGAGTGTAGAAAGCGTGTGTTTTTTGTGGTCTTATTTTAATTTTGCTTTGTTATTTATCAGTGTTTGATATCGCATTATACCAAAGCTACTTATTGTAATTTTTACAGACGAACAAATGATTTGGAATATTTTTACAGTCCGTATCTTAAAATAACCTTAGATTTTATTTAACCATTTATCTCCTTTGTCAAGATATTACATTTTTAATTTGTGTTTTTATTAATGCGGATAAAACCGCGGAGAAACTTTAGCCAATAAACAAATATTATAACAACTTAGTATGTATTTTCTGCACCAGGAAATATAACAAAGCATCAAAATATATAACAAAATCCACTACTGATAGTAAAATTAAAGTATACGGAACTATCTCACATGTTACAATTCCCCAAGGTTAAAGGAATTGCGAACTAGCAGAAGCTTAAGTTTGAACGAGAATTAAACCTAACTTTGTACTAGCGGAACGGTGCGATTTTAAAGCAACTTGTCAAGTTTTATTGACCTATTATATAGCAATATAGCTTAAATTTATGAATCTGCAGCAATTTTGTATAATGTACGCGTACGGATACCGCTTCTTCTATTTTTGGCAACATCACAATTTTATAATGCACTAGCTGTGCCCGCGACGTCGTCCGCGTGGAATAGTTATTTTGGGCATCATTTATTTTTGCAAACAACCTCCTCAGCTTTATAAATTATAGCTGTTACCCACGACTTTGTCCGTGTCATTTTGTTACAGCGTGATGTTATATAGCCTAAAGCCTTCCTCGATAAATTGTCTATTGAACATAAAAAGAATTTTTAAATTCGAACCAGTAGTTCCTGAGATTAGCGCGTTCAAACAAACAAACAAACTCTTCCGCTTTATAATATTAGTATAGATGTAAAATATGCACCGTCTCGCCAGTCACGGGATTGTCGGCTGCGGGCGGTCGTGTCTTTTGAGGTACCCATTGAACAGTACAGACCCTAATTACACTCTTTGGTTTATGCCCGAACCCGTGACTCTACATATGAATCCATGTAAAAAGATACATGTTTATTTCCCGAGGACTGAGATGGTCGCCTCATATTAAGAGAAAAGAGAAAATAATAAAAATAAATAGTGTAGAAAGAAGAATGATTATTCTTTCTACACTCACACAAGGATTTTCTCCTGATCGTGGGTACCATAGACACACACTAGACGAATAGGGTACATAAACTCCCATACCTAGAACATGAATCTAAACTCATCATTCTACCTGTCTGGCCGGGAATAGAACCCGGGACCCATTGCGCGTCAGACCGGTATGGTATCCGCTCCACCACGCATTTCGTCGTGATATGAAACTCTGGTAGAAATTGGTGTAGCGGTGGTATCTCCCCGGTCGAATCGTATACGTTCTACCTCACCTGGCTTCGAATAGTTGGCAATATGCCATGTTGCAATATCCTATGTTTCTTTCCAATAACACTAAGAGTTTACAAAGTTCTATGATAATCAGTTGAGTAGTTTTGGCGTGAAAGTGTAACAAAAAACTTCCAATCACATCATAATAACTAGTTGACATAACATGTTATAGATAAAAACCTTCCTTTTGAATCACTCTATCTATTAAAAAAACTGCATTAAAATCCGTAGCGTAGTTTTAAAGATCTAAGCATACATAGGGACAGACAGCGAGAAGCGACTTTGTTTTATACTATGTAGTGATACTAATAATATGCTTTATTGTACTCAAAAAAATGAAATAATACAATGAGATTAATATTACTAGGAGATAATATTGCACAAGGATGCACTGACTCCTATTCTACTCCCAAATTTCGTAAAAATGTCGTCACGCCAGATGATAGTATAAGTTGACCGGGGAGATACTATCACGACACCTATAATTATATTATAATGCTAGTTGACCCGGCGAACTTCGTTCTGCCTAAAGGTCCAAAAGTCTAAAATTATCAATGTTTCTCTACTATGTAAAGCATGTATTATACATAAAAACCTTCCCTTTGACTCACTCTATTAAAATACTGCATTAAAATCCGTAACGTCGTTAAAGACCTAAGCATACATAGGGACGGACAGCGAGAAGCGACTTTATTTTATACTATGTAGTGATAACTAAAAATGCAACCTTTATACCCAAAACTTACCTGCAAAAGGAACGATAAAAGAACGCTTACGAAACACCAATACCACTAAGCTTACGAAAAAATGTGATGAAGCGAACAAGGAAAGCTTTTAGAGCTTATTAGAGAAAAGCTTCCGTTGCGAGGCTGCTCATATGCTTCAGATCCATTACAAGCTCCCTGGTGGGTTGATCGATGCCATAATATACTTTATTCGGCACCCTGCAATGAAGCTTTCAAGTTTGTTTATGTTTTCTACTACCATCTTCGATAAAAGCTTCGGGAGGCATGGTTTTTCTAATTTTACTATCTCCGAGGTCAAATTTGAAATACGTATTCATTGTATAGTTTTGTTATGTAAGGTTTTTGGAGCTGAAATATAAATCATCTCAGAGCTTTAAGGGTATGTACCCATAGGGTAAAAACGGAACCCTATTATTAAGAATCTGCTGTTCGTCTGTCCATCTGTCTTTCAGCGGGCTGTATCTCATGAATGAATAGCTAGACAGTTAAATTTCCACAGATGATGTATTTCAGAAACATTTTAAACACTGATTAAAATACACACATCCAAAGGTGGTAGAACCAGTGTAGTTCGACCGGGGCGGTACCACCGCCACACCTACCTCTAGCGTGAAGCATTTCTTGCGCGAGATGGAAGGGTGTGATTGCCGGCACACTTTTATATTTTTTTCTGATTGAAGTAGCAAACGAGCATGTAGTCCACCTGATGGTAAATGCTTACTGTCACCCATGGCCTCCTGTAAGCAACTTCAAATAGAACATGGGTTCTATCTGAAGCCAATCACAGACGCGTTGCTACTCCCGAGGACTAGGATGGTTGCCTCATATATAAGTGTGCCGGCAACCACAATCTTCCATCGAAACGCAAGAAATGCTTTACGTTATGGCGGTGGTACTTCCCTGGTCGAACTACACTGGTTATACAACCTATTAAATCCTAGTCCTCGGGAGTAGCAACGCATCTGTGATTGACTTCAGATAGAACCTATGTTCTATATTAAGTTGATTACAGATGTCTATGGGTGGCGGTTACCACTTACCATCGGGAAGACTGCATGCTCGTTTGCTACTCCATTATTATAAAAAATATAAACATATATTTAAAAGGGGCTCCTGTACAAAAAACTTGTAATTCCCTTTGCTCGATCAAAAACACGCGACAGCGTTCCCAAGTTCTTGAAAAACTTGTAACCTTACATACAATAGATATGATTTTTTTTCCGTTTTCTATATATAATGGTACAGAACCCTTCGTGCACGAGTTCGACGCGCAACTTGGCCGGTTTTATTCTTATGTAAAAATTGTTTGTACCAGTAAATAATTAAGACTCTTTAGACAAAGAAGATTCTCAAGGTAAAGAAAAATAGTATACTAGAGAAAACAAAACAATGACGAAAAAAATTTTTCAATAGAAACATGGTTTTAAAGAACAAATATTTTTATGTTATAAAAACAAAGAAAAATAGGTCGATCGATACCCTTAAATGTAAAACGAATCCTATTAAAAATCCAAACACATTCTATTTACAATTATCATAAATTGACGATCCCCGTGGCGGAGCGGTTACCAGACGTGCAATCGGTCTCGGCTTCGATTCCCGGCCACAAAGGTATCTGAATGATGAGTTTAGAGAGAGTTTAGATTCATGTTCTGGGTCTGGGTGTTTGTGTATTCGTCTTGTGTGTGTCCATGGTACCCACGACACAGGAGAAAATCCTAGTGAGGGGCTATGAGTGTAGAAAGCGTGTAAAGCGTGTGTGTGTATAAAAAAATACATACCTATCAAACATTACTTTTCACAAAACATAAACCTATCATGTGCATTGAACAAAACGTTTCCCAATTTACTTTTAGAGATATATACTAAAAGTGTAAATACGGGACCGTGTTAGTAAGACTCCGCTGTCTATCTGTCACCAGGCTGCATCACATGAACCTGGATAGCTGGGCAGATGGAATTTCCACACATGATGTATTTTTTGTAGTTCTATAAATTAAGGTAACTGAACCCTTCGTACGCTAATTCCACTCGCACTTAGCCGTTTATTTATTTTCTACAAATCTAACTTTCGCTATATACTTTTTACCAAACTAAAACTAATACACTAGTCTAACCAATATAATCTGATCTGGACAGGAGATAGGACCCAGCCAACTTGTAATGGCTCGGTCATCCCGTACGCCGCCGCCGATCAGGGCAGCGTCTTTAAGCGTATTAGTTTCAAAGTTATATGAGGTCCGCTAGATGTTATGGTAATGAAGTTTGGTATACTTTGGAAGTAGCTTATTTAGCGTTGTCAGGAAAAGAGTCTTCTTAATTAATTCGAAGGAGGAATTATACAATCCACCAATAGCACGACTAATGATATTTTGTTGTCTGCCAATTAAGACGTTTTAGACAAAGGAAACAAATATTTTTATGTTATAGAAACAAAGATAGACAGGTCGATCGATACCCTTCAAACTAAAACTAATCCTATCAGCCAAATCTATTCTACAATAATAAACGAATACCTATCCAACAAACACAACGCTAAACGCGCACTTTTCGCTAGACATATAAGTTCCTGTCATGTGGTTTGAATTAAATGTCTTATAATTTACTTATATGTTCTTCCCTCCAAATCTAACTTCGGTGATACTTACACTTTTTACCTTTCAAACAGAAATAATACACTGGTCTACCTAATCTGATCAGGACCGATCCACACAGATACTGGACCGATCCAGACCGATAGGACCCAGCCAACTTGTAATGGCTCGGTCATCGTACGCAGCCGCCGATCAGAGGAAGCGTCTCTAAGCGTATTAGTTTCAAAGTTATATGAGGTCCGCTAGATGTTATGGTAATGAAGTTTTGTATACTTTGGAAGTAACTTATTTAGCGTTGTCAGGAAAAGAGTTTTCTTGATAAAATTGAAGCAGAAACTATGCAACCCAACTGATAATGTAAATAACAAATCTGTGCTCTCATTGAAAACAAGTATGAGTTTAATTTTACTAAATTAAACTTCTACCAATTTCATTCAAATTGTTGGAAAAACGAGGACTTCTATATAAATATCTGCTTTTCTAACACAGTGTTTAGACGGTTTTAATTTAGACAATCGAGGATATATAGTTCTTAGTGTTATAACTCTTTTTGTATAAAATACAATCATTCAAGCAAGTCAAGCATTTGAAGGTTTTTTTTTCTTTTGAAGGTTTCTCCCTCGAAAACAAAAAAAAAAACAAAAAAAAAAGTCAAGCATTCAAGCAAGTAGTCCACCAATCCGCACTTGCCCAGCGCGGTGGACTACGGCCTAAAACTCTCTCATTCTAAAAGAAGACCCGTGCCTAGCTGTGGGACAATAATAGGTTGACGAGAGAAACAAGTATTTTCCAAGCGAGAGATTTAAGATCGCTCTATATAATCGAGAAAGCCGCAGGACTTTTAATCAATCAAATCAAAGCCAATTCATATCCATTTTTTTATAATATGGAAGTAGCAAACAAGAATGCAGTTCAACTGATAGTTAGTGGTGAATATCGCTCGTAGACGTCTGTATCCCTACATAAGCTCTGACTTATCTGAGGTTAACCACAGATGGTATGCTACCGCTATGCTGAGCTGGAACGTCTCGGATAAGTATATTTCCCGTACCACACCCTTAAAACCAAAACACAGCAACGTATAACATTGCTGTTCTATCCATCCATTAGCCTTTTGATGATATAGATTGTCCTATATTGTTTGTTACAAAGAGTAACATTAAATGCACCATTGAAAGCACCTAGAGTATCCAAATATCAGCCCTTTATATCGTAGCGTATATTTTGCCAACGCACCGCTTACTCACGCCACCTCACCAACGCACGACCGAGTTACTCGTCGAATTGGGACACACTGAAAATCAGTGGCCGTGGTTCCCCGCGGTGAGGCTGAGAGTGGGCCCTTTTTTAAAATTTTACTGCAGTAATGGTCAAATTTAAAATTAATGTATACTGTTAAGTATGTCTCATTATGTTGTAGTATTTTTTTACAAATAAATATTTCTTTCTTTCTTTCTTTTCTTTATCACACGCCTACTAAGATCAACCTGGGTAAATACTCCATATTGAATAGGATTCAACGTCAATACAACGCTCTAAAATAAAATTCAAAAGAACTTAAATTAGACATTACATTGAAACTCGACCACGATGCATGTCGTGGTGGCCTGTAATTAAGGCAGCATTTAATTTAAGCCTAATCTAGTTTTTAGTTGTAAGTGTAATATATTGTCTTGTTGGCTACCCTTTTTAGATAAATTAATAAATGTCCACTGCTGCACGTAGGCCTCTACTAAATGGCCCCACTCCAACCGGTCCTGTGCCCTCTGAATCCAACGGTTTCCCGCTGTCTTCTTCAGGTCATCGGTCCACCCGGTTTGGGTGGCGACCTGTACTCCTTTTGCCTAAACATAACATAGGTGTTATTAAGCAGAAAAAGTTGCTTTCAGAATTGGCCACAATATCCTACCACTTGTGTTCTACATTTTTTCAAATAATGTATCACGTATTATCGAATAATATAATTCGTATCTTTTTATAACAATGACTCGACAACTCGGGATTTTTTTTACAAAACACATGGAAACTGTGTAGGGAATTATACGAGAAAAAAACATGGCCAATTATAACATGAAACAAAACAAATCAGCCAAGTGAAACGAAGACATCCGATCCAACGTCTAATAGGTACCGGTTTTTTATGAGGCCCTCTTTATTTTTAGAAGTTTGCATTGTAATACTTTGTTATAAAGACTAAAATTATTAACGTTTGATAACGTCATATCAGACGTTCAGAAACGGCTTATAGAGACCTTTTTTTTAGAGTACGTAATCATAAAAGTGACCACGATCTGTACAACTTAGTCAACATATTGGCAAAAATAAATTCAAAAGCCGCATATACACTTACACACACTTTCTACACTCACAGCCCCACTCTAGGATTTTCTCCTGTGTCGTAGGTACCATGGACACACACCCAAGACGAATACAAAAACACCCAGACCCAGAACTTGAATCTAAACACACCATTCAGGCACCTGTTTGACCGGGAATCGAACCCGGATACGATTGCGCGTCAGACCGGTATGGTAATCGCCCCGCCACGCGGGTCATCATAATGGTGAGTACCCAGTAATAAAGTTACATATTGAAAGATAAAATACAGTGATTTGCAATAATCTAAGCAGTGCTTTATTCTTTACAATCAAATGTACACAAAAACCACAAGTTGATTAGAGCAAAGGTAGCATTTGTAAATAATACATGTCTCTATGCGTTAAATAAAAAGTATCAATGACGCTCCGACGTTATATTAATTGATTCGGGATCGGATTTAGTCGTAAACTGTATGCAAATCGATTCATCAGGCTTAACGTCCAAACTTACAATCTACATAGGCTTTAGTAAACTTGATCAATGTGTGTACTAACTACAAATACTATAGAATAGGCTGACTATTTGGCTAAATACACCCGAATAATAAATCATTTTAATGATTGTAGAATGTCATACACTTATATTTTTTTATCTAATTGAGGGATACCATCAGAGGGACTGCATGCTCGCTCGCTACTTCAACATATAAAGAAAATGAACATACTCGTATGACTATTTATGTCCTCATGACATCCCTGTCTTTAACATCAACGTCGGCGTCCCGACGGCGGCGATGATGACAGCGTGAACACCTCTGTAATCTTTATCGAATACCGTTTAGATATTCTGAATATAAAGTACGCTACCCTTGCTGCCACACTTTTGCTGACTTTTGGACGAGGAACCCGACACCACCTTGTGACAGGTGTGCGCACTCCCGTGCTAAAACAAGTTATCGGATTTAAGGATTATTAGCCTGGTCTTGTCGTTAGACTTTAATCCCAAAACAGTAGTTAAACTTGTGTATCTTTTCTTATTTGTTACCTATTCATGTCTATTTTCTCATTAATCTTTCATGTCATGTATTGTATATTGCCAGATGTATAAGTCGTCGTTAGTAAAATCTCTGCCGAAGATTCTTAGGACTCCTGCCCCGTCGTTGCCATCGTCGATACAGTAGCCGGGATTAGCAGGGTTGACGTTTAAGGGGGCCGGAATATTTTGCACCTATTTTTTTTTTTGGCAAAGGCTGTCAAGTCATTTTCGTTTTACTGATTTTCCTTAGGTACCTGTCATCGTAAGGGCGACGCCGAGTTATGTGTAATTGTTATCCACTAAAACCCTCAGTGGCCGTCGACGCTATGAAGAGGACCACTGCCATAATTTACTGCGCTGATCAAGTACGAATTGGCAGGCTTGAAACATCTTTAAAAACTTTTGTTAAGATATCTCAGGTATAAGTTTCCTCATTGTGTTTTTCTTCACCGTAAAGTAGTGATCCTTTTATCTTTAATAGACAGCCTTATTCGGTCCGCACTCTCGTATATTTTAGTAGTAAGTTTCGTATAAACTACCACAATAAATAACTTTCTACAAAACTTTAATATATTTTCTAAACGAATCTTACTTTAAATAAAATTCATACTAAAAATATGAATTTCGAGTTTAATATTCACTGCAAGGAGTTCAACTGCAAATTACTAAACTTTTCAAACGAAGTATAAGGTTTAGTTTTTAATTTTTTAACACAGCACTTTTTACGTGTTTAGATTTCAAGCTATCGTATATCTATCGTATTTTTAATGAATAACGTTATCACGGTAACCTTTGTGTTCTTAAAAGGCTTTAGCCCTTTAGGTAAACACTAGTTTACCTCAAACCTAAATAAACATTTAATTTTATTAAAAAAAAATACGCGATTAGGACTCTACGTATCGACTCTAGTCAGCTGTACGTATTTTACCTTTTTTGGAAACTAAGCAGCAGATACCCATGCAGTTAATCTGATGCTATATGCCCTCTATCACCCACTGACAGCTCTATTTAAACAGATAGAATTAGCGACTTAACTGTCATTACACTCTTTGGTTTAAGAAATTTACCTCTTTTAAGAATCCGAACCTTTAACTATACAATCAGCACAGTAGCACTTAACACGACTTGTATCATAAGGTAGTAAAGTCCAGATGATGCCGAAGTAATCCACAAAGCTAAAACATTTAAATTTAAATACTTACTAAATTTTGAACCAATAATATTTTCCAAAGTTATTCACGTTATGAACTAGTAGCAGAAAAGACTAAAAATACATACAAAATCTTCCGCCAGAAATAGAATACGCATTTCCATTCATATGATATAGTATAGATACGGTATCTAATCCTACTTATCTCGACCAGCAAAAGATTATGTGGCACTTTACTGTTGATAAAACGCAAACATTGTTTACCTTTATAAACCAATGATTGTATTACTAATATAAATCCTAATGTATTCTAAAAATAACTGACTTTTATATATTATTATATATTATTTTTATAGTTGTATATACAAAGGAACCCTATTACTAAGCCTAAGCCCATCAGTCCTAAACAAAGATAGAACATCTTTACACTATGTAGTATAAAACAAAGTCGCATCTCACTGTCTGTCCCTATGTATGTATGTATATATATGATATTATATATATATATATATATATATATATATATATATATATATATATATATATATATATATATATATATATATATATATATATATATATATATATATATATATACTATCTACTAAGTACGCTTAGATCTTTAAAACTACGCTACGGATTTTAATGCAGTTTTTTTAATAGATAGAGTGATTCCAAAAGAAGGTTTTTATATATAATACATCCATAATATAGAGTAGGAACACCGATAACTTAAGATTTTTTACTTTTAGGCGGAACGAAGTTCACCGGGTTAGCTAGATGTTTTATATTATGGAAATAGCAAACAAGCATGCAATTCGCCAAATAGTAAGTGACCACTGCTGCCCATGGACATCTGTACGTGAGGTTTAAATGCTTTAGTACCCCTGAATCTAAAACTTCTCATTGGTGACAGGTTAAAAAATCACAAAATATGTTTTATTATAAGAAATAGTGAAAGTAAAAAAGCTATATTTTTACCCACGATGTCTCAATTGACCGCTGAAGCAAGCGATAAAAAATATAATTCGCTTGTTGTTGTAATGTGACATCGATATGTAGGCGTATGATTTAAATATTTATTGTGCAAAATATAACTTGGTTGTATTATATACTATGGTTGTTAGTCCTCTTAATCGTAAATAAAATTAATTAACATTTTAATACTTTAAACTTAATTAAATATTTGCAACCATAACCTGACCTTAATTGTAAATTACTAGCAATAACCCGCGGCTTCGCCCGCACGGTCAAAGGAAATTAACGTTAGAATTTGATAGCGCGATTCAGAACTTGCAAATGAATTTTACTAACGCCATCTAATAACAACGTCCCATGGGAATGAGAGAGCGCGGTAAAAAGTAGCCTAAGTCACTCTCCGCTCTCCTAAGTATCTCCCAGCATATAAACCATATCATATAATAGCTATGTGACGACGTGAAAGAGGAACAAATAAACACACTTTCACATTTATAATATTAGTATGTATTTTTAAAATTTGAATGTCTCTTTTAAATTTAAACCCATTCATCCAACTTGATGTATTAAAATTCATACCACCGAGCTATTACCGTTCAAAGGACATTACTAGCAAGATTCTGTGAAGTTAAACTTTATAATTAGGCTTCAGCCAATAATCGTCAAAAGCGTTTGAAGTGAAAGCCTCATTACTGCTCGGCTTTTAGCGTATTTCCCTTCGGTGTGGACAAATTGACTTACTGTGAAGTAAGTTTCGTTAAAATTGTTTACTTTATATAAATCGGGTTAACGTAGCATTTTGTCTATAAATAAGGCTTTACAAAAATATTTGCGATGGTTCTGGTTTTATGAACATGTTGAGGATACAGTCACATGAAATGAAATGAAAAGTCTTTATTTTGTATAGGCCTACGGGGGCACTTACAAATTGTCGGTTACATATTTTTTCTTACACTACCACCGGATCGGAATACAACCTCAACTGAGAAGATCCGGCAAGAAACTCAGCGGGTTTGTCTTTTTTCCTGTTTATATCCAATTTTTTAAAATATAATTACAATCATGTTTTATTTTTTTCATGGTAATGAAAGTTAGCTCCAGTATGAGGTGTACAAATCCGGATGTAAGACTAAATATTATAATAATTTAGTCCCAAGTGCTTTCCTATCAAAATAAGACATTTAATTTTCATTTCATTTCCAATCTCATACATAAAAGATTGATCTGTGATCAATCTGATCTGACATTTGACAACGGGCATGACATAAGAGCACCTTACCGGTCCGACGTAGTACGTTCCGGGTTCGACCCCCGGCTAGATAGGTATCTGATGAATTTAGGTTTGTGTTCTTGCTCTGAGAGTTTGTATATACCCCTTTATGTGTCAATAACGCCCAGGGCATATGTGAAACTAGTGTGCTATGAGTGTATACGAATAAAACGTTATTGAAAGCGCTAAGGCATTATTCATTTTAAGGCGCCTAAAAAGTTTAAACAACAAAAGTCCTCAGCTAAATGAATATAATTTGATCTGTAAATTTTCATTATTGTTCCCTTGACTCAACCATATCAAATAATACTAACACTAGGTAAATCAAATAATATAATATTAATAATATACACATAACTAGACATCGATTATTAGATAAGAATCAGTAGAATAATTTCTATGTATTTATTATCAAAGACGTCAAAAATATTAAAAAAAACATAAAACGTTTTACCTACGTATCATTTAACTAACGATAAAAAATATACCTTTAGCTAGAAAAGTTAAAATAAGGGGTCTCATTTTAAAACATAATGATATTACCAAAAATAATAAATTATAATAATAAGCGTAGTAAAATATTACGTACAGTAATGTGAAAGTTAATTTGACTCCACTTAGTAGAGTCACGCAACTCCTTGAACTCCCCCGTAATGAGCCTTCGACGTAAAACACTGATCATTAGCCCGCCAATAATTACAAACTTTGACTCTTTGACACTATATCTAGTGTAGAGTTCGCTAATTTATTTGACCATAAAGTAAAATTAAGTAATTTATTACTACACTCTTTAATCACCGTTATAAAGAATTATACGAATTATTTTAAGACTGTACGAAGATGATTCCGTAATTGGTTAGGATTCCAATAAACTTTACTTATTCATATACTTCATTATAAAACGTACATAAATTGTTTTAGTAGTAGATACATAGAGATTAGAGCAGTGATAACCTAATGGTTGGAATCACGGGTCTTCCCTTAGAATGAGAGAGTTTTAGTCCACCGCGCTGGCTAACGGCCGTTCCCAATATTCAATCTATCCATGGTTTTGCCTTACTAGAGATAAAGAAATCTATCTATCTCTCATTTTACCGTCCCAATAATCCTACTGCGGATAACAAATTCTATCCCAGTAAGTTATCTATCGGCGGGAGGAAATGTAACCTACCGGGGATAGGCCTGTGTATGAAAGTGACAGATGAAGCGTCCCAATAACATTTTTAGTCACAAATGTCAGTAACATTGTCTATCTCTAGTATTGTTTGTCTTTATCGGCCGATTTCGGTGGATAGTTAACCTTACTAGGTGTTTTGAAAATAAAAATTTGCGAAATCCTTATGTAATTTTAAATAAAAATGTTTGAGTCACGTCTGAAGTACAATTCCGAGAGCGAGGATGACCTTTTGGAACAATTATTATCAGACTGGGAAAGTGAGGAGACCGAACTCTTACGTACGAAGCGATCTTACGAAAAGCGGATTAATTATATGCATAAAACTGACTGATTACGAGTTTTTGTATAGATTTCGATTAAGCAAAAGTGGAGTTAACGATTTGTCTGAAATTTATCCTTTCCTAAAGGTAACCTCAAAAATGTCACCTTTACATCATCTATTATACAGCAGTAGCGGATTACGTTGGGACTTTCAAAATCTATATGTATAATTCGATTTTCCGGAAGCTATTGCTAAGTTATATCCTAACTATATACATACCTACACATTAATGAGGATACCTAAGCAGGCTTTTATATGATAGTTAGGTTCTCTCGAGTATTAGGTGTCTTGGATGGCACCTATATTCTAATGAAATGCAATCACCAAGTAAGATAATACAACATAACCTCATTTTATTTTTATTATCCACAATTAAATAATGAGAACTTTATTCTCATTATTTAATTGTGTTTAATAGATTCATATATTGGTGAGGAATTGAGGAACAGAAAATCAACGTTTTCCTTAAAATGTTCAAGCTGTTTGTGATGCACATTTAAGATTTCTGAATGTAGTTCCCCGATGGCCTGGTTCAACACAATCATGATGCTATAGTATTCAATAACTCTGAGCTTCGAGGTATGCTATCACTTTTGTTATAATGTTTCACAGTCATAGCTAATGTTATGAATTGTTTTACCTATACTTTATAATGTTATAATAAACATTTTACTAGAGGATATTCAACCAGAAATAGCTATACCGAATCACATAATTGGAGTCCATAGTGAAAATGCTCCAGATGCTCACCCTTCAAATCAGTTTTATGAGTGTCAGACATTAATCAATAGCTATTTTATATAACTGGACCTGTATACCTCTCTGTTAGTGTATTCAATGTGTCAATAGAACTAGAATCTTAAAATAATTTAAAATTATACTGATTAATACACATAATATGATGTATTATTTGTATTAATTATTCGTATTAATTGTATATATTGTATTAATCAAATCAATGTGTAGGTACTGAAAAACTGTGTAAAGGAATTAGAATCTGTGTAGAGGAAATGGGTAAAATCATTACATCATTTTTCAAAATATTTTATTCATGAAGAGCTCGTCCGGTAACATACATATTATAGATCTTTCTTGGGAGACTGGCACAGGTTTTTTTTCCATTTGGAGCACTTCTAATTTCAACTTCCTGCTTTTTAGGTCATAGTATCTTGCAATAGCTTTGTTTCTTTCGATAATTGTTTTATGTCCTCGTTAACAATCTGTCGCTTCAGTTTACCTATGAAAAATAAAAATATACATATTAACTAAAAGCTGTAATGTTTTACACTCATGGAAGCAACATTATTTTTTAAACACATGGCAATATTGTTGCATACAGTATTATTTATTGATATTAATTATTTAGTTCATAACAATGCACTTTTAACAGCATATAATTTGAATTAATTAAAATGTCAGTTGATGGAAACTCCCCGAACCTGCTAACAAGCCACAACCCATATTAAAAGGGAACATAACCAAAGTTGGCTCCTGTACCACTTCTGGTACTACTTCCTCCATCAACACATCACTAACGTCAGCATCAACACCAAATTATATCCATCACAAGTCTGACCTAACAACCCTGCCATAGCGTCAAGGGTATTATCTGGTTGTATGTACTCTGGTTTGCCACTGGTCTGGTTTCCAGTCTGATTGATGGATTATAACTCGCAATGAGTGACAATCAAGTTATTTTCGTTACAAATGAATACTTACAAATTGTATGCTAATTGTGCAAAGCATCCTTTAAATGGTTCATTCTACTGTTTGAACTCCTTTTTCTTGCAGCTTTTTTCAAATTCTCTCACTTTAATCTCAGTTGCTCTGTTTTTCGTGGGCAACTGTCGACAATAGAATTGAAGTGGTTCGTGATTTTGGACCAAGCTGGTTATTGCTGGCGTTGGTGGCTTTGCTGAAGATCACCGCACTTGCTGTTATCAATTCCACAAGCTTTTTTACTTCCTCTTTTGTTACGGGCATTCCTTTATTTCCTTTCTGCAAAAAAGTGACGCGTTACTTTCGCGCGCTTTCTTTATAACAAATTAAATAAGATACGTAAAATGATAGCACTTATACTTACTACACTCATTTTCGTAAGAATTTTAATACACATTCCAACAGTAAAACGGCACATTAAAGTAAAAACGCACTCACTCGCATCTAATCTAACAAAACAATTATCAAAATGGCTTTGCTTCGGATTTGACGTTTAGAAACGGACGTTCCGTTTTGCTTTTTGTTCTTGCCAAAATATTTATTTTAATCAAGCGTATTATACGAGTTTTGTACATATATATTTTAGAAGAATAATGTTTTTAAATCAATGATTATAAAGATCTACTTTAGTTTACAATTTGATGAAATAACTTAAGACTAGGCGTGATTTTGTGTTTGTCAATAATTTATATACTGCAATATCCGGAACGTAAGGGAGGGCTTGGATTGGACACTTATCTACTGTTATTCATAGATAAGCAAACCTACTAGACATTATTGGGACGACTTTAAAGGATAGATAAGAACTTACTAATCGCAAGGGATAGCAATCTATCCCTAACCGTTGATCGAATATTGGGAACGGCCGTAAGTGCAAATTGGTGGACTTCACACACCTCCGAGAACTTTTTTTTTATAACTCTCGGGTGTGTAGGTTTCCTCACGATGTTTTCTTTCACCGAAAAGCAGTGATAATTAATTTCTAAGACGCACAAAATATTAGAAAAATAAGTGGTGCGTGCTTGGGCTTGAACCTCGGACCTCCGGATCGAGACGGCAAGATTTCAACCATTAGGCTATCAATGCTCTACTTATATACAAACATACATATATACGGGGTACCCAGTAACACAGGTGATCACCTAGTACAGGGGCCCTTGCAACTAGTGTCTAAGAAAATTGTAAAGCAATAAAGACTTTTTGATTCCTGATTTTTTTGATACGCATGAAAAAACCCTTCTATTACAATTGGGTAAAGAGATATTCTAAATTAAAATACGTTAACATTTAAACAACTTATTTTAAACTACACTTTACCTTATCTCACAAGTGATCCAGCGAACTTCTTACTTTGTAAGAATTCCTAATGAGTTCCTGTAATTATGCATAATGATTGCCGCTTTTGCTCAGTTAGGTTAGTAGTTAACTGCTTGACCTACTCAGATCTTTGTTAAAAAAGAGGATAATATGGGTTTGTTCTTACTATTTTATCTTACACTTACTTTTTAAGATATTTTACCATAAAGCGAACGAAATAAGTGATAAACTCGCTTAACATAAATTTTGAGTTATTTCTTTTTATGAATAACGGTGTTTTGGCAAAGGGAGATCTCCCGCCAGGCTAGGTGATCATGCCCGGGGAGCGGCCGTGCTCCGACACTCGTTGTTCGGAACTTGTATATATGCGGGGTATTGAGAATGCTTCGATAGCGTGTTTCAGAATACTAGTAGCGCCATCTCTTGATGAGTAGCAGTGTGATGCTTCTACGTACACAGATTTAGTTACAATTTGATTTTCGTTTAGCAAATAAATGGACACGTCTCGGAAAATGTATCTCGCTACCACATTCTTAATTGGACATGATATAAACACCTCAAATATGTATTAAGATTCCACTATTTATTCAAACTGGTCACCCGTCGCAACGGTCGAAATACGACCGTAGTTTAAATTAAAACACTAAACTTCATATTGTCCAAAGTAGCACGAATATTTCTCAAATTCTAATAAATTGTAATAATTTTCAAGTTATTTTGAACGCACCCGTTAAAGGTAAAAAAAGGAAAAGAAAATAGAAAATGAATGTTCTTGTAACTAAAACAAAAAATGTGTGCGTGTACTAGTGTACACTCGTAAGAAGTGAAACTTCTTTATGACGTTATTGTTCAAAAAATAATTTACTATATGCAACTTTACAGAAATTGGTTAAATAAAGTTAAATTAGATAAAGTTTAATAAAAGGCTTTTATTAAACTTTATCTAATAATCTAATCTATAATAATCTATCTAATATCACGCGTGGTAGGGATAAGAAAAAGATGGCGCGTAACGGAAAAAAAAAGATGGCGCGTAACAGAAAAAGATGGCGCGTAACGAAAATTTTTTTCCAATCACGATAAAGAAGTTTCACTTCAATAAAGCTAAATATAATTAGTTTAAGTAAAACCACTTAGCACCGCAGAGTCATTGATGCAAGTTACAGAACAGCGACCGTCACTTATCTCATAAGACTTTGCACAAATTCAAAGTGATGTAAGTAAATTTTAAGTAGGTTAAGTGCAGAGTGGGACTAACTTGAGCGTGTAAGATCGGAATCTTTCGCTAAAAGATTTCAAACTTTAGGCATTATGCGCGGGCATTCCATCTTGGCAGCGGCTAGGCACAGCCCAATATACAATATATAATGTACGACAATTTAAAGCTGTGCTACATACGGTGGTCAAAAAGTCGTGGATCAAACGAAACCAGTGGTTAGATGGGACCATCAGCAGCATAAAATTGTTCTACGGAAGGTCTTTATGTTCAACCCCTGCAGAGTTATACTTTATTTTGTGTTTTAGTAAGAAAATTGACTTTTTTAACGTAACGTCAGAAATGTCAGTGTTTGTCAAAATACCCGCTATTGCTTTTTAATGCCGCTTAGCTAATTAAAGCGCTTTTTATATTTAACGAGTGCGTTTAAAATTACTTGAAAATTATGTTACATTTTATTTGAATTTAAATTACAGTCGAACTTCCACCGATGCGACGGGTGACTAGTGGAATAATAAAAATTGAAAATGAATGTTTTTGATAACTTAAATAAAGCTAAATATAATTAGTTTAAGTAAAACCACTTAGCACCACAGAGTCATTGATGCAAGTTACAGAACAGCGGCTGTCTCTTATCTCATAAGACTTTGCACAAATTCAAAGTGATGTAAGTAAATTTTAAGTAGGTTAAGTGCAGAGTGGGGCTAACTTGAGCGTGTAAGATCGGAATCTTTCGCTAAAAGATTTCAAACTTTAGGCATTATGCGCGGGCATTCCATCTTGGCAGCGGCTAGGCACAGCCCAACATATAATACATAGTGTATGATAATATAAATCTGTGCTACACGGTTTCTCTCATATCTATACTAATATTATAAAGCTGAAGAGTTTGTTTGTTTGTTTGAACGCGCTAATCTCAGGAACTACTGGTTGGAATTGAAAAATTCTTTATATGTTGAATAAACCATTTATCGCGGAAGGCTTTAGGCTATATAACATCACGCTACAACTATTATGCGCGCAGAAATCATGCAAAATGTGAAAAAAACAAGGAAAATTATTCATCCTTGAGAGCTTACGTTGCATGTTCTGCGAAAACGGTTCAAGATACAAAAAATATATGTATGAAAAAAATATTCCTCTTGAATAAATATGTATATGTCATGTATTTTTTAAGCGTGGGTGAAGCTGCGGGTTTCAGCTAATAATGTATATACCCTGAATAATACCACAAACCACTAAAATTAGCCCAAGTTATTTGTCATTTATTTAAGATTTATTTATTTATACAGACTTACGTCTATCTTTACAGGTAACACCCAATACGATAGCGTAGGCAATTTCACATTTTTTAAAAAGCTTAACATAGAATATAAAGAATGATATATAAGTTATAGATATGTGTCATAGAAGCAGCTGTCTCTGAACCTCTTGCAAAATAGGTTCAGCCATTTCGAAGATGAGGCAAACAAATACATGTAATGGCTATATATTGGTCTGTTTGTCTATTTGCTTCGGCGGTGTTTTAATTTCCCTTATATACTATCATTTTCAATTAGCAAAAGCTGCTATTTGGACATTGCAAACTGACTCTTCAAGTTTTATTTCTATAGCTGTAGTTCCGGGACAAGAATAGGGCTACGGCATCCCCTGCCTGTCCTAAGAGGCGACTAAAAGGGGCTTCCGGGGTTGCAGGCTGCTAGAGTGGAAGCTCGAACCGTTCCGTCAGGTGATCGCGGGAAGGACGTTGGTATGAGTGGTCGCGTACCACCGTAAAGACTAGCCGGTGAGCCCACCCGCCCATCTGGGAAGAGCCCGATGATTCCGGCAGCGGTCCTGTGGAGGTCCGGAGTCTTCTGTATAGCGCCAAGACCGCCCACAGGGGGGATTTCCAAATCCCAAATAACCCTGCGTCGCTCCCGTCGTTCTTTTTAAAGATTCTTACTTTTTTAATGGTAAAATAGAATTAGATAATATGATTTTTCAGAATTAAAACATTAACAAAAAATGTGTATGACGCTCTAAGTCACAAGCGCGTCGATCAAATATTTCACGAGGAGCTTTTATTATTATTTTTTATTTCTATACCATGAATTAGCCAAAATTTCGTATTACTCAATTTACTTAACTATATCGTATACTATTTATAAACATAACACTTAGTTCTTAAGTAACTAAGTACAAATATTTTTTTCAATAATAAATTTCATACCGAAAAAAATATATTTCATGAGTACTAAAAGTATATTGTTCGTTAGAATTAAGATAAATGTAACTTCCACGAAAAGTTACATTTTCCTTGAGATCTCCAGACACTTTACGGAAAGTTCAAAGCATCGTTGTGTAAGAAAATTTTAAGGACTCACTAACTATAGAGTGGTAAGTTAACTTGCTTGTAAGATACGTACATTCTTGCGGTAAGATGGTAAAATTTACATATTTAGATAGTTGGAGCTCTTGCTTATAAGGATTTTTGTATAATAAAATGTCTTTATTTTGTATAGGCCTACGGGGGCACTTACAAATTGTCAGTTACACATTTTTTTTACCTCACACTATCACCGGATCGGAACACGACCTTGAAGATCCGGCAAGAAACTCTGCGGGTTTGTCTTTCTTGTTATGTTGTATTTTTTTAATATATATTTTTTTCCGTCATGCTTTTTACATTGTAGTAAAAGTTAGCTCCAGTATCTTGCCTTACAATTACCTATATCCCGGAATTTTCACGGTTTCCTCGGGATGTACTTAATTACTGGGTGTGCTAATATCCTTTGCTCTTCTTCTCTTAAAAAAAATAAGTGTTAAAATTGTTGAATGTACACATTTTCGGTTAAATGTATATCACTTCACATATTTTAAAGACGGGTGAAACTGCGGGCAAAACTAGGTGCATCAAAATTCCCCTCAACGTACGGTATATACTACTCTTCATATATTGCAAGTGTCCATAAGCAACGATCACAATTGATGGGCTTCCATTATATAATTTTATTGCCGTGAACGACATAGACACTGAACAATATAATCTGAAATACCTCATTCATGATAAGCTAGAATCTATAAGCGACTTCTATTTTATTATATTCCTTAAGTATAAGTTGTTTATGTTGATTAAAATTATATCTTATGTTTTTAAAACAATGTTCAGTTATCATGATTTTGAATTGCAACACTCGTTGATAACACTTCAATTAATATCACTAGGTTATCCATATTTATTATCTAATTATTATAATTGACTTCCCGCGTGGAGCTGCGGTTAGCATACCGGTCTGACGCGCAATGGGTTCTGGGTTCGATTCCCGGCCAGACAGGTATCTGAATGATGAGTTTAGATTCATGTTCTGGGTCTGGGTGTTTGTGTATTCGTCTCGTGTGTGTCCATGGTACCCACGACACAGAAGAAAATCCTAGTGTAGGGCTAAGAAAGACAGAAAAGAAAGAGAAAAAAGAGAAGTACTGTTTATTTATTAATATTTTGAATTGCAACACTCATTGGTAACACTTCAATTAATATCACTAGGTTATCCATATTTATTATCTAATTATCTTATGCTTATCTTTTCTTTTTTATTACATATTTTTTGACAGTTTTCTTTTAGATTTATTTTCAAATACAGATCTGTATAACGCTTACAAGCCACGTCAAGTATTTGCTTAGGGCTTGTCCTTTTACTGTCAATTGTATCAAAGGATAAAAAGGTTTCATTTCTTCAGAATGCTTATATTTGGTAGAACGATAAATTACGCTCTTGTTATATGTATCAAAACCACTTAATACAAAAACTTTTAAGAAAAATACTTCATCGTCAATGTTTTTGATACTTGTGACAACTATAAGATTGATGAAATTTCATTAACAAATGTATTATTAAATTGAATCAAAGTCTCAAACTAAGTCAAATATTAAGTTTGAAACTAATACATTCATGGGACTACACTAATGTTGACATAAGACAAAAAGTTCAAACAATTATGAACACACTTAACGAGAACGATACGAACTTCCAGTAGCAATAAATAAAACTGAATAGAATACATCCTGGAATACCAATATATCGGACAAATAATATCACCAATAGATCAAACTTCTAAAGAAATCAGAACAAGAATTGGAACTTTGTGGAAGAGAAGAGATATAAGGGTGAGTAAAGAAATGTATGAAGATTAAAAGTGTGGGCGCATTGTATGTCATTACGAATGGTTGCGAAACGTGGGCGGTTGTAATGGGACATAAAAGGAAACAAAAATAGGTACAATGAAAAAGGATAATGATGTTTAAAGAATTATTTAACTAAGAAAGAATTGTTGAAAGACTAAATAAAGGAAAATCAGGAATAACTAAAATAAACAACAGAATCGAAAGATATTAGATACGACGAAAGAAGAAGGCGAAGTCAGAAAAGAAGAAATGCGAAACACGTTTTCAAAAGAAAATAATAAACTATCAGAAGACATTCTTTACTTAAACCAGCCATAGAAAATTGATTATCATAGAACCCTATAGAACGTTAAGGCAAACTAATGTAGATGATTAGTTTAAATAAATAACATAAACTTATGATTTTGTTCACCTATGAAACTCACACTACATAAATAAACATTTTTGTATAACTACCTCCATGAAAATGTGTGAAATAAATCAGGATTTTCTAAATACTATAACGAAAAAATGTTTCCCTCCCACAATACGGATCTACGTTATGCAGCGCGGGATATCAACAATAGTCTGGGAGAACAAGCAATGCCCACAAATATTTGTCCACTTCAGTGTTTGCCTCAAAATCCAGACATACGAGTAGGCACTACATAAGTAAACAAGCATTAAGAATATTTATCGTCTAATATGTAAACCTTAATATGTAAACTTTAATGCGACTTTTTTAAATAATTGTTATTTGTAGATGCTTTACAATTTGTTACTTTTAACGCATTTGAAATAACTGTTAGACTTTGGGAACATATTTTTAGTTAAAACGACAAACCAGCAGATTTTCTGGCTGGATTATACCGATAAGAAATAATATGAACTATAAAAACTGACAATTTATAGGGGCTCCCGTAGGATTATCACTACTCACGACATAGTATAAAACAAAGCCGCCTCCTGCTGTCTGTCTCTATGTATGCTTAGATCTTTAAAACTACGCTACAAATTCTAATGCAGTTTTTTTATTAGATAGGTTAATTCAAGAGGAAGGTTTTTATGTATAATATAGTGGATAAACGCTGATATATTTTTTTTTTACCTTTGAGAGGAACCTAGTTCGCCGCGTCAGTTAAAACAAAATAAATGCATTTCATTAGATTTTAAAATGGTTTTGTAGTTTACAAGATGTTATGATTTTTTTCTGAATTATAAAGCACCTGACTAACAATTCATACATAATGGAGATACGAATTTGAGGGTAGCACAGATACAAAGTCAAATATTAAAAACAATGTATCTAACAATGAAACTTTAACGAATGTTTCAGGAGGCTCTGCTGCCATCGTCCCTGTAGTTCCGGAATCAGAATAGGGCTACGGTAACCCCTGCCAGTCATAAGAGTTTCCGGGGTTGCGGGCGGCTAGAGTGGGAGCTTGAACCGGCCAGCCAGACGATTCCGGGAAGTACGGCGGTATGTGTTGTCGCATACCGTCGTAAAGACCATACGGAACGGTGAGCCCAACCGCTCCCCTGAGAGAAGCCCGATAGGTCAAGCGTTTAGAGGACTCCGGCTGCGTTCTTTTGGAGATGCCGGATTCCTCTTTGTAGCGCTGAGGACGGTCACCGGGGGTGTTTTAGTACTGTAAAAATCCCACATAACCTTTTGAAGGTTTCCCCCTCGAGAACGAAAAAAATAAAAATAAAAAGAAGGACAATCTCACTTCAGATCAAATTCTGATGCGCTGCTGTTGCAGATACCAATAATAAAACGGTGCATGCTAGTAATTCTACCTTGCCATATCCTTCAAAGAAGATTACCATACCATTAAAGATGTTGATCTTTATTTAAAAACTATACATCCAATTTTGAACGGAACCATTCCGTTTTTCGTTCCTTTGTCCCGGTGTCCTCAATAAAAACATATGGATGCGAAATTGCGCCGTTGTTGCAAAATTGGCCCATTTTCTCCAACCGAGATGGTGACGATTAGGGTGAACTAAAGACTATTTTTTCCACCCAATTATTGCAGACGATGCATGTACATTTCGTTAAAAATTTTCAAAGCCAAACTATAACGCCTAACTAAAAATATACGCCTAAAATAAAAAGTAGCAATGAATTGTCAGTAACATCTTTGCTTGTAATTTTTACTTGAACCTATAAAAAAATCACAACATACCAATTTCCCATGTACGTATACCATTATACATGACGTCTTCCTCTTTTAACCCTACGCTAAATCAAATAAATTTATATATCGCATCTCCCAAAAAAATAGTTACTTACATGACGTCAAAATAGTAATAATAAAATAAGTTTTTTTGTTCGTCTTTATTTCAATGTCCCATATTAAATATGAATAAGCTTTTACTAAATTTTGTAGCTTACAGAGTAAACAATATCTCATCAACCTATTATTGGCCCACTAATTTTAAAGACAGACACCACACTCTTTTTAAGAACTCTCGGGTGCGTAGGTTTCCTCACGATGTTTTCCTTCACCGAAAAGCAGTGATGATAAATTTCTAATACGCACATAAATCAGTGGTGCGTGCCCAGATTTAAACCTCGGACCTCCCGATCGAGAGGGCAAGTTTCAACCATTAGGCTATCACTGCTGTAAACAATATTAATAATCAAAAAGTTGTACGAAAAACATTGTAACTGACAATTTGTAAGTACAAAATACGAAATAAAGACTTTCATAATAAATATGAAATCTGTTCCTGTATAATTACAAATTGACCCATTTTCTTACAATGGGGGATATTACACCCCCATTGTAACACCTAATTATAAATATTACGTGTGTAATAACGTACTACTGTAATTACATGTAGACTACTTTTTAAACTTCCCTTTCAAAATAATAAATTCTCTCTGAAATGTAACTTGCGGGCTTTAGTCCGCGGTTTATACGGAAAACGACGTTGAGGAAAACAGCAATTACACACTTTCCACTTCCCTAAGGCATTTTACGGAGGAACGACGAAACACTTCTCGTAAGTGACAAGAATCCATTAAAGTGGATCGCAATTTTCCGAAGTATTTAAATGCAACTGGAATTTTATAAGAGATATGACAAAAAACACAATTAATGTGTTTTTTGCAGTAGATGTGGCGACCTAATTGTTTGTTCTACTTTTCTTACAATACCATATAGCGTATTAATTTAGTTAAACTTTTATTGTATTCATAATTTCTCCTTAATTTCCTCTATACCTTAAAGATACAAATATATTTGTTATAAAAACTTTGGTGTAACGATTTCCAAAGAGACAACTGCAACCTAATTCCTATATCCGCATGACCTAATTACATAACAGCCTATTTTAATGTTACTTTAAATTGATGCAAAACTGCATTCCTTCAATAAAAACTTACTCATTTGCTTCAAAAGAAGATAAAATATAAAAGTAAGAGGAGACAGAATTTAAACCAAACTTAATCAATGCAATTTTGTAACAAAAGCACACGACCGACAAGTCCGTCTCGACTGACGTTACGCAATCGTGACGTCACCACGACAAAACGTCCGTCTGCTCGCGGCCTAACGTTCCCGTAATAAAAATAATGAATGCCGCGTAAGGGAAGGCAATTAACATAATATCCTTATAATGTCTGCTATCAGCTTTCCGCTGAGTATACGAGCTAATGCTATTAGTTTCAGAGTAAATATAAATTATTATAATAATATACGTAGATAACAAACGCTTATTTAGTATGTGAGACACGATTAACCACGATTCTCCACTATATTGATATTTCTTAACCTTTTAATAATTTACGATCTATGATACTCTGTATGACAATATTGCTATGCAGAATGAAATAGGCATTGAAGCCAAGCAAATAGGCGCTCTTAAATCATGTAGAGAAAATGTAAAATTTCTTCCTAATTTAATAAATATATACTTACACGTAACTGCAAAAAGGTTTTTAGCCCCAATTATTAATGTGTGTATTAAATTAGATAATTACGGCGTTTATAATTGCAGCGAGGTTACCTGTCATTCGTTTCAAGTCACTTTACACTTAATCCCACAATGTAGTTCATAATATATACCATAAAATTAATAATAATTCATCTTTGTCACAGTCAAGTGTTATAACCGTGAATTTCAACAATTAAGTTCATGAAATTTTGTTACTGTAATTACTAAAAATATCAATTTGCTATACGCAGACATTTACGACACAGTTTGACCAATTTCCATAAATTCAGCTGAAGTTTAAAAACAAAAAACAGCAAAATATGAGTAATTACATCTAATTAGTTCACAAAATTGACGTTTGGAAGAAAAACCTGTCATTCCCAAACAAAACTGGCAACCCTGAAATCGTTTGAGCAAACGGTGAAACTTTGACATTTTCCGCTCTTCACGCATTCGAAATGCAAATATCTGTTATTGGAGCTGGCAATACTAGTAAGTATTTGTTGATATAACGATGCGATAGCGTCATTCACTGCACTGACCGAATGTAAACGAGTGACTCACTTTGTTTATACCGAAATATGTAGAAAATCTACCAAAATTTAGTCTTAAAGTACATATTAGGATGACTT
Source organism: Spicauda simplicius (assembly GCA_949699795.1). NCBI lineage: Eukaryota > Metazoa > Arthropoda > Insecta > Lepidoptera > Hesperiidae > Spicauda > Spicauda simplicius. The sequence goes on along the minus strand of OX453079.1, from coordinate 252,745 downwards.
ACCTCAGTCAACAACGACGTGTGATGTTCTGGCGACCGCGACGAAGCGGTGAGGTTAGTTCGGCGAACGCGACGTAGCCCCACTTACGTATTACCCGCTCGGAGGCCGGGCGCCGACTGGCTGCGTCGATCGATACATCGGCCATTGCTGCGTTGCGTTCCGTTTACACGAATTCCAAATTCGAATTATTCGTCTGTGCTCGATTTTTCAAGAATTGGGGCGAAGCGGGATTTATGATATGTAATGTGTATAATCTGTGAACTCGTTAAAGGAATTGTTTGACATCGAATCCATTAAACGTCGCTGAAGAGTCCTACGCTCCACCAGGCGCCAATGAATTTTAAAATTTTTCGCAATGTTTGCCGAGATGATCAAGTTCCAAACAAAACGTTTTTGTTCTTTTATTTTTCAAAAATGCCAAATTTTGATAGCCAATATTTTGATTCATTCTACTGCAGAATAAAATTAAAACGATTTAATGATAACTCTTTAGTTTTATGTAGAGTTATAAAGAGGGTAAACGATACTATTTTTATTGTCTTCTTTGATGTAACTTTAGTTGCCTTATTGAACAATTCCATAACTATATGTATTTAGATGTATGTATGTAAAGTAACCTAATTTAATATACCCTGAAAACCTCATAAAATTATATACTCGCACGCATTCTACACTCTATATTCTATTAATACATAATATAATTGCAATTCCATACGATACTATCTTGTGATACTTCTGATACTTAGTTTTAAATAAATTATGTATATTATTAATTTTTTTTTTGAGTATGAGATATGTGCATGTGTATGGTGAAATAGAGCCAGGTAGAGCCTCTTATACTATTTATTCCCAATTAGTATCTCTGGGTTGCTACCCCTGGGAATTTCCGCATTTGTGGTCAAAAGTGTAATCCTCTCTCGGGATAAAATAGATGTCCAAGGACTACAATCAACATTTACTACTAACTAACAAATTCATGTTATTTTTGCAACTTTAAATAAGAAAACAAAGAGAAATTAATGAAATTCAATATCGTAACAACCAAGCTCTTAAAATAATAGAAAATAATGAAGCTCGCTTCCCGTTAGTGTAGAAGTTTTTCCGTTTCTATTTGCTTCAGCTGCGGATAATTACCGGGTGTAACCCGCGCTTCCTGCACTGTGTTGCAACCGGGCTCTGCTCGCCTGTTGATAGATAAATACTATTCTAGTATAAAGAAATTTGAAGAATATAGATTCTTCACTTACAAGTTCAACATTTTGAGCGATTTAGAAAATGCGATAAATTGAAAAAAAATCACCCAATTAAGTATTACGTCATCATGAATGCGAAGGTTCGTGTGGATTGTGTGTGTGTTGCTTACTCTTTGACTCAAATCAGATTTCGCTGAAACACACAAAGACATTTTATGATCTGGATTAAGCCATGGGATACTTATTAACATATTAAACTTAATCATGGTGGACGGAGCGGCGGAATTAAGCTAGTTTTATAAATATTAGATATCAGATGAAAATTATAAATATTTGACATGCTGTATTTCCATGTCATATCTTTTTCCAATGTCAAAAATCTGAAAACGTGTTACATCCGCGAAAATTGGAAATATTAAAGGACAATTTATTCTCCCTATCATCCAATCTAGACAATCTTATAGGTTTCCGCGACGCTCAAGTAAATCTACATTTAGCGTCTGGGGCTATTCTACTAATAGAAGTAGCAAATGAGCATGCTATTTACCTGGTAAACGGAAGAAGGGTCATTGCCGCTCATGGACATTTCTAATTAACCCTTGGTGATATTAGTTGTACATAAGATTGGCCGGTAGAGCAGTGATAGCCTAATGGTTGAAACTTGCCTGACTAGGAGATCCGAGGTTCAAACCCAGGCACGCACCTCTGATTTATGTGCGTATTAGAAATTAATTATCACTGCTTTTCGGTGAGGGAAAACATCGTGAAACCTGCGAACCCGAGAATTCTTTAAAAAAAGTTCTCGGAGGTGTGTGAAGTCCACCTATTCGCACTTGGCCGGCGCGTCGGACTATGGTCTAAAAGTCTCTCATTCCGACAGAATACCCGTGCCCAGCAGTGGGACAATAAGGGGTTAACGATATCTAAGGTTGGCCACATATGTGTTGCTACCTCTGAAGACAAATGGGATGCCTCGGACGTAATAACTTACACGCCATTCAAGCTGTATGAATTTAATTTGCTATGTTTTACTACGACCAACATTTTAAATGCTTGTTTACCAGTGATAACATTAGCACGTGAATATATATCGCACCCCTAGATGAAAACCCCACTAATTCAAAAATGATGCATTTTTAGTTAGCGGCCTTTTCGGATCCCTTACTCTAAAATCTATACGGTTATTATTTATGTTACGATACTATTAACTGTTGCCGAAAGGTTTCGCGATACGTTAGTATATTTTAACCACCTTATGCTGGACGGCGCGAATACTCCTCCGCCATTTAGTTTTCATCCTTGTATATATTTTGTATTTATTGCGGTTTTGTTTTAAGGGTGCGAGACGACCGGACAGCCTGCACCTTTTATTTTACAATCTCCGGGTCCGATGATTACCAATATAATTCCGTATATCTATTGTGAAGAACTCCAAATCGTACATGAACTTAGTGTAACTAGTCACCCGTCACACTGGTCGAAATTCGACCTTAATTTGAATTAAAAAACTAAACTTCATCTTGTCCAAAGTAGTACAATTTTTTCTCAAATTCAAATAAAATGTAGTAATTTTCAAGTAATTTTGAACCCACCCGCAAAATATAAAAATAAGTTTAATTAGCTAAACCGCATTTAAAAGCAATAGCGGGTATTTTGACAAAGACATTGACATTTCTGACGTTGTGTTTTCATAGTAAGACATTTAATGTTCTATTTCGTTTGTTATTTATGTGTTTGTGACAAATGCACGGTAGTGTGTGTAATGTGTTTTAGTAGATTTTATGTATGTTTTATGCATTATTTTAAAAAAATATTAACATTCTGCACACCTTCTCTACGTCCACTATAACTGTGCAAATTTTTATACTAATCCGTCCGCGTCATATTACTTTAAAATGCTTCACAAGTTTTTGCTTCACGTATTTATTTTGCTTTACGTATTAATATATAGATGTCAAAGACCTCTATTTTAACGCAACCGTTTTATTTAATTAACTGTTTCGGCCGGTCATGTATACTGGACAAAAATCAGGAAAGAGTCAAGGTCTGCATCAATATTAGGCAAAATAGATCTAGCGCAGATGCCTCCAGAGACAAGCCACAAACAATGGTAGCATCTTCAAGGTGATATTTTTTTATGCTATGAACATGAAGGGTATCCACCTTATGATGAGTAATAATTATTAGTAAATATTTCTACCTATGTTTATGAGATCTATGAATCCGTATAACTCCATATAAAATAGGTATATTTTAGTATATCTTACATATCCACGGGTTGTAAGAAAGGACCTATGGCACATAAGATTTCAATAAAAAAAAGCCCGTTTCAATAAAAAGGGTTTATCTTCAATTAATCGCATCTGCTATGTTGAGCTTAATTTAAAATGCGAGATTACAATTTAAAATACACAGAGAATCTATATAACTATGTAAATTAACAGAGAATCTACACTGCTCCTGAACTAGACAATATTACTCGTATGACTCCGATTGAACCCCGTTCCTGCTATTCTTATAAATCTTAATTCATTAGGTAGGCAAAAGTGGTAGTGCTACCATTTACAGGTACTGAAATGAAATGTCTTTCTTTAATAGGCCTACAGAGGCGCTTACAAATTGTAAGTTACATATTTTTTGTTTTTATTATTAGCTTTTTATTAGCTTCACCTGTATGTTTGTATGTTTGTAACCGACTTCTCTGGGCGCGATTTTGACCCACTTTAAACGGCCAGATTTCGTTCAAACTTTGTAGATTTATTGAGGACCGATGACAATACACTAATTTGATAAAATTATTCCATTTTTAATTTGACTAAAAAGTAGAAAATAATTGATAGTTTAAAAATAATAAAAAAAATGGGGTGCATGGTGTCAATGGTTATAGATATTTTATTGACAGCTATGAGTAGAGTGATTATCATTTCGATAATATCTTAAAAAGCACCCCACGCATTTGAAAGGTAGTGCGTGTCATAGGGTCCCATTTTTTTTTAGTATTTTTTTGACTAGGGCATCCATAAGAAAAACGCATAAGTCTTAAATTTGCATTTTCAATGTACGCGATAAATGTATGAATAACTCAATATCCCGCCAACCGATTTTGATGATTCTTTTTTTATTAGAAAGGATGTACTCCAGGGGTAGTCTGATAAGAGTTTGATAAGGTTCTAATCATAGGATCTTCAACTTTTTGGAGCAAAATAATAAAATTAGTGATAGTCGGCCGAACCTTAGCTGGAGAAGTCCAATTGAGTAAAATATAGAATAAAATTACTATGTAGGTATTTACTATGAAAAATTTGACCTTCAACTCTTCAATCCTGATGATGCAGGGGTACTGCTAGCCTGAACTATAAAAGTTGGTCGTTTGATGTTTGCGAATATATAATGAAATTGTTAAGCAAATTCATGGGACAAAAATTTGACCTTCAACTCCTCAACCCTGATGATGCAGGGGTACTTAAAGCCAAAACCATAGGAATAAGCCATTTGGTGCTTACGTATATGTTATAAGATTACTGAGCAAAAACATAAGATGAAAAATTTGACCTTCAACTCCTCAACCCTGATGATGGAGGGGTACTTCAATCCTAAACCATAGAAGTTGGCAATTTGGTGCTTACGGTTATGTAAAGAAAATACTAAGCAAAAATATAAAATCAAAAATTTGACCTTCAACTCCTCAACCCTGATGATGAAGGGGTACTTCAATCCTAAACCATAGGAGTTGGCAATTTGGTGCTTACGGTTATGTAAAAATAATACTAAGCAGAGGCACAAAATTAAAATTTTGACCTTCAACTCCTCGACCCTGATGATGAAGGGGTACTTCAATTCTAAACCATAGGAGTTGGCAATTTGGTGCTTACGGGTATGTAAAAATAATACCAAACAGAGGCACAAAATTAAAATTTTGACCTTCAACTCCTAAACCCTGATGATGCAGGGTACTGCAAGCCTGAGCCATAGAAGTTAGCCACCTGGTACTAACGTATATGTTATAAGATTACTAAGCAACAATATAAGATGAAAAATTTGACCTTCAACTCCTCAACCCTGATGATGGAGGGGTACTTCCAGAGGGGGCGCCCTGTTTGTATGAATTGTAAAAGTGTTTTATGTTTAATTTTTGTGAATATGTAGATGCACAAAGCAAACTTAGAGGCTTTATTTAAATACAAACATAAAAATATAGTCACTAAAAAGTGTAAAATAAAAACTTTTTAACAAAAAATATCTACCGACTTCCATGTCACAAAAAAGTAAAAAATAATTTAAATATATTTTGGTCTAGAACATACTCAGTACTTAGTACATAGTTCTGAAGTCGGTGCTCATATAGGACGTAGTTACCGTCGTCCAGCGAAATATGTCGAGCACCGACTTCAGGACTATGTACTAAGTACTGAGTATGTTCTAGACCAAAATATATTTAAATTATTTTTTACTTTTTTGTGACATGGAAGTCGGTAGATATTTTTTGTTAAAAAGTTTTTATTCGTAAAAAAAAAGTAGCCTATGTCCTTCCTCACGGTTCAGTGGTTTTGATGTAACAGACAGATTAACTTTCGTATTTTAGTAGGGAAATATAATATGTCATATCTACAATACTGTTGAAAAATATCGCAATACGGAACCGCACAATATTATTGTTAATAGCTTTGCCCGCGACTCCGCCAGCGAGTAATTCCTTGTGTGTTATTGAGTTAATGTATTGGTAATATTGTTTAGATCACGTTCACATGAGGCTTAAGAACCTTTTTTATTTTTGTTTTCGAGGGGGAAACCTTCAAAAGGTACCCGACGCCGTGGGAGCGACGCAGAGTTATGTGGAATTTTTACCGCACTAAAACCCCCCCGGTGGCCGTCTTCGGTGCTATAAAGAGGACTCGGGCTCCTCCCAGATGGGCGGATGGGCCCACCACCCAATCTAGTCTTTACGGCGGTATGCGACCACACATATCGCCACCTTCCCGGTATCGCCTGGCTGGACGGTTCAAGCTCCCACTCTAGCCGCCCGCAACCCCGGAAGCCCCTTTTAGTCGCCTCTTACGACAGGCAGGGATACCGTAGCCCTATTCTGATCCTGCCGAAGGCTTAAGTACTTATATAACGAAAATACTTCAATGCAAAGCTTCCGGGTAAACTATGTTGAATGTTGATCCATCCGGCACGTGAACGTAAAGATTTTTGGAACTACTGACCCGGGAAAGAGCGACGTACAACTGACCATGCGAGAAACAACTGACACCGAGATCTACTCCAGCAACACGAAAAGTCTGCCCTTGAGCCTTATTAATTGTCATTGCATAACACACCGATACTGGGAATTGCGTTATTTTAAATTGGAATGGAAAATTATTAGGTACTAAGGGAATTCTGGGAATAAAGACGGTTTCTCCTGCACCGCAACCTGTTAAAATTTGAGCCTCGATTATATTTTGTTGCAACCGGGTTACTTTTAGCCGAGTTCCATTGCAAAGTTGTGGTGGTCTTAAATTTCGGAGCAGAATAATCGGAATGCCAATTTTTAAACAAATTTCATGAGAAGGAAGTCCGGGCATATTTAAAGAATTTAAAAATTCTATCGGGTAGTTAGTGGCGTCTTGTTCATCGACCATTCTATTTATTGAACTATAAACTTTGCTTTCCCCTTGTATATTCGACAGTATTTTATTATTAATCTCAAATGCCTGGTCATTGCGAGGAGTTAAGATGGATCTTTCGCATAGCCAAGAATTGACCCTATTTAATATATTTGTTACGTCACCGTAAACCGACGATATAAGATGTAGTTGGGATTGCACTATACAACATAACTCAGGCGTCAGAATAACTTTTCCTTGGTGTAGTTGTGGATAGGTACCTTCGCCAATCTTTAACAGTGTATCAGAAAATTGACGATCATCCGGGTTATCTCCAGTTCTCACTCGCATGTTTATAGTTAAATGCACCGATTGTATATCACGCCACAAATAAGAACTTTTCAGGCAAGCCCTAACCTCATCAGCTCGGGTTCCGCGTGGTATTACCGGTAAAGTTTGTCGAAAATCACCACAAAATAAAACCGTGATACCGCCCATTGGTCGATAATTTTGTCTTATGTCCCTTAAAGTTCTGTCTACCGCATCTACTCCTTTTCGGTGGGCCATCGTACATTCATCCCATATGATTAAATTACACTCACGTAATACCTTAGCTTTGTCGCTATTTCTTGAAATACTACATGTTGGACTTTCCGTGCGATCTAAATCTATGGGTATTTTAAACATAGTGTGAGCAGTTTTACCTCCTGGTAGCAATGTTGCAGCTATACCTGATGAAGCTACGGCAAGAGCAATTTTACGCTGATTTCGAACATAAGCTAATATTAATTTAGTCAAAAAGGTTTTCCCAGTTCCTCCAGGTGCATCTAAAAACCATATTGATTCCCAAATTATTCTGAACACTCTCGCATACGCGATCATAGACTGAACGTTGTTCTTCAGTCATCATTGGGACACCGTTTTCTAATGTTGCCAGCAGTTCCATTGAGTTGTAACCAATCTCTGCGGAATATTCCCTATTGTTAACTTCTCCGACTGAGGTTGGTGTTGGCAAACCATGTTCACAGAGAGATTTACCGCCTACTGCTGTTAAGTCTTCCTGAAGAGCTAATAAGCACTGATTTATGGCAAGATCACGAAAGTTATCATCATTTGCGCCTCCGTCACTGTGAGATATATTCCGAAGAAAGTCTTCTGCAAATTTTTCTTTATATTTTTCCCATAATTTTACAGCATCTGACAAATTACAAAATGTGAGTAATGTTACAAATAAATGGCGTAACCGTCGTGGAGTATCACTAACACAGGATTCTGCTAGAGCCTCATCCCAATGCTGATCGAAAAATTTCATTTTTATTTTTCAATTTTCATTTTTCATTTTTCATTTTTGATTTTTGATTTTTGATTTTTGATTTTTGATTTTTGATTTTTGATTTTTGATTTTTGATTTTTGATTTTTGATTTTTGATTTTTGATTTTTGATTTTTGATTTTTGATTTTTCATTTTTCATTTTCCATTTTTCATTTTTCATTTTTCATTTTTCATTTTTCATTTTTCATTTATCTTTTCATTTTTCATTTTTCATTTTCATTTTTCATTTTTCATTTTTCATTTTTCGTTTTTCGTTTTTCATTTTTCATTTTTCATTTTTCATTTTTCATTTTTCATTTTTCATTTTTCATTTTTCATTTTTCATTTTTCATTTTTCATTTTTCATTTTTCATTTTTCATTTTTCATTTTTCATTTTTCATTTTTCATTTTTCATTTTTCATTTTTCATTTTTCATTTTTCATTTTTCATTTTTCATTTTTCATTTTTCATTTTTCATTTTTCATTTTTCATTTTTCTTTTTTCATTTTCATGTTCATTTTCGTACAGATAGATGACTGAGTTATAAACGTAAGAGTAGACAAATATAATCAGAAAGCTTTGAACTGCTAAGCTATCGGGAGTTACACGTGTTATTGTGAGTCAACCATAAAAGATAGACATATGCTGTCGTAGGATATTTTTTAGATAATTTTAAGGAAAATATTTCCCTCATACATGATTTCATTTAAAAAGTAACTTCTCCCGTTTTCCCAACATTTCCCTTTACTGCTCTGCTCCTATTGATTGTAGCGGGATGAAAAGTATACTATAACCAGCCCAGGAGTATAAAGAATAATCGTACCAAGTTTCGTTAAAATCCACTGAGTAGTTTTTGTTTCTATAACGGTTATACAGACAGACAGACAGACAGACAGACAGACAGACAGACAGACAGACAAAAATTTTACTGATTGCATTTTTGGCATCAGTATCGATCCCTAATCACGCCCTGATAGTTATTTTGGAAAAATATTTCATGTACAGAATTGACCTCTCTACAACTTTATTATAAGTATAGATATTCATTGAAATCTTTAACACTGTTTTCTTAATTTAAATTCATTTAAATTTATTTTCTATTTTTTAGTTCGGTTTTCTATAAAAAGCGTGTTTTTTAGTTTTTTTAAACTATTATTTTTTATACTACCACCGGATCGGAACACGACTACTCCGGGAACACCACCGCTACACATACAGACAGAAAGTCTTATAACAGCAGTATTCGTGCATTAATATACAAATGAAATAATGACATAAAACTATGTTTTAGATCAAATAGAAAATGCAAAATAATATAATATTAATTAAATCTTCTGAACAAGAAAGACAGGACGTCAATAATAATTTACTCGTCGACTACGCCGCGCGGGGTGCGCGCTGGCCAGATGTAATGTTTTAGCAAGCAGTGTAAAACGTTGCGAGTTCTGGTCTGAAGTCCCTATAACAATAAGAGAGACATATCTATCCGAGGCATTCCAACTTAATCTTCAGGAGACAACATATCTGTAGCTCATCTCAGGTAAGACTCTGATCTGATCTGGGGTTGATTGCAGATGTCCATGTTCGGCAAGGCCAATCAGTTGAATTGCATGCTCGTTTGCTATTTTCTTGTCAAAAGTAAAATAGAAGGACAAGCATAATAAAAAATACAAAAAAAAACGCATTCTACACTCATAGCCCCACAGTAGGATTTTCTCCTGTGTCGTGGGTGCCATGAACACACACAAAGACGAATACACAAACACCCAGACCCAGAACAAGAATCTAAATTCATCATTCAGATACCTGTATGGCCGGAAATCGAACCCGGGACCCACTGCGTGTCAGACTGGTACGGTAACCGCTGCGCCACGCGGGTCGTCAAAAATTTGTACACTTCGCTTGCCTTATGATGAAAGTTATAATACTACCAGACCTACATATAGACAGTTGCACCGCGGTTACAGCTTTTTTATCTGACTGAAGTAGCAAACGAGCATGCAGTCCACTTGACGGTAAGTGGTCACTGCCGCCTATGGACATCTGTAATCAACTTCATACAGAACATGGGTGCCATCTGAAGTCAATCACAGAGTCGCCTCATGCGAAAGTGTGCCGGCAACCAAACCCTTCTATCGAAACGCAAGAAATGATTCACGCTGGAAATAGGTGTGGCGGTGGTACTTGCCTGGTTGAACTACACTGGTTCTACCACCTTTACGTTATGAACATCAGATTATCCACTTTATGATGAGAAATCATCATTATTAAATATTTCTACCTATGTTTATGAGTAGTTTTATCAATCTCATTTGTACAAACATAATCATGCTGTAAAACTCTCTTATGTTTTAGTTATTGAGAGCAGCAACGCGTCTGTGAACGACTTTCCGTAACCACTATTTTATGAGATGTTACTTACATATATCCATGGACTTTGGCAACCACTTATCGAGCATAGAGTCCACCATTAAGTAGAGCATACATTCCACATGATGGTGCACTGTATGCTCGTTTGCTAGTTCAAGCTGATAAAAATGTTACCTGTATGTATGTAAGTTTGTTCTCTGTATATTTACCCCACAATAATGATCTCCATACATTAGCCGGCATTACTGCGGACAGCGGTCAGCGGCGCCATTCATCAGGCGGAGAACATTCCGCGCTCCATGCCGCCCACGCGCTTTGTTCGGGGTTATACTTGGGATTCGCGGGAAATTGTACTTTTCTTGTTCTTATTTACTAGTGTCATGCCTCGACTTGGTTGTTACACCTGCATAGTAATCTGTACAGTCGGTATAAAAATATAATATGGTTTTTATTTTGTCATATATTATGTGATTAAAGTAGCAAATGAGTATGCAGTCCACCTGAAGATAGGTGGCCATTGCCACCCATGTTTATATTATAAGCAATCACAGATTCGCTGCTACTCCTAAGAACTAAGATGGTCACCTCACATAACTGTTGGCCTTTCATAATCTTATTTATTTGTGCAGGTGGTATTAACAGTTGGTACGATCTCTTTAGAGCAGTGATAGCCTTTTCTTTTGTTGTCGAGGGGGAAACCTTCAAAAGGTGCCAGTCGCCGTAGGAGCGACGCAGGGTTATGTGGGATTTTTACCGCACTAAAACCCACTTTCAGATAACTAATAGTTTTACGTACAATATATATTAGATAAAATAGATTATTTCAGTGGGAGGGTGTAGTTGCCGGCTTACTTTCACATGAGGCAAACATCTTAGTCCTTTGGGTGTACCAACGCATCTATGATGGACCTTAAATATAACCTCTGTCCTATATTAAGTTGCTTACAGATATCTACGAACTGCAGTAACCACTTACAATCAGATGTATAGCTTGTTTGTTTTCTACTTTAATCAGACAAAATAAAGGCCGTACCGCCAGCTCATACCGACTGTACAGATTATTATACATACAAACGAAATCGAGGCATGACGCTAGTTAATAAGAATAAGGAAAGAACAATTTCCCGCGAATCGTAAGTAAATCCCTGAACAAAGTGTGTGGGCGGCATGCAGCGCGAAATGTTCGCCGCCTGATGAATGGCGCCGCTGACCGCTGTCCGCAGTAATGCCGGCTAATGTATGGAGATCATTATTGTGGGGTAAATATACAGAGAACGACCTTATATATTCAGGTAACTCGTTTGCTAGTTCAAGCTGATAAAAATGTTACCTGAATATATGTAAGGTCGTTCTCTGTATATTTACCCCACAATAATGATCTCCATACATTAGCCGGCATTACTGCGGACAGCGGTCAGCGGCGCCATTCATCAGGCGGCGAACATTTCGCGCTCCATGCCGCCCACACGCTTTGTTCAGGGATTTACTTGCGATTCGCGGGAAATTGTTCTTTCCTTGTTCTTATTAACTAGCGTCATGCCTCGATTTCGTTTGTAATTATAATAATCTATACAGTCGGTATGAGCTGGCGGTACGGCCTTTATTTTGTCTGATTAAAGTAGAAAACAAACAAGCTATACATCTGATTGTAAGTGGTTACTGCAGTTCGTGGATATCTGTAAGCAACTTAATATAGGACAGAGGTTATATTTAAAGTCCATCATAGATGCGTTGGTACAGCCAAAGGACTAAGATGTTTGCCTCATGTGAAAGTAAGCTGGGAACGACACCCTCCCACTGAATTAATCTATTTTTTCTATTCTATATTGTACGTAAAACCATTAGTTATTTGACAGACTCTGTATATTTACCGCATAATAATCGTTTACATACATTAGGCAGCACTGGGGACTAAATTGGAATGCCTTGTATACGTACGTCTCCCTTACAACAACCTTATAGTACTAGGCAGAAATAAGTTTGGTGGTGGAGCTTCCAGAGACGAACTACAAATGATTCTCCCTTTTCCAAATATATATATTTACCTAACATTTTTCATGTTATGACTGATTTTGTTGTAATATAAAAGTTAATCTTTGGTATATACAAAGCTGAAGAGAAAATAGATCGAAATAAAACTACCAACAGTAGAAATAGATCTCTCATCAACCAATTGACCGTTCTACGAGAGAACCTGGGGCGCACTGAAAATCGGCCGTCGTGGATGCCGCACGGGATCCGCGGCTTATGTCGAGTGCGACTCCATTTTCGTCTAGTTCTCGCTGCAACCTCAAACTTGTAGAAATAAAATTTGTACCTTATAAACAGACCTGTTGTAGTGAAAACTGACGAAATAAATATTTTTTCTTTCTTTCTTTCTTCTTTCAATTATTGGGCCACTGCTGGTCACGGGTCTTCTCTCAGAATGAGAGAGTTTAGGTTATAGTCCACCGCGCTGGCCAAGTACACACGCTTTCTACACTCATAGCCCCACACTAGGATTTTTTCCTGTGTCGTGGGTACCATGGACACACACAAGACGAATACACAAATACCCAGACCCAGAACATGAATCTCAACTCATCATTTAGATACCTGTCTGGCCGGAAATCGAACCCGGGACCCATTGCGGGTCAGGCCGGTATGATAACCGCTCCGCCACGCGGGTTGTCTTGTGCGAATTGGTGGACTTCACACACCACTAAGAACTTTTTTAAGAACTCTCGGGTGTGTACGTTTCACGATGTTTTCCTGTACCGAAAAGTAGTGATAAGTAATTTCTAATACGCATTTAAATCAGTGGTGCGTGCCTGGGTTTGAACCTCAGGCCTCCTGATCGAGAGGGCAAGTTTCAACCATAAGGCTATCACTGCTCTATAAAAATATATAATAACAAACATTTGTTCTAATGTTCAAAAGAAAGACGCCAATCCCATAATCCCTTTATTCCAGTAGCTCTCAACTGCGTGGGCAGGACCCAACCTACTGCTCGAGTTTAATTGTTCGTCGCTTTTTTCTGCTTTACCTAATGTAACCCCTCTGTTTTCTTATATTTTACACTCGTACTATAATTTTAAAAGTGAAACTTCTTTATCGGGGTTGTTGAAGTGAAACTTAAGTGAAACTTCTTTATCAGGGTTGGAAAAAAATTTAGTGTAACATTTTTTCGTTACGCGCCATCTTTTTCTGTTACGCGCCATCTTTTTCTTATCCCTACCACGCGTGATATTAGATAGATTATTATAGATTAGATTATTAGATAAAGTTTATTAAAAGCCTTTTATTAAACTTTATCTAATTTAACTTTATTTAACCAATTTCTGTAAAGTTGCATATAGTAAATTATTTTTTGAAAAATAACGTTATAAAGAAGTTTCACTTCTTACGAGTGTACGCTAGTACACGCACACATTTTTTTTATTTTAATTAGCTTTAATGTTAAGAAGTGTAAATAGACCATGGTTCGGGCGAGACTGAAAACCAGCGCCATGGTTTCATGTGTCTCCATGGCGATAGCTGAGTCTCGTCCATTTCACGATGCTATTATGTCACAGCACGAGTTACTTAAAACCTATATTGTTTTACTTATTTTTATGTTTAGTTTAATTTTATCTTGTATCACATACATCGTGAATAAATATGACTTCTATCTTTCTTTCTTTCTAAATATGAAATAACGCTTATTTTGTCATAGTCATATTTACAAAGGGAGGGGATTATATTTGTTATAATTTGTTTTTGCACGTAGGTTTACGATTTTTTTTTGATAATATTTCTAGATATACTTCTTTCTACAGACAGACAGAGCTCCAATCGACGGTATTTGTTATTGTAATAACAGGATGTGATGTAATTCAAGTTTTACAAATTCTTCTATATGTTGTATGTCTATACTCGGCGACCCCACTAAAAATATTTCATTTGAAGCACAGATTATTAGCATTGTGTGGATTAATAAATGTATTTTTGAACTTACAAACTTTTCTTATGAGACTGAAGTAGCAAACAAGCATGCAGTCCACCTGATGGCAAGTGGTCACTGCCGCCCATGGTGATTTTTTTTTTTTTTTTTTTATTATAATACAAAAACTCCACAGACTGATCGTCCGTGCCTTTTATCACAATAGTTCTTCTTTTTTTTTTACCAATAAGTTTTTATTTCTTAGCTCCACGTTAGGCCATCGCTGCCACCATCACACTGTCGTGTGCGGTGGTGACAACGTTGGCAATTAAAGAAATCTTACAATTACGCTTAATATATATGTATAGGACCATTCATCATTTTTATTTACATGGTGTGTATAATTCAGTGCATTGTACATAGATGTATATGTGTTGTAATTTTTTTTTTTATCACGTATAATGCTAAGCTATTGTATATAATTCTAAGGACACTACACTCTAATTACATTGTTGTTACTGTTGCGATTTAATTCTTTCCGGAGGCCACTTCGAACGTGCAATTTTCCTTATCTATGATTTTTGAGTCCCTGCTACGGATTGCCATGGAGATGTTATAATCTTCCAGCCTTTCATCGGTGGCAGTCATAGCTCTTAGGATGAACTGAGCTACGGCGTCATCGCTGTAGTCGGTAGTAGCCCATGGTGATCTATAAGCACGGTGTCGGGTACCTTTTGAAGGTTACCCTTACTAAGGGTAAGGGTAACCTTCAAAACAAAAAAAAAAAGGAAAAGATGCCCTGTCGAACTACACTGGTTCTACCACCGATAAAACCCACTAACTAGGTAGAAAGTATATGATTTGAAAGGAAAAGTCCTCCACCACACCTATTTCTAACGATAAATATGCAACATTCCTGCGTTTCTTTACTTTTATGTGAGGCGACGATGTTGGTCTTCAGAAGTAGCAACGCAGCTGTGATTGACTTCAGATAGGACACTTGTTTAGTATGAAGTTGCTTATATATCCATGGACCGCAGGCACTTAAGATAAGGTGGACTACATACTGGTTTAAATTAAATTTGAACTGAAATAGAAATGTGTACAATATCGCAGCTACTCTTTTTTTCTGTACACTCAGTACGTAACAACATATTTTAACGTTACACTGCTTGCCAAATGACTCTTACCTGAATCACACGAGAGGGTGGTATTCACTCAAACTAGGTCCATAAAACCACGTAAACGAATAACTAACATTTGCTCCACAAAATATGGTTCAGAATCCACTGTTCTGAATCTGATATTCGTATCGACAAAACTTTCCTGTAGTCACCATCGAGGTTAGTTTATTTTAGCAACCTTTGCCTTATTTATAAGTGGTAAATGCTTGCCTGTGTAAACGTTAAAAACGGTGAAAATAATTTATTAATGTGAAATGTGAAAAACGTACAGTGAAGAAAGAATTAGTGTACCTATGTGTTTTGACTGTGATATAAGAATGTAATAAGTAATCCCATAGAAAAGAATTTCTCACAGAAAACTATAGAAACTATAGAACACTATAGAAACTTTTAGAAAAAACTTATAAAATTAGAGTGGGTTACTTTAATTTTAGATGTCAATTTAAGCCTCAATAATTATTTAAATTTATTTTGGTATTACATTGGATATTTTATGGGATAAATACTATTATTAGTAATAAATACAACCAGAGAATAAAGTATGCGATGTATTTAGTCAGAAATTATCGGGAATGATAACAGGGCATATCCCGTTAGTAACTACTATCCAAGCGCTGGTGGCGAGGCGAAAGATAATTTATTTATACGAATTAACCTTTAATTAAATTAACCTTTGCTGTAGAAACTAAATAAATAACTCTTAGTAAATCCAAAGATTAAGAGACTTTGAAGATTCGTTTTGAAACTTTTCTAAGTGAAATGTCTGAATCCACTACGCCGTCTCTACAGTCTCTACAACTCTACCTTATCAAGAAGTTCCAAGAGTGGCAGCCACGCGCACCAGCGGTGGTAGAGCGGACCAAACGATCAGTGACCTTGAAATGGCTGGAGGAAGAACCTTTTGGCTTTTTGGAGAAGCATTTGCTCTATAAAGTTCAAAGGAAAGAGAAGATACCACGTTGGGTGACAGTTTACAGGTTAATTTCTTAGCAGTGCCTTATATCGCCATCGTCCCACTGCCAAGCATATGTCTGCCTCTCGGAAAGAGAGATTTGCTCACCGTACTTAAATTTAACTTGGTATGGTTTACATACATTGGAGGTATTTTTGACAACTCTCAAGTATGAACATTTAGGCACTTACTTCGGCGTATATGCTCGTACATTGCACGTGATAACAAATTTATAAGTCGTACATAGGTAATTGATATTGGAAAGGAGTGAAATTCAAACCGAGTCAAATTCATACTACTAGGCTATTCCTGCTATGAAGGAAAGTTTCTATTACTTTTATAGTTATAACTAAAGCTCTAGACAATTCAACTTCCATCCATCCATCCACTCCAGTCCTAATCCACGATAAGCCTAATCGCCCTGGACCCGCTTGTGATTACGTAGATCCACAATTTACTCTAAATAGAAAATCAATTAATCCAATCTTAAGTTCATTGTCGTCAACCTATTACTGTTCCACTGCTGGGCACGAGCCTTTTCTCAGAATGAGAGAGTTTTTAGGCAATAGCCCACCGAGCTGGCCGAGTGAGAATTGGTGGATTTCACAAACCTCTAAAAACTTTTTTAAATAACTCTTGGATATGTAGGTTTCCTTGTGATGTTTTTTATTTATGCGGGATGGTAAGCGGTGTGGCTCCCCGATCATCAAATGATCATCAATGGAAAGAACTTGAGGCAAAAAGGATACCAAGAAAGTCGGCTTTTCCTTTTGCCTTTTCGCAGAGGTGGTAGTGGGGATCAGTGTCATAAATTACCCTCGACAGGCTTGACCAACGACCAGAAGACTCCCGGAGGGTTAGCATAGTACACTGCTAGTAGATGTGCTTAGACTTCCTTAGCCTATGCCTCCTGTGGCCGGCAGGCAGCATTAAATGCCGTTCGGAGCTCGGGGCACTTCGGATACTTGCACGCGTTCACTTATGCCCAGGCTTCACATGCATCCTGCTTGAGGCTTGACGCCCTCACGCAGGATGCATCAAACCAAGGCTTGCCCCAACCGCCAACGGACACGACAGAGTTTGGAATGAAACATTCCTGCCGTATTCGTAATATTGCAGCTTAATATAACATTATCATAAAAACACTAATAAACAAGTTGCTTGAAATCTGGTAATATTAATGTTTAACAAAAACAATAAAACAAACGGAATCCGTAGAACCGTAAAGGCGGCAAAGTTAGGTACAGGAACAAAAGTTATACCGCTTTTTCACGCGTTGTAAATATAGAGTGTATCACTTTTGTACGTGGCTTTTTGTTGTTTAATCGTAGCTATAGAAGAACATACACCGAGAAATGAGGAAATTTCCAATTTAGGAGTTATTAAAATTTACAGACAAAAACCAAAAAAAATCCGAAAAGTACCGGATTCTGCCAGAGAATTTGACTTTTTGTTACTTTTATTATTTGTTATTATAACATTGAAAAAAAAATCTACAAAGATTCTAAAGGCAAAAAGCATTATCATTATATCTTTATTACTATATCTTTAAGCATTGAATGAATATTAGGGTTTCTTAATACATAGCTTTATTTTCTTAATATGGACAAAGCGTTTCAAGCGTCACGCTGATTCAATATTTTGTTAAAGTTATGCTCTAATATAACATTATCATAAAATACTAATGAACAGCTCGCTTGTAATCTGGCAGCATTAGTGTTTAACGACAGCAATAAAACAAACGGAATCCGTACAACCGTAACTGCGGCAAAGTTTGGGCGGTATGTACGGTTCGCAACAAAAGTTATACCGCTTTTTCACGCGTTATAAATACAGAATGTATCTACTTTTGCACGTCGCTTTTTGTTTTTTAATCGTAGTAGCTATAGAAGTACATACATTGAGAAATGAGGAAATCGCACAATTTAGGAGTTAAATATTAAAGTTTATAAATGACAACCCGCGTGGCGCAGCAGTTACCATATCGGCCTGACGCGCAATGGGTTCCGGACTCGATTCCCGGCCAGAAAGGTATCTGAATGATGAGTTTAGATTCATGTTCTGGGTCTGGGAATTTGTGTATTCATCTTGTGTGTGTCCATGATACCCACGAAAAAGGAGAAAATCCTTGTATCGGGCTAAGAGTTTAGAAATCTTTTTTTTCTTCAAATAGATTAAACGAAAACTTCCAAAACTCATTATCATAACTATATCTTTAAGCATTGGTATAATATTATGGTTTCTTAATACATACTTTTATTTTCTTAATGTAGACATAGCCTTTCATGCGTCACGCTGTTTCAATATATTCATAATGGTACACTTTAATGTAACATTATCATAAAAACACTAATGAACAAGTCTCTTGAAAACTAGCATTAATGTTTAACGACAACAATAAATAAATAAAACAAACAGAATCCGTACAACCATAATTACGGCAAAGTTTGGGCGGCAGGTACGGTTCGCAACAAAAGTTATACCGTTTTTTCACGCTTTACAAATACTAAATGTATCTACTTTTGTACGGTGTGTCTTTTTGTTTTTTGGTCGTAGTAGCTATAGAAGTACATACACTGAAAAAATGAGGAAATTTCTAATTTAAGAGTTCTTAAACTTTATATATAAAACCAAAAAATTCTGAAAAATACCGGATTCTGCCAGAAAATTTTACTTTTTGTTACTTTAATTATTTGTTATTATACCAGCCAATAAAATACATTTAAAAAATAATCTAGAAAGATTCTATAGGCAAGAAGCACATCATTATTACTATATCTTTAAGCATTGACTGAATATTAGGGTTTTTTAATACATAGCTTTATTTTCTTAATATGGACAAAGCGTTTCAAGCGTCACGCTGTTTCAATATATTCTTAATGGTACACTTTAATATAACATTATCATAAAAACACTAATGAACAAGTCTCTTGAAAACTTGCATTAATGTTTAACGACAGCAATAAAACAAACGGAATCCGTACAACCATAATTGCAGCAATTTTGGGCGGTAGGTACAGTTGGGAGGTACGGTTCGCAACAAAAGTTATACCGAATTTCCACGCGTTATAAATGCAGAATGTATCTACTTTTGTACAAACATACGTGGCTTCTTTAATTTTTAATCGTTGTAGCTATAGAAATACATTCACCGAGAAATGAGGAAATTGCCAATTTAGGAGTTATTAAAGTTTAAAGATAAAACGAAAAACTCATAAAAGTACCGGATTCTGACAGAGAATTTAACTTTTTTGTTACTTTTATTATTTGTTATTATAACATTGAACAAAAATTCTAGAAAGATTCTTAAGGCAAAAAGCACATCATTATTACTATATCTTTAAGCATTTAGGGTTTCTTAATACAGAACTTTATTTTCTTAATGTGGACAAAGCCTTTCAAGCGTCACGCTGTTTATATATTCATAATATTACGCTTTAATATAACACTATCATAAAAACACTAATGGACAAGTCGCTTGAAAACTGGCATTAATGTTTAACGACAACAATAAAACAAACGGAATCCGTACAACCTTAATTACAGCAAAGTTTGGGTGGTAGGTACGGTTCGCAACAAAAGTTATTCCACTTTTTCACTCGTTACAAATACAGAATGGATTTACTTTTGTACGTGGCTTTTTTTTAATCGTAGTAGCTATACAAGTACATACACTGAGAAATGAGTAAGGAATTATTAAAGTTTGTAGATAAAACGAAAAATTCCGAAAAGTATCGGATTCTGCCAGAAAAATAGAGTTTTTATTAATTTTATTATTTGTTATTATAACAGGCAATAATATACATCGAATAAAAATTCTAGAAAGATTTTAAAGGCAAAAAGCACATCATTATTACTATATCTTTAAGCACTGAATGAATATTAGGATTTCTTACCACATAGCTAATATAACATTATCATAAAAATACTAATGAACAGCTCGCTTGAAATCTGGCAGCATTAATGTTTAACGACAGCAATAAAACAAACGGAATCCGTACAACCGTAACTGCGGCAAAGTTTGGGCGGTAGGTACGGTTCGCAACAAAAGTTATACCGCTTTTTCACGCGTTATAAATACAGAATGTAACAACTTTCTAATAAAGATGTGTAGCTTTTGTTTTTTTGTAGTGGTAGTAGCTATAGAAGTATTTTTCAAAACCAGTGTAGTTCGACTGGGGAAGTACCACCGCCACATCTATTTCGAAAGTGAGGCATTTCTTGCGTTTTGATAGAAAGGTGTGGTGGCCGGTTTTAATATTAGGCGCCCATGAACAACTTTATACAGAACATTTTTTTTAACTGACTGAAGTAGCATGCAGTCCATCTGATGGTAAGTGGACACTCATAGACATCTGTAATCAACTACATACTGAACATAGGTTCTATCTGAAGTCAATCACGGATGCGTTGCTACTCCCGAAGACTAAGATGGTCGCCTCATATAGAAGTGTGCCGGCAACCACACCCTTCCAACGAAACGCAAGAACTGTTTTACGCTACAAATAGGTATGGCGGTGGTACTTCCCCGGTCGAACGTCACTGGTTCTACTACCGTCTAAACTCTCAAACGATTCAAGGATCTAGGGGGGTTTAGGATACAAACTTCAAAGAGAATCGAAGGAGAAGGCTACGAATTGGTCGAATATTTCAAAGCCTAAACACTACGAATAAGACTATTAATAATTTATTACTCTTATCAATTGACAACCGTGTTCACTGTGTTACCATGTCCTTTGATGCCCAGTTTATAAAATACTAATTTATTCTTGCAACTCGTTGGTTTACGGCAATGAGAAACATATATGTTTATCGAGGTCATTAACTACATATGTGTGTGCCAAATTTCATAAAATCCCACAGGGAATTTTGTGCGTAAAAGAGTAACAACATATACATCCTGACAAATTTTGCTTTTATAACATTTATAAAATTTATGAAAAATGGAAAAAGTACAAAAGGGTTTCCTACACGATTCAATTCACGTCTTTTAATATTGTTTTAGTGGCGGAAAAACAACCAAACCCATCGAGGATCTCGCTCCAAGCCATCCGCATAAATTTCGGCTTCAAGTCATTTTGAAGTCTACATCAGTTACATTATTAGCTGAAGAAGCTATTGGATACTTTGGCGATGAAAATGCTGTATATAACGCTATAGGCAATATTAAACAAGATTGTGATAATATGTCAAAAGATAATAATAAAGACACATCTAAGCAACAGTCAACTGAAGAGTCTGTAAAATTAGAAAAATTTAAAGACCATGTTACAGAAATAGTCAAAGATATAAGTGAAAGCCAGGATAATAAAGAAACTCCGATAGAGAATCTCCAAGAAAATTGTATAGAAAAGTCAGCCATTAAAATATTTAATGAAATTACAGTGGATGACACTACAAAAGAACATCCCTTAAGGTAAGTTTATTTTGCTAAAAATGAATTGATTTATACAATTGCTATAACTAGTCACCCGTCGCAACGTTCGGAATTTGACCGTAATTTAAATTATAAAACTAAACTTCATATTGTCCAAAGTAGCACTAATTTTTTAACGCTATTTTATTTTGAACGCACCCGTTAAAGACAAAAAAAGATGTTTAGTAACTAAGCTGCATTTAAAAGCAATAGCGGGTATTTAGTTAAGACATCTGACATTTTTGACGTTATGTGTTTTCATAGTAAGACATTGATTGTTTTATTTCGTTTATTATTATCTTGTGTCAAATGCAAGGTAGTGAGCGTAATGTGTATCTTAAAAACGAATCACAAGTTTTTGCTCCACGTATTAATCTATATATTAAATAAATGTTCTATTTAATTCGTACTTAGAGTTATAAACATTTTATTCTTTGAAAATAATAAAGTAAAACTAAGTGCAGTCCTAAGTAGATTACTGTGTATTGTAACATTTGGTAACTGTTTAAAAAACTAATTCAGCTACGCTTAATATTAGACCAAAAAAACACGAACTGGCAAACAAAACAAATGATTTATTATACATATGTTATAAGCAGGTTTAAGTATAACCTATATAAATATAACACAGAAATAACATAATCGACATAAATTTCGTTAACGGCAAAGATTTTTATTTTCACACCAATTAGCGAAATTCCCGATGAAATTCCCGAGAGAAATCCTAAAAAGCTTTTGAAAGAAAACGATTGACACAGTGTCCTATAAAGAGCATCCATTGTGCCTTGGATTTGGGAATACCACTCGAAGTGAAGTGTCGGTTTGCGTCCTTTGTAACGCCGCCAAAGGGCGTCGGGTTTCCGTCTTCGGAAAGCAACGTTTGCAAATAATTTAGAAGTCACAAATTTTGCCTTATCATTATAATAACACATATTGTCTCTTCAGTATATAGTTTTTAATGTTTATATTTGGCCGCCCGCCAAATACCAGTGTAGTTAGACCGAGGAAGTACCACTGCCACACCTATTTCTAGCGTGAAGCATTACTTGCGTTTCGATGGGTGTGGTTACAGTCAACTTTTATATGAGGCGGCCATCTTAGTCCTCGAAAGTAGCAACGCATTTGTCAATGACTTCAGATAGAACCCACGTTCTATATGAAGTTCCTTATGCATGTCATGGACGGTAGTGACCATTTATCATCAGGAGAACTGCATGCTCGTTTGCAAATTTAATCAGATAAATAAAAAAATATGTGAAAACATTAATTTAAATCCATCTTAGTTTTACAATGAAATCTTTATTTTTTGATTCCATAAACCAGCCAGCCAGATACTTTACAAAACGAGGTTTATTACAAAGTAATTCAGTAAATTCAAAAATCATGACATATAGTATAGATACATGTAATAGTATAGACCTTGCATATACTGACAAATATATATATTTCGGATTTACTTTAAAATATACAAAATACAAAATTAACATAAAAACAAACCAGCTTCCAACCAATTAATACTACTAGTACTACTACAAACCAATTAGCCTAATTCCTAAAAAAATCCCCAAAGGATTCCAGAAAGTTGAAAGATTAACACAATGGCAAGAGTATACGTTATATGCCTCTACTATTCCTGAAGTGTTACTATCCTTTGTAGCTGCGTCAACGAGCTTTCAGGCTTCGTCTTTGTAAGATAAGTTTCCTGTCCTAAGCCTTCCTAACGATATAGGTACTAAAATTAACTTTAGTTACTAAACGTGTTAGTTTAATTGAATTTAAGTGTACGTAATTTCAAAGTAACTATGTATTTTTGAAACTTAACTAAATGTCCATTTTATTGTCTGTGAATATAAAAAACAGTAAAAATTCTAGATAATAAAAGCCTCTCTCTTACGAGACTATTTTGTTAATACAAATAGAGAAAATGAAGACTTAGCACAATATTAAGTTTCAATGTAGCGTAAAAATAATTTAAATACAAAGAGAAAAAACTAAAACGAGTAAAATAATAGAAAAGTGAAACTAAAATTGCAAGCATTTTTAAATTTTAACATTCAACGAACATTTCGAACGCTCGCAAAAAGAATCTGCCAGATAACAAAATAAAAACCAAAAGAAATTTTAATATTCGAAAATATTTTTAAGCGTCGTTTTTGATTGTGTCGAGGTGAAGTGTCCGTTTTTGACCCTTTGTCGTTCTGTCAAAGGGCTTTTTGATCGTCTGCAGATGCTTACGCGATATTACTTAATTTTTTTTCGTCATTTTTATGTTGACACATTTAATGATCTTAAATTATAACACATTTTTTTATGATTAGAGCTGGTATATAAAATTTTTTAAATAACTCTTTATAGTTTGCGAGTGGAACTGATACATTTTCCCGTATTTGTAACTTATAGAAGTGGTGTGATTTTTCTATTCATTTTGAAGAGTACGATATCGTATGCTCATTTGTGTGCTGCTTACAATTGTTTTTTGTTAATTTAAAGTAGGTACTTAGTTTACGATCATCTTACTCATATGATGACATAAGGTCACTAGATGTACTAAGGGTACTTAGATAAGGTATCTAAGATATCTAAGCACCGGTAATGAGATTGAAGCCTTACCTAAAACTGGCCAGAAATGCATAGTTGCCCCTTAATTAAAGTCAAAATTCCCCATTATTGTTCCACTGCTGGGCACGGGTCTTCTCTTCAATTCGTTCACCGAAAAGCAGTGATTATTAATTTCTTATACGCACATAACTCTCTCATTCCGAGAGAAGACCCTTGCCCAGCAGTGGGACAATAATGGGTTGACGACGACGCACATAAATCAGTGGTGCCTGGGTTTGAACGTCGGACCTTCCGATTGAGAGGGCAAGTTTCAACCATTAGGCTATCAGCTTAGCTGTTTTGCCTTTAGTACAACTTTATAACGTTTTCTCAAACCAATAATTGTTAACATTTTTGCCCATACATTGCAAGTGTACGTTTACGTTAACGTCCTTTTTGGCCATACCTTACATTGTACTTGCCAAGATAGGCGAAAACGTAAACACTTATCGTTTTGAGGAAACGTGATAAACTCGTACTAAAAGTACAAAAGCCATTTCGACTTCACTTCACAGGCAACTATGCATTTCTGGCCAATTTTAGGTAAGTAAAATTATACCAAAAAAACTCTACAAGTACTATCTAGTAATACGTCATACTGGTATTTGTGTGTTACATACAAACATGAAACACATATGTACTACGCCTTTGTACCGAACGACTCTCTTCTTAGTCGCTACACTTGACATGTAGTTTTCATTTCCACTCGTGGCAACGTTGTAACTTAATTAACTGTTTCTCTCAAGCAGGTAATTATAAGTGTCACTTATCTACTTTATGTGTTTCGATATAGAATGTGAATGTAGACTAACTTTAATAAAAGACGACATGAGTTCTTAGAAGCTAATGCATCTACAATTGACTTTAGGTAGAACCCATCATCTGTATGGGTACAGATTTCTATTTGAGGCACACGTCAATTAACATCAATAGGAGGCCATTCTCATATGCTACTCAAATTGTATGCATATAAAATACTTACATACATTGATCAGTTATAGTTTAATGATTTATACTCGGCCCGTCAATCGAAGGTTAGAGGTTCGAATCCCAGACATACACGCACCAATGAATTTTCTAAAACCATGTGCGTATTATAAATTTATTACCATTGCTTTAATATGAAGAAAAATATCGCGATTAATCTAGAAGCCTGACAGTTCCTTAGAAAAATAGTTCTCAAATG
Source organism: Spicauda simplicius (assembly GCA_949699795.1). Taxonomy (NCBI): domain Eukaryota; kingdom Metazoa; phylum Arthropoda; class Insecta; order Lepidoptera; family Hesperiidae; genus Spicauda; species Spicauda simplicius. Next base: position 227,044 of record OX453079.1, on the reverse strand, counting down.
TAATTGAAGTCTATAAAGTCGCACATAGCTAGTCAGGGTATGATCTAAAAAGTCTCCTTTGAACACACCCAAGCTCAGCAATGGGACAATAATAAGTTAACAACCTATGAACGTGTCTACTATGAAACCATTTATAATTAAAATCTTTTTAAAATTATAAATGGGAAATTTAAAAAAAAATATGTTACTTTTTGGCGCAAAAACTACTAGTTATATTTCGCTAACATTTAACGTACACATAGTTTATGCGATTAACTCATAGGACATTCATTACTGTTATAAACGTGACCGAAGTGGACGAAGCCGCGGCAATAGCGTAATCATATGTTCAAGAAGTAGGATTGGATGGCCAAAGTAAACGACACATTATGCACAACACTGGTATATTGTCACGATTTCACACTTAAACAATTTCAGAATACATTCGGACAGAGTACCGTCTTACACTTGTAAATTGTTGGAATGATCCACATTATATATATTTTTTCAAGGTGGTAGAACCAGTGTAGTTCCAGGAAGTACCACCGCCTCACCTATTTCTAGCGTGAAGCAGTTCTTGCGTTTCGATAAAAGGGTGTGGTTGCTGGCACACTTTCACATGAGGCGACCATCATAGTCCTCAGGAGTAGCAACGCATTTGTGATTGACTTCAGGTGGAACCCATGTTCTGTATGAAGTTGATTACAGATGTCCATGGGCAGCAATGACCACTTGCCATCTGGTGGACTGCATGCTCGTTTGCTAATTCAATCAGATAAAAAAATATATGATTATACTCTCCTTTTTATACTAAACATGGCAGGCGTTAAGCAAACTTTTGCAGAGCCAAAAACATACATACTATTAATCTATGAAATAGTTTCATCAACAGCATAAAAATTAAATATATGCATTTATAATATTTCTTTATTTATATAATCATTTATATGTATTTATATTGTGACTTCTATTGATGTATGTTATTTATGGCATGATCAATTTAAATAGAATTATTATGTATGTTCTTATACATGTTTATAACTAATGTGGTGATAATTTTAACAATAGTGTCCCTAGGTAAGATACTTGGTTGGTAACACATATAACAAACAAATTAACGACTTAACTGTGAATTTATATATCATTGTAAGTTACGCTCAAGTTATATAGCACTTCGCTAAGTATGAAGCGAGTGTAAATGGAAACTACAACTCAAGTTAAGCTCGATGAATGGGACGCGTGCTGCACAAAGGAACTGCGAATAGTGTTCATACATCACTTACATTACACTAACAAAGCAAATTATACTCGTAAATAATTTTGATCATAATAAACTTCCTGTATATTAGGTTTTTGTTTATATCCGGTTAAAGTTTCAAACGTGCATACGGTCTGTTGGTACTTACCAACAGACCTGGGCTGCGTTGACCACTTGGTCAACGCAGTCCATTGATATGAGTGAGCAACTTCATGTAGATTGATATTAGACTAATATTATCGCGGAATTGACACATTTTAATACTTAACTAGTACTCACGATGTGATTCGTGTAGATTGTTTTTATTTTTATACCAATTAGCGAAATTCCCGATGAAATTCCCAAGAGAAATCCTAAAAAGCTTTTGAATGAAAAACGAATGACATAGTGTCGTATAAAGAGCATCCATCGTGTCTTGGATTTGGGAATTAGGTTTAAAGGTACTAGGTTTAAAGTGTCGGTTTGCCTCCCTAATGCCGCCAAAGAGCATTCGGTTTCCGTCTTCTGAAAGCAAGATTTGCAAATAATTAAGAAGTCACGAAAATTGCCGTATTATTATAATAAAATATATCTTCTCTTCAGTGCATATTTTTAATGCTTATGCCAGGTGGTAGAACCAGTGTAGTTCAATGAGGGAGATACCACCGCGACACCTATTTCTAGCGTGAAGCATTTCTTACGTTTCGATGGTTGTGGATGCCGGCACACTTTTATAAGAGACGGCCATCTTAGTCTTCTGGAGTAGCAACGCTTTTGTGATTGACTTCAAATAAAACACGTTCTATATGAAGTTCCTTACATATGTCCATGGATGGCAGTGACCACTTATCATCAGGTGGACTGCATGTTCGTTTGCTACTTCAATCAGATAAATAAAAAAAAATACGTGAAAACATTAATATATGACAACATCTTAGTTTTTTAAAAATTACTCAATTTTTGCATCCTTATCCAGATTTTGTCTATACGTGGTTTATTATAAAATTAAGATAATTAATTCGAAAATTACGATAATAGGTACATACTAGTGATGTAACGAATGCCATTATTAGCGCATTCGCTAACCGTTACCGACATTCGCGAATGCAAATGCGAATCTTGTTTTTTTCAGTTTTTGGTATAAGGGGCTGAAGGATTTAGATTTGACGAACTTTTCTTTTAGGAACTGCAGTTCGATTGCAAGTTGGATAGATTTGGCGACATTTTTTTGCAAAGCATTGCAATTCAATATTCGCAAAACAATGCAAATGCTAATATTCGCTACATCACTAGTAGGTACATACACGTATAATATTATAGACATAATTCTTGTATATACTAACAGATCGACAGACAGAAATACCAACTAACTTTCGTTACCATAATAGGCAGTATTATTTTTAGACCAATTCATAAAATTCCTGAGATATTCGCAAAGGATTTCAAAAGTAGAAAGTTTAACACAGTGACAAGAGCATCCGTTGTATGCCTTCAGTGTGACTGAAGTGTTACTATCCTTTGTAGCTGCGTCAACGTGCTTTCAGGCTCCGTCTTTGTAAGATAAGTTTCCTGTCCTAAGCCTTCCTAACGATTTAAGCTCTAAAGCTAACTTTAGTTACTGAACGTGTTAGTTTAATTGAAAGTGTGTAATTTCGAAATAACTATTTCATGAAACATAACCCAATGTCCATTTTATTGTCTGTGAGTATAAAAAATAATTAACATTCTAAATTTTAGAACCTGCTTAAACGGGACGTTTGAGTTAAAAGTAAGGATTTCATACGAAAAAGCGAAAAGTAAAACTTAGCATAATATTAAAAATAAATATAAATGTAAAACCATTTATATGCAAAGAGAAAAAGCTTTTTGTAAACAAAATCTAAAGCAAGTAATATAATAGAAAAGTGAAACTAAATATGCAAGCATTTTTAAATTTTAATATTCAACGGACATTTCGAACGCTCACGAAAAGAATCTGCCAGATAACAAAATAAAAACCAAAAGAAAATTTTAATATTCGAAAATATTTTTGGTTGTAAGTGTCGAGGTGAAGATCAATTTTTGACCCTTTGTCGTTTTGTCAAAGGGCTTTTTGATCGTCTACCGTCTTACACAACTTCTATATTATTTTCCTGGAAGCTAAATAATATTTTTTTTCGTCAATTTTATGTTGACACGTTTGAACGCCTTGGAATCTTAGCACTTTTTAACCTTAGAGCTTAAATATAAAATAGTTTGTAAAAGTATTTTTAGTTTGAGAGTGGAAATTATAGACGTCAATGTAACAACGTCAATGTACAAAGTGGTGTTATTTATGTGTGCTTCATCATTAAATATTTGTGATTGCTTGCTCGTGGAGTAGTACTCCAATTGGATATGAATGAAATGAGTTTATTTGAAATATAAAATGAGTTAAATACATGGATATACTGGTTTAACTAAGTAACAAAATAGTAACACAAACAATCTGATTACGTAATTTCAGAACGTTGGCATGTATGTACAATAAATATAGTCATAGGACTCTAGGCCCCGCACTAGGATTCCTTGTATCGTGGGGTCTAGCCTCTTCCATATTAGTTAGTATTTATGAGACTCTGCTGGATAGTAGACGAAAATTATGTATGTAAGTATGTGTTTGTGTGCGGTATGTATGTGTGCTTGCATGTGTACACGTGTGTGTTAGTGTTTGCTTGTCGTGCGTGTGTGTGAGTGTGGTGAATCTAAGTGATAGGTTTTAGTAAGCCTTCAACTTCATTATAATTTAGTAATGATAACCATTGTATTACTTTCTTTTTACTAGAGAATTTCGATAATAAATAAATATTAAGAATTTTGTTTATTTTATTATATATAAAAGGTCCTATGAAGCTAAAAAATCTCTGTGCTAAAGTGGTGGCTGTCTTAGGAATGTGCCAACGAATACGTCTTGTAGAGATGCCTAGTGCATTGTAGATTGAGGTCTTGTGGAATTTAAGAATTAAGTTGAGGATATACAATTTACGAACACTAAGATGATTACAGTCATTATACAAATCGGATGTTGGGTATCGAAAGGGTTTATTATATGCAATTTTCAAGAGAGTTCGTTGTGCACGTTCTATCACAAGCATAATTATGTCCTTTTTCGCGGCTCCCCTAAGGACTAATAATAATAAAAAGACAATAATTTCAAAATCACAATGAATCGTTGTACATATTTTCTAAAAAGTAATCACACTGTTTATATTGTTAAAAATATGTACAACGGTTCATTTAATTAATATTATATGCGAAAGTTGGTGAGGACGTGTGTTTGTTTGTTCTTTCACGCCAAAACTACGAGTTAAATTTCGGTGAAATTTGACACACAAGTAGTGTATGATTTAGATTATCACATAGGTATTTATTATTTATAACTATGGTAAAAAAGATGTAGCAGACGGACCCGCGGAGATAAGTTAGTCATACAATAACAAACAAATTAACGACTTAGCTGTGAATATATGTGGGAAGTGTGCTGCACAAAGGAACTGCGAATAGTGTTCATATATCACTTACACTAACAAAGCAAATTATACACATAAATTTGGTTTTAATAAACTTTCTTTATAGTATTGGGTTTTTATTCGATTGAAGTCGCTAACGAGCATGCAGTCCACCTGGTACCCTCCCCGGCTTAAATACACTGGTTCTAACACCTGGTTCGTTGCCAATTATAATTTTTATTTAATAGTATGTAATAGTTATGTAATAGTAGCAATCTTCCATCTTCCGTACAATTCAAAATGTCCATGAGCCGTAGAGTGCAAGTATGAGTCTAGAGGACTGCTTGCTACTACTTACTATCCGTAACTTTTGTTACCTATGTAAAAACAAGATAGCAAATAAAAAAAGATACACATAGAAAAAAGACAAACCCACTGAGATTCTTGCCGTGCTTCTGAGTGTAAAAAAAATATATAGGTATATATATGCAACTGACAATTTGTAAGCGCCCCGCCTATGCAAAATAAAGACATTTCATCTCATTTCATTATCGGATAAAAATACAAAATTTATCGAATCATACTTTTCGGTAAAAATATGCAATGACTAATTTCAGTTAACAATTTCAGGCCAAAAAGCTGTATTTCATCAAACAACTGGCTAGAATCCCAGTGGTCTGAAGAGACCTGGACGAGCACAGATACTGACGGCACATCGGCCATGTGCTTTTGCATGGCAGTGCGCTGTGGATACTTTAAACAGGTTATGATGTTATTTATTTATTGTCGACGACCCGCGTGGCGGTGCGGTTACCATACCGGTCTGACTGAGTGAGTTCGATTCCGGGCCAGATAAGTATCTGAATGTTTAAATTCTTATTCTGGGTCTGGGCGTTTGTGTATTCGGCTTTGTGTGCGTCCATGGCACCCACGAAATAGAAAAAAATCCTACTGTGAGACTGTGAGTGTACATAGCGTTTTATTTACACGGCAACATCAATATACATCAACTGCTGTTGTCATGCAAAACAAAGAAAAACAAAACTAAGTTTTGTTTTTCTTTTAAGTTCCAACCTAACCTAACCCATCCTATATAAAAAGGCTGACCATACTCCTACATCATCATGCTAACATTCCCACACGTCGAAGCAGTTTTAACTAAATCGTTTTGAGAAAACACGTTTTATCTAGTTAGGACTGTTAATTCTAGTTTTAACAAAGACGTTTAGTGAGAACTAGATTTAACTAGAGAAAACGGGTTTTAACTTAAAATGGGTTCCAACGGTAACACTTATGTAAAATGCGTCACTACTACTGCGCCCGTTCAATCAGAACAGAACACTACTTATGCCTAAAAACATTTAAATAAATTCAACCGTAATTAAACCACGATCAATTCTACTGGGATCCTAACCTGTATGAATCAGACAGATTTGTAAACGAAACGGTAGAAATAGTTAATGAAATCACTTTAGTTTGTCAAAATGCTCGAAATTTTTTATATCCCTTCCGTCTATTTTCTTTGTATTTCATTTTTAGGGTTCCATGCCGTTCTCATTCTAAGGGTAAAAACGGGACTCTATAACTATGTCTCGCTATCCGTCTGTCTGTCACTAGGCTGTATCTCATGAACCGTGGTGGCTAGACAGTGGAAGTGACGACAAATGATGTATATCTGTGGTGCTATAATGTACGACAAATAATAAAAACAGAATAAAAAAGTATTTAAGTGGTACTCCCATACAACAAAAATGATAAATTTGATACGGATATGATACGGCACCCTTCACGCTTGATTCCGACTCGCACTTAACCGTTTAATGCTTACCATTAAGAAAATCACATTATTACGAGCTATTTCGATGCTTTATGAGTTTTATAAACTAGTTTTAATCGGTCGTAACATCAAAAATCATTACCATTTCCATTTTCCGCTCTCGGAAAGTAGGGCGAGGGTAATGACGTCGATTGCCGAATAATTGACCAAGTTCAGGCATTAAAGAGCGCAGATAGCTGCTGATTTAACTTTGCACTTGCATTTTGAAGATAATCGTCTGAGAACTGTATTTGCTGAGAGCTTTGTTGTTATTTTAGACATATTTTTGGTTAGTCCGTCATTCCCTTGTCTACAACGCTTTAATAATATTTGAGGTGATTTCTTAGAGGTATATGGGTTCCGATCTGGCCGCCCCCCGACCAGGTGGAATGATAACCTGAAGAAGATGGCGGGTAACTGCTGGATTCAGATGGCTCAGGACAGGTCGAAGTGGCGCAGATTAGGGGAGGCCTATGTCCAGCAGTGGACTTTCAAAGGATGATGGATGGATGATATGGGTTCCACAAAGCATTTCCTGGAGCCTTTTAGTTTTAGTTTGTAGACAACTTCTGAAAGGTGTAATTGTACCACAAAACTTTATTTTGCCCATTTTAGTATATTGACACTACTTAAATCAATATATCTCGACAAACTATGGACTATTTATATGACTAGTCTTAAAATAGGTATCTTTTAGCATACAGTCCATCTGGACCTCTGTAAGCAACTTCAAACAGGACATGCGTTCTATTTGAAGTCAATCTTGAATGCGTTGCTTCTCCCGAGGTCTATGATGCGAGGTCTATGATGAAAAGTGTGCCCGCAACCACACCCTTCCATCGAAACACAAAAAAGCTTCACGCCAGAAATGGGTGTGACGGTGGTACTTCCTCGGTCGAACTACCCTGTTTCTACCACCAGTAATATTTACTTCACCTTTTCCTGTAAAATCTACCTATTCATAAATTTATTATTTATTTATGAATAGGTAGATTTTACGTGATTTATTATTTATTTATTAATAAATTTACTTTACCTTTTCCTGGAAAATTTTCTTATCTACATTTAATAATTTCCTTTTAATACATTACAGGTCCAGATAATGCTTGAAGAACGTCCTATACTAATTAGCGCAATTAATTCACACAATGGTCTTACTCCTCTCGCCACGGCCGTAAGGAAAGGTATTTTTACAAAGTTACTTCAAGATAAACAATATATTGGTATATATAGTAGCAAATCTTAGATTTTACACTACCAAGTGAACCTAATGATTATAAAAATATTTATTACATATTTATGTATCTTTTTATTAATGAGCATTTAATTTTTAATGGGCTAATGGGTTAGTTCCATCAATAATAAATGTCGCTATATTAGTGTCTATAAAGTGGACGTCTCTGTCATTGGAGGGGCAGAAGCTTTTGAAATGTTGAAGAGTGACAAGCAATGTGATATCGAAGTAGCAAATGTGCAACCTGAAAATAAGTTGCTAGAGCCGCCCATGGGCATCTGGTGCATCAGGTGGACTGCATGCGCGTTTGCTACTTCAATTTGATAAAAAAAAAAATTCGCCACATACAAAAGTGAGCCGGCAAGCATAGCCTTTCGCCGAAACGCAAATACAGTTACACGCTAAGTATGAATCTGGGCAGTGATACCTAACCGGTCGAACTACACTGGTTCTACTGTCAAATTCACTAAATAACGATCATTATCAGATTTCTTTTCAAACTTTTCAAACTGAGCCATGGAAATAGTTATATAATGAACACCTCAAATTAATTCTAGGAGATGTCAACACAGTTAAATACGTACTATCGCTGGGAGCAGAAGTGGACCAGCCGACCACTGCTGGGCAAACACCCCTACATCTAGCCGTACTGGCTGGTCAAACTGCTATTGCTGATTTGTTGATAGACAAAGGAGCCAACTTTCAGGTGACAAAAAGTAATTTAAAACGGTTACTTGCATTTGTGAAAATAAACTATAAAACGCAGCAATAAAACACAAGTAGAGGAAAATATATAAGAATTTTATCTATAAATTAATACGTGAAGAAAAAACTTGTGATTTGTTTTTAAGATACTTGCCGTAGACGGAGGAGTATGAAATTACGCACCGTTATAGTTGATGTAGAGAAGGATAGCGTAATGCTAATACTTTTTTTCAAATAATGCATAAAACATACATAAAATCAACTAAAACACATTACACTCACTACCTTGCATTTGACACTAACACATACATAATAAATGAAATAAAACATTCAATGTCTTACTATGAAAACACATAACATCAAAAATGTCAGACGTCTTTGTCAAAATACCCGCTATCGCTTTTAATTGCAGCTTACATAATAAACCTCTTGTCACCTTTAACAGGTGCTTTCAAAATAACTTGAAAAACATTACAATTTATTAAAATTAGAGAAATATTGGTGTTACTTTGGACAACATGAAGTTTTGTTTTTTAATTTAAATTATTATATTTAGTTTTATTTATACAACGGTACTAAAAAATATAGAGCTGACTAACTACGACGTCAAAATTTTAGATAAATGGTAAAAGCCATTTATCTAAAATTTTGACGTCATGAAAATTTCCAAAACTACTGATTCAATTCCTTGAAAAATAAAGTTTTATGGGTTTCTTTATATCTAAAGACAGTGAGTGTGCTATGAAAAGCAACGTCATTTATTATTTTACTATACAATGTTTTGTCAGTATGGCCTGTACGCCACGAGGTAGGGCATTAATATTAAATAAAATGGTTTATTTTTGTATAGGCTTAAGGTGGCCCTTAAAACTGACAATAACAATATTTTTTCTTACACTACCGCTAGATCAGAACAACCTCAACTATTGTTAGTTCTGCCAGAAATCATCTTTTATATCACTTTCTTTAATTATTATAATGAATACTATTTTGTCTGCCATGGTACACGTCTGCCACGTGCATTGTCTAAAGATTTCGGAGCCTAAAGTCTACAAGAGCAGTGTACGACAAGTTATACGAGAACTAAATTAGTTATTTATTTTCCTGTCATTATTATCCTCCATTCTCTAAGACTTTTATTGCACTGTTATTATTATTGCCCTTTGACATTTTTATACTTTAATTTAATTTTCATTTGATTTTATTACTTTGACCTTTGTATTTTAATTTAATTATACCTTTCAATTTCACTGTTATAATATTTGTCGTCATTAGTACCTATAATAGGATTAATCCGTTCTGACTAAATAATAAATAAATAATAAAGTTGTTGTCAAGTTTTGTTTGCTCTTTTAATATTTGTATTGTTGTTATGTACTATATAGCAGTGGAAACAATGTTATTCCTGCGTATATTATTTCAGTAACATTTTTGTATTTATAAAGAATACCCGGCAAACTTCGTTTCGCCAAAGATGAACATTTTCAAATTATCAATGTTTCTATATAGGGGATATTATGCATATAAACATTCCACTATTAAGTGAATTGTTTGTTTCCCAAATAATAAATAAAGCTTTTAAACCGCAGGCGCAAGATTACAACGGTCTCCGTGTTGAGCACTACGCAGTGGACTCTTGCAAGTTGGATGTCATCAAATATATTTTTGAAAAAGGTGGTGACGTAGACGCTAAAGACAGCAATGGATGGACACCGCTGTTCAGAGCTGGTATGATTGTAAATAATAAAATGAAATTAGTAGGTATCAGTGATAGTAACGATGAACCGTTAAATGGTAGTCTAAAGAATAAATTAATATTTTTGTTCGAGATTTGGCTTACCTAGTATTCTTGTTAAACAAAACAAACAAACAAATTTCTTGCAGGTGGTAGAACCAGTGTTACGACCGGAGTAGTACCACCCCCACACCTATTTCTAGCGTGAAGCAGTTCTTGCGTTTCGATAGAAGGGTCTGGTTGCCGGCACATTTTATATGAGGCGACCATCATAGTCCTCGGGAGTAGCAACGCATCTGTGATTGACTTCACGCGGAACCCATGTTATGTATGTAGTTGATTACATATGTTCATGGGCGGCAGTGAGCACTTACTATCAAGTGCCCGTTTGCTACTTCAGTCTGATGAAAAAAAACTTTTTGTGAAATACAGGGGGTATTTTACAAAAAGCTTTTTTTTATGTCAAACACTGTTTATGTGCAAGTACATGCTTTCCCAGTTTGCCAAGGAGCTAAAACAGAAGTTATAGAGGAGTTATTGCTTCGCGGCAGCAACGTTGACGTCACAGATCGCAAGGGACTGACGCTGGTCGCTGCTGCCCGGCTTCTTAGGAACAGGCAGTATGGAACTTTCTTTATACATATTTATATTTTTATTCTATTACTTTTATAAATACGAAGTTTGTAAGAATACATATAATTATGTTATTCTTTTATACAAAAACTACTCATTTCAATCATAAATAAAAAATTACCATGGTAAATGAGCTTAAAGCGGACGCAGCCGCGGGTGCGGTGCGGTGCGTAATAAGTGCTATTTTTTTACTTATTTCTTTTAACTTACACTCTTTTCCACATTAAATTTTGCTCAGACCTAGGTCTGTAGTTTTCGGAACTATTCTCGTGACAAGCTTTTATATGATAGAAAATTGTACGATGTAACAAAATGGGTTTGACTACTACAAAATTTATTTTTTTCTTTTCAGTGCATTGAAGTAAAAGCTAGTTTAAAAAATATTTTTTAATATTATTTTATTGTTATTATAACAATGATTAATACCTCTGCTATTTTATTCCGAGAAATGCAAACGTTTTCATGAGTTTCCAATATATTTATTTTTTTATTTCATTTTAATGTTTGGGGATTGATATGCATTCCTTAAATCCCAACGAAATTTATGTCAGTAACATTTTATTTCTAAAAAAATGTATGGTTCATAATTATCATTCCACTACGGAAATTGTTGCGTTCAAATTTTATCATCACTTTCATTTTATATTATAGGTTACTTCTATTTTAGTTTCACCGTAGTACATTTTATATCATTATAAAATATATCATTTGAACTTGACTTTTAGTGCCTAACTAAATATAGATTTGCTCTATAAATAAATCCGCCGCATTATTTATAGAAATGACTAATTGTTTCATATCATATTTATGATAGTTACAAGTATAATATTATATTCTATCAAAATCGTCGGCAAGTCCATAATTATAATTACCTTAATAGTATGAAGCATGCAAGCCATTTTCGAATAATTAATTGGATTTTGTGCATTGATTCTCGGGAGAAGCCTCCCTAATTGAGGAAATATGATTTAGTGCTTCCGGGTATGTTCGAATAGCTTTTCTTTGGGTACACGAAGAATCTTATTTCAGTCGATTTTCAATCTTACTTTTCTGGATATAAGACTTTGGGAAGTTTTAACGGGTTTGTTTTGAATAAATCAATATATAAATGTAAATCGAGAGACTGTAATACATTAAAGCTACGATTATTATTTATAAACTCAAATTAGAATTTCAATTAAATTTTGCAACGGCCGTTATGTTTCAGATTTTTAGAATTGTCTTATTGAAAATTTACAAAAAAGAACTTAATAACTGAAAGATTTATATTCTTACTTTTTTATTACTTGTCGTTTCCCTTGTTGTCTTTTTTATAATAATATAAGAAATAAAAAGTATTTATTTGGTTGGTTTGATAGCGCTAATACTGGTTTAATTAAAACGAATCATATATTGTATGTGTCGATTTTTTGTAAAAAGTGAATTGTTTGTTTCCCAAATAAATAAAAAATAAAAAAATAAAAACAAATCTTGAACAATTAGCAATTTATTTGGGAAGGCCTTAAACTGTAGGCTTTAGTCGATAACTTTAAATAAGAACAGCCGTAGTCATATTTACCATTTAAAATGAATAACGGGTCTCATTAATTGCAAATAACTAATATCATTATTATAATATTTCAGAGGGCGGTCACGTGACTCAGTTCTGCGACTAGTGGACGTCCAGTTTCCCCACGAGAAGGCTCTCGCTAACTTCACTAGACTTACCAAGAAGATCTACAGCGTTCATACTTTACTGAAATGATTTCAGTGTGTAAAATATTATAAGTATTATAGAATAGTTATAATAATAGTAATAATGAGAGATGGTAGATATAAAGATAACTATAACATTAATTCAGTTTTGCAATGAGAAAGAACTGCAAATCATTTTTAAATAATTGATTATATAAATAATTTATTTCCAAGTGACTTTTACTCTACAATTCACTACAAATATATATGTACATGCACTGAGATTATTTATTTAAAGGTGAAATAAAACAACCAATGAAAACGTAATACTAATTTTATTATTATTAAAATAGATAGAAAAGTATTTACAAAACCTTACGACTAACGGAGTATTGAATTGCATCATGCGTGTAGAAAGTGGTAACGGTGAGGTTAAATATAATTATTCAAAGGAAGACAAAGAAAATTCTTAGGAAGACATAATTCATCATCAATGCCCCACAGCCTGGACCCCATACATACAACACAATAATCGACCAAATGCATTTAATGGCAAGGCTTAATAATTTAATCCAATAAATAAATTAATAAATAGAATTTTATCTCAAAGCATTCTCAAAAGAACTTCAGCCATAACACTACTGCTATTAAATGTGTCGTCCACAATGATCTTGACACTGACGCAGACGCTAATGTTAATTGTTCAAAATCCACTTCATTTATTGTCTCGCTCTGGCTTTCTTCCGGATCTATTTCTGTCTCTTCAACTTGACCTTTTTCAAATTGAGCCGTTTTGGTATCTCGCCTACGTCTTTTGCTATCTTCATCTTCAACTCCATCTTCCTCATATTCTTCCTCTTCTTCTTCTTCTTCTGGCGCTAATTCCGTTACTTCGTGAATTTCACTTCCATCAGCTTTAAGGTCGTCTAATACTGGGTCGTCTTCTTTATGTAATGCGTTAACTAACTTTAAGTGGGTCGTTCTTGTATCACGAAAATCCGGTGTTAGCGCATGACTTGTATCTTTCTTAATGTGTTCTGCAATCACGGGTGGGATTTCTCCTTTAAAAGGTCCAAACTGCGGGGTTTTCAATAGCAGTTCTGTGTTTGCCGGCAGTTTTGAAGAAAATAATTTGGTGTGAACCTTGCTTATATCTGGAACACTGGTCAAAGTAGCAGCTGATACAGTTTTACCGTCATACGTTGTGAAGGTTTGCTCTACTGAAAGCTTTTGTGACTGTTCTTTGGGCAACTTTGGATCTGGTGGTAAGTATTGAGGACTAACTCTATCTGATTCCATAATCATATCTGATGGAACACTTTTATCCATATTTTTCTTTCCAAACAAAGCATTCAATTCACTTTCCGTTTTTACGTATACAGGGTGAGGTCTATCTTCTTTTGCATGGTTACTGGGGAAAATCTCCTTTGTCCTATCATTGGTAGATAGTAAGTGATCGGGAGGAGAAGGTATAAACATTGGTTCAAAGCTTTCCGTAATTTTGTCACTAGGGTAAGCGTGATTAGAATTTATGTATTGAGGTTCTTCTCCGTAATCTTCTTCCACGTCAGTATCTTCACGTCTATTTGCATTTTGCTTATTATCATCATCAAAGTCAGCTATTCTGTCTTCACCGGCCATCAATGGTTCACGAATGATAGGCTTGAAACCACTTTCTATCACAATTGAATCTGGCTTGAATCCCGTATTTACAGCAGGTGGAATTGTAGACGCATCTGTAGACTGACCAATAAAATCAGATGATTTAATGTCACTTTGTGGTTGAGGCTGGTCGTTTATTACTCTTACTCGATGGGTAGTTGGCTGGTGAAACTCTGGGCCTGGCGTCGAGGGCATTCTCATTCCGTGTTGCTTAGTTTGTATCATTTGTTGATCTAAGGGTACAGGGTTTTCCATCGGTTTTCCGAGAATAATTTGTCCTGGTTTATTAAAGAATACCGGTGGAATGCTATGTTGAGCTATGTTATCACTAGCTCCAGGTAGCGTTATTTGACTTTTAACAACCTGATTAGCAATTATATCTGTTTGTCCTAGACTTAACGTCTGACTGTGGGAAGGTAATTGAATGTTGTGACCTGGTTTTCCCATAATTATTGTCTGTAAGGGACCATTTGATGGACTAGGTACCTTTGGTGTAGATTTTGGAGGCAATTGATTAAACATAGGTTTCTGATGGTAAACTGGAGGCATTGCTTTCATTGGTGGAATGCTAGGCATGGGCGGTCGATTCATGTTTGGAGGTAAACGATTATTAGGGTATTTTGTAGGTTTTTTCGGAATGCTATGTGGTCCATGTGGATTAGGCAAGGGTAGAGGATAGCCATTATTAACTTTCTGGTATAGAGGTGGTGGTCTTCGCAGCTTAATTTCTGGCGGCACGGGCCTTCTGAAATGTGGCCGCATGTTTGACATAGGCTTATTCGGAGAATTAGGACGTAGCACCGTTTGAAGAGTTTGAGGTTTTTGGTTCGGTGGTAATAAGAAGTTATCCGGTAGCTTTCCTGGCTCCACCACATACTCATCTCCTTCCCTAATTGGATGTTCCGGTAAGAACTGTTCTTTAACATCCTCGTAAACTTGGTACTGGTGTAATTTTTGTGGTAAGTGTGTGATGTTTCTTCTCATTTCATCTTTCATCTGGTCTTCCAAGCTTTCCACTGCCTCGATGACTTCCTTTATTTGTACTTTGGATATCGGCAATTCATACTCCTGTCCGCTCGGATATAGATGGTTCCTATCTGGTTCGGGATACACCTCGCCCGAAAGTCCGCCGTCTGATTTATCACTACTGAAATCGTTATAATTCGGTTTTGTATTGATTATTTTTTCAACTTTCTTGCGTTGATCTAAAAAGTTATTGTCTGGTTTTACCCGGGTTTGTACCTGTATAGATTCTTCGCCCAAGAGGTCTGTGGGCAGGGCTACAGACTCAACGACCCGGCTCTCCTCGGCCTCGGTAGCGTCACACTCGTCTAACACGTTTATCTTCCAGCCAAGATATCGGTGTGTGAAACACTGGAAACAGAGAACTTATGTTAATATAAATTCGAAAACAACTTAAAATTAGAAATCACCATTCATAATAAACCTCATGCGATACAGAGAAGGCTTGGAAGGCTGAAACAGAAAACAGAAAAGTAAAGATTATGTACAAAGCGCGATAATTGTAAGTAAAAAGTTTAGAAATACATAGTAAATATGAAATATGTAAATGACAAATACATATAATAATAATAATTAGATGACGATCGATTGTCATGCAATAGCTTAATGATCATTCAATTTACATCATTTCAATTTCTTATAAACTCTATCGTTACATTTAAAATATGACATTTATCTCAAGCTTGCTCTATTAAGTTTACCATTTTACTATCTCGATGAGCCCCAGCAATAAAAAAAAATCAATTGTATGCATCTTAAACGTTACCTGGTAATAGACAGTATCCGGTGTGTTCTTATCCGGTATCCACGTCGCCACTCCAGGATTGCCTTCCTCACACACGAGGGTCAATGACCGCTGGTAGGCTCCGAAGCTCGGGAACTCGTCAGCTTCGGGGCCCTCATTGTCAGGAGTCCAGTTACAGAGCCGACCCACTCCTGTAGGAGTGAGGTCACCGTTTCTTGCACGTCTCACACCGGCGTAAATTTCGATGCCCTACAAAAATGCATTATAAATTAATTTAATCCTGTAACTTGAGGACAAACTTTAATATTATTCAATAGACGTTCTGACTTACAACGTAATAACATAATACTTAACCAATATCATGATAATAATAATGTAAATTATAATTTTATAAGAATAGAAATAAATTACCATAACACCTATGTTCTAATTCTAATTTTGATAGCAGACGTTTCAATGATATTTTTCATACTAGTTTTTTCATTTTCACACTGTTTTGTGAGAGATATAAAATATGATTCCCCTTTATTGAAAATGTTTTTTTTTTTTTCAAATTAAACAAAACTATGATTATTTATTAACATAACCGTTTCAGTTACAAAAATAGTTTCACAGTAACTTTTTTTATTCTAATGACTTGCCAATAAGTAAGTATTAATTTCATTATCTAAACTCATGGTGAGAGACATCAGAGCATCACGTTTATCTTTATCGATGGAAGATTGTGGTTGCTGGCACGCTTTTATATAAGGCCACCATCTTAGTCCTCGGGAGTAGCAACGCGTCTGTGATCGACTTCGGATAGAACCTATGTTCTATATGAGTTTCTAACAGATGTCGCAGGGCGGCAGTGACCACTTACCATCAGGTGCATGCTTGTTTGCTACTTCAACCAGATAAAAAAAATATTCTACCTTCTTTTCAGCATCAGTCTTATGCTGGTATCCTCCAACGGGGTCATTGGTGATGTAGAACGGATGGTACTTGGCTGGTACCTCAGGGTCGGTACCTCCTTCCACCACGAAGGTATACTTTTTGCCACGAATCACGTTGATCTCAGGAATCAAGAGACCGTTGATATACCACGATATTCCCCAACCGACATGACCTACATATAAAACAGTTGTAAATACCGACATCATTACGCATCCTATTATTCTAACTTGAATGTTGACTTTAATGAAAAAACAACTCGTACTTGGCTAGTGCGTTGGACTATGGCTTAAAAACTTTTTAATTCTGAGACAAGACCCTTGAGCAGCAATGGGACAATAATGGGTTAACGAAAGAAAGAAAATAAAAAAATCTGGGTAATAGCAACACAATGCCGTCAAGATTCTCGCATTCGCGTTTTAAGTACTCGTGGGGTAAAAGAATGGGCGTCTTCTGTTTGCTCGTCAGCTTTCTTTTAATACCGCTGATCATTCACGGGTCCTGTATTTGCGACATGGAAGCGGAAAGTAACTTCCGCGAATAAAAAGCTTTTATTGTATATTGAATTATTTTTATAGTAATCCTTATTTACACTATTACAACTCTGTTCACCATCAGATATACTCCAGTAATACGCTGCAATCTTCTTGGGTTTGACAAAAACATGAAAAAGTTAAAATTGCTAAAAATTCATTAGCAGCTTCTAAATACAATCTAATAGCTCACCAGTGATAGCAGAGTATCCCTGTTTACCGCCAGTAGGTCCCATCTGGGCGTAGAACACACCATCTGGAGGCTCGTAGCACTGGATCGCGGGAATGTCCCAGGGTTCTACCTTTGCGACAGGACGCGGCGTTGGCACTGGGTTGGGTTTGATTACTGCTGCCTGGAATTTCATATTATTAAACTTATATTCCAAATATAACTGCATTAATATTATTCCAAATCTAATATCTAAACTCATGCAACCGATAATTTTTTGAAGTTATACTTCTTAGTTAGTTAATTAATATTTAGAATCGTTATGATTTAAAACTCGATGTACAAAATGCGTTACGAACAACTAGATGCCACTGTAGGTCTTTCTGAATCACGCTAATGATTTTACATGATAGCTTGTATAAGAGCACAAGTTTGGTATATGCGAAACAATTGTCACTTTCGCTTCTGCCCTGTGTGAATTACACGCTTATGTATTTGATATTGAGAGTTTTATTAAATATCTTCATCCTCATTTATAACCGTGTTTCCGATAGAAAAGGGTTTTTGTTCGTCACACACTTTACATTACATTCGTCCCTTTTTTAACGACCAAATTATCTGCTTATGTATAATTATTATGCATGTAAACAGGTCTCCTAATTTACTATCGTATAAGTAACTTGAGTAACGCCAGATTATACATGTCACAAGTAGTTTGCTTTTTGAATTCAGATACAAATTAGCATAGCCACCATGAATCCACGAAAATCTTTGCCTGGATCAGTAAGCTATGCTTTTAATACGCATCTTTTTTGATACGCCGCGAACTGAATCACACGATGGCTTTAGTATCTGTTTCTTAATTTTACATGTCGGCTCGATACCGCGTATTTATGAAAAACACGTCGCCGATAATAATTATTTTAGTTAGATAATTATTTTAGTTAGTTTAAAGATCGAAAATTGTTTGTTTATTGAATTATCAACATTTAATGATTTTTAGAATTGTAATTTAGTTTACCCTCCATAAATTTGTTATTGTCACACCACCAAACATTGTTTTAAAAAGGCGAGCGAAAGCCGGTAGATATAGATTCTTTTTTAACCGTCGAAGCGATTGGACCTCCTCAAGTGTGAATAAATCGAAGAAGTTTACTCCTGTGTTTTACTTGAAATCTTCAAAAAAGGACAATAATGGAGACCCTGGCATCCCTGACGTCACATTTCACGCTATCTCTTCGTTATACACATTTTTAGAGATAAGTAAAACTATTTATAATATTATCAACAATCGGAGGGTTATTTTGTCCTTTACAGTTACCAAGACGATAATCATTACTTTGTTGTGAAGTTTAATATTCTTAGCTGAAAGAAAGAAAATTAAAAGACTTATTCAATTTGAAATAGGTACTACTTAAATACTTTAAAGGCCTTTACGACTTTTTGTCTTAAGATAAACAAAATTGTCTCGAACGCTAAACAGAATTTAAAAGTTTGTGTTGAAAATAGGTAATTTTAAACAAAAGGTGAACAAAGCGAAAATGTAAGCCTATTTTTCAATAGTCTGTTTTAAACCAGTTAAAGCTTTTCATTTATGTGTTACTCTGTAGTTCCGGGATTTGAATAGGGCTACGGTGTCCTCTGCCTATCGTAAGAGACAAGACAATCCCGCGAAGGACGGCGGTATGTGTGGTCACTTACCGTCGTAAAGACCAAACGGAGCGGTGGGCCCAGCCCGAGTCCGATGGGGCAACGCGTTCAGAGGACTCCGTTTGCGTTCCTTTGGAGATCCCAGAGCCCTCTTTGTAGTGCTGAGGACGACATCTGGAAGAGTTTTATTGCGGTAAGAATCTCACAACACATATGTGAGATTCTTACCGCAATAAAACCCTTCCAGAGGTCCATAGTAGGAAGAGTACCTAACGTCAGACGATTAGAGTCCGATCCTTTCATCAAGGTCAGTACTAGTAGTAGTTATATTATTAATTTATTAAGATTCCTCCAAAGAATAATTGTTTAAAAGGCCGAGAAAACGATAACGCTGGCGTACATTGCAATGTATGACTGAAAACATACACGAGAATTGTTTCAAGAAAACATAAGTTTTAACTTGTACTTCTTAGTACAAGTACCGTACCGTAATTGTATGAATTTACAGAGTATTTGCATTACTTATCTTAACGATTTACTATTTTAAATACCATTGAGATTTCAGTTAAACTTTGCGTATATATAGTATGGCGTTATACTCAATAAAAAAACGTAACGAGGTCATTTATCAGTAGATTTTACTCCTCACATTTTTCTCAAACCGTGTCTTTATGTATGCAAATCGTATCTTAAGGAGTAAACTCCAAAAAAAAACAAATCTTTTCAATTTTAAGTAGGTAATACACTGCATTACTTTTAAAAATAAATCGTAACTGGGACTAACCAATATGATTCAAAATAAGTACGAATATTTCAATAAAGTCACGACTTTCCCCTCCCCTCCCTTCCCACGTCCAGTATCACTAAACTCGATAATATGTAAGACGCAAACTGTTACTAAACTAGTAAACTTCTATCGCCCAACTTTTATCAGCAAGAAGTTTCACTACCGGATAACTATTTACCAGGAAATATTTGTGAGAATTCCGGAGAACGCTGAAGATGATCTTACTCGAAAAGTTTGTTGCAGCCGATTTATTTTTAAAGAAAAAATAACTATCTACAAAGAGGTAACGCCGCCAGCATTCTTCCAGCCTTCGCCAGGACTCTCCCAAGAGGCAGTGGTATGTTCTTTTACTTTATTTACTTTAAAAAAATATGTTTTATTTATTTTTAATATTTTGTTTTATATATAGTGTAAATAGATTTGTTTCTTAGTATAACAAATGTTAAATAAATAACTATCTACATATTAAGTTTATGTACGTATCAGAAATACGAGTATAAAAAGTTTGTATTTTGATTGCAGTCAAACATATTTATGAACAGAATTATGATACAAGAAGAAAAAAATAAATGAAAATGAAATACTGTTTGTCTTAGACGAAATATTGTCTATATAAAAGCAAGGAGATACAAAATTTTAATTATAATCTACTTTACACTATTCATCACGGACGTAACCTACTAAATTTAGAACCATGTAATTTCAATCTACGATTTTTCTATGAGTTTACCCCTAAAGGGTTACAAATTGTACTGCTTACTTTTTTTTTCTTTATCTGACTGAAGTAGTAAGCGAGCATGCAGTCCACTTGATGGTAAGTGGTCACTGCCGCCCATTGATCAACTCCATACAGAATATGGATTCCATGTGAATTCAATCGCAGGTGCGTTGCTACTCCCGAGGACTATGATGGTCGCCTCATGTGAAAGTATGTGAAACGCAAGAACTGCTTCACGCTAAAAATAGGTGTGACGGTGGTACTTCTCCGGTCGAACTACACTGGTTCTACCTTTGAGTATTCCATTAGTATTTCTATTTGCACGTACCTCCCGCGGGCAGCAGCTAGTTATGATTAGAGTTATGAATATTAATTCATAATTCATATTAAAATTATTGTGTAAGTAACCAGTGAAGTGTATACCTACTATATAATTGATTCTCATTTCACTTTTTATACTAACTTTTTCTATAATTTATCTGGACTCAGTCGTAATCAACGTACATATCATATCTATAATAAAATAAATATATACATAGTGCCAGAAAATTAAAAGATATATTAATAGAAAAATGCTATTACACGTATGACGAATTCTTAAACGATGATTAAAAAATATAAAAATACAAAAAATATTAATCTTCTAAAGTTATCAGCATTGTAATACAGTGTCTAATTGTAAGTCTTTTATTGATAAATACGAGTATGTGAGTGCCATACATTTAGAACGCCTTAACCGGCATATTCAATTTTTGGCGCCCTTTTTTAAACATCTTATGTAATCAATATTATTGTAACCCAAAAATTGACTAAATAAAGATCTTTCTTTCTTTCTTTTTTTATAACCTATAATTTTTAATCGAATAGCAAGTTTAAATCGGATTTCTCAGATTTATGAAGGAAGCAAGCTATTTACTACTTTTATCACCTTTTTAAGTTCAATAAAATTTAATCTTATCGCCTTCGCACTTCCGAAGCCCACAAATTGTAGCAAGTCATCGGAAGCGGAAGCAAAAAAGAAAGTTATTAAACGGAAATTAGCCTTTTGTGGATAGACTTTCTATCGATTAAAATTGAGGTTTATTTTTACGGACTTCATATCAAAGAAATACTTATATTAGTATTAATTTACAGAATATATTCAATGTCTGTCACACTTATTTAAACTGCAATTAAGTAAAATCAAAACCAATGTATTTTTCTTAAATTTTAAGTTACGAGTATTCTGGTTGAGAAGGAAATCTCCTTAAAAACTACATTTGTACGAAAGCGTTGAAATGTAATAAGTCTTGTAAATGTGTGTCATTATACTTGTAAAGCCGGCTTTGAATTGCAGATCCGAGGGTTTGTGCAGACCATTTCATGTGACAAAGGTTCCTAAGAAGGATACTTCATATTGTAACAAAAGCTTTACATTGTTTTTGGCGGAACAGCGCTGTTTATGCAGATTTTGCTCTCATTCTCTTAGTCCTGGATTTTCATTACACAAATTCTCTGGAGGGTTTCAGTGTAAAGTAAGGAATACTCCTTCAAATAACAGAAGTTTAGTTTAGATATTCTTCAGCTTCTTAGTCACAAGACTTTTGTTATTTTTTTAAGTTCAAACCCATTCTACTTTTGGGGACCTTCCGATTTTTGTATTCTTGTAATGGTTTAGAGTTTTATTAAGTACGCCACCAGCCAACGCCAGGTACGTTGGATCTATACTTAAACTGGCTGACTGATAAACGTCAAATCAAAATTCACAATCTACACATACATTATTATGCCATGTCACACACTAATATGCACATACACAATATGTGTTTATATAACATCAATGACCAATGAAAAGAATTTAAAAATTTATCTCCTAAGGGAACGAAATAGAGAAAAGTTTGTAAGCTAAGTATAGTATCTAAGTTTCAAAACAAAGTTTCAAAAAATACAATACTATACTACTAGGATTTTTTTCCTGTGTCGTGGGTACCATGGACACACACAAGACGAATACACAAACACCCAGACCCAGAACATGAATCTAAACTCATCACCCAGATACATGTCTGGCCGGATCGAACCCGGGACCTATTGCGCGTCAGACCGGTATGGTAACCGCTCCACCACGCGGGTCGTCAAAATTAAGTATATGGTTTTACTTAAATGCAAACTTACTTGTTCTTGGACGGGAGCTCTGGTGGGCACGTCCATGTGCCCTGCTGCTCTGTGCTCGTCTTCTCCTTCCGGCATGGGACAGTTCCATACTGGAGGTCGGCCGAATTCGATAAATTTGTCGCCCTGTGAATCAAATTTTAGGTCAAAAAAACTTTTTAGTAAATACTCTAGATTTAGGCTTGTACAAGGTCACAGTTCAGTTTAGTAATAGTATATAATATAGTTTGCAATAGTCGTGTAACGTTTGTAGTTAAAGATAAAATGAATGAATGAACTTTCTTATTTTTATTTTGGGAATACATTATATTTTTTTTAAATAATACATGTTTTTTTTTATTTGTTATACTTTAATGCACTTTATAAAAGTTACGAAAGGGCAAACTTAATGCCTGATGGCATTCTCTACCAGTCAACCCTGGGTGGATTATAATTATTTTTAACTAATTATTAAGGATACAATTCATTATACGCTAAACTATTAAAATATCTATAAAAAACGCTTATCTAGTCCTTGGTTTGATCCAAAAATCTCATAACTACTGCTCTCCTTGGTCAGTATACTATAACCCTGCATATTTTAAAATGACCCTCCTTAACTGCCCCATAATAACATTTGATGTTGGCTTCAGACATAATGCGTTCGCAACTTGGCCGACAGCCGCGCGGCAACTTGCCAAGTATACGTTCATACTGCACTAACTATAACTTTGCAAAAATGTAGCTCATAACTTTTATATAATACAGATATATTCAAATCGTTAGTATTCAAATTAAATGTTTGAATAAATAAATAGTGTCATATTTATTTCAATTTCTTTAACTTCCTAAATACAACGATGTACACTTCAATAACCTTTTTATTCATTTTTTATAGTAAGTAAATATTACTAGTTAGACAATAATTTCGTAGCGACATAATATTTTTTTGCAATTTTATCAAGTAGGAATAAATGTCAAATGAAAATTTGTAAGACTAGCTGTCCCGACAAACGTTGTTTTGCCATATAAAAAATAATGTTGGCCGATTCTCAGAGATACTGAATAAGTATATAAAATTTGGTATAAATCGGTCAAGCCGTTTCGGAGGAGTATGGCAACAAAAACTGTGACACGAGAATTTTATATATTAGATATTTTTGCTACCATTATTACTCATTGTTACATTAACCCATTTCTAATCAAGATAAGTAATCATACATTTCTGTAGTCCTAAACATAAAATAGTAAATTCATTATTCTTGTAAACACGTTTTAAACCTCATATATGTATAGTTACCCTCTAAAACAGCCCTTTATTGACATTAAAATTGGCATCGGGCTGTACTTATGCGCCCGCAACTTGGCCGACAGTCGCGCGGCTCTCTGCCAAGTTGTACACATTCTGCACTAACTACGGCTGGGTTGGAAGGCAGAAATACAGCCAATAATTTCTGGATAATTTACTAGCTTCCAACTGAGCTAATTCCAATTCTGTTTTGTATCGTAAACTTAGTCGAAACGGACTGTAAATTCAAATTAAATTCTGCTATCGACTTTAATCGGTTCTCTCGGGTTTTGCCTCATAATGTTCTCATTGCTTTGAGTTGCCCAAACACTTTCGTGCAAAACGTTTTGGATTTGATGTTGGACCAAACAAGTATTCTAAATTCATTGAAGACATCTCATCCGAATGTATATATGTTCATAGTGTCATACGTGTGCTTAAAGTACTCATAAAACAAGAAGTCGTAAATTTAAATAAGTATGAAGAAAACTTCAGTTTTGTTAATTTTAAGTTAGGTCAATCTTTTAAAATAATCTTAAGTTTTTGCCAGAAAGATTATTGAAGAATTTATTTTAAAAAATGTATTTCCTAGTTATACAAAATATAATATTACCTTAGTAAAGTGATGATGGTAAGACACTTCCAGCTTGGAGTTGAGTGGTCCTAGAGCCCAGATGACGGCCTGGCTGGTGTTGGTGAGGATGGCCTTGTCCAGGAAGTCGGCGGCACGGAGCGGGCGCTGGTAGGTCACGATGGAGTACCCGTTCACCAGGGCGGCGTTGAGAAGACGGACGGAATTGGCTTTCGGCTGTTTAATTAAAAATTGCTGGATTAATTACTAAACGGTTGTTACCAGGTGGTAGAACCAATGTAGTTCGAGCAAGGAGGTACCACCGCCATACTTAATTCAAGTGTGAATCAGTTCTTGAATGGCTGAAAGTCTTAAATGGCTAAAAGGATTTGGTCACCACACGTATAAATGAGATGGCAATCTTAGTACTCAGGAATAGTTGCTATTCCTGAGTTTCCTGCATTTGTGATTAAATTCTGTTAGAATGTTCTGTATGAAGATGCTTTTTGTTATTTTATATCTATTTTTTTTGTAATATATTTACAATACTGTTTTTTACATGTTAATAAAAGTTAGCTCCAGTATCTTGCTCCAGAATCAAACATATTATATATGTAAAAAATGGAGACATATGTCTATATGGAGATGGTAGAAACCTTTGTGATTCTGCTGCTTTATGTATGCCTGTTTTTACATAATAGATAGAAACTTCTCCAAAACTTTTAATCTTAGTCTTTAAAAGAAGTAGTCTAAGTATCTACCGCGATCGGTAGTTGTCTATGGAAATCAGTGGCCACAACTACCATACCCTGATTCGCGTATACTCTGAACTAATTTATATACTTTTCTTTTTGTTTGTGCACACCAGCCACAATGTATGTGCACAGGGTTATGAGTGTGAACAGCATTCGTTTTGATTGAAAAGTTTAGAGCTCCCAACGGACAAATGTGAACAAAAATCCGAATAAATCCCCCAATGAATTGAAGCACCGAATCCTAGTGAACGGAGGGCAATTTTATGGCCATAATTCTAAGAATTGCCAAGGATACATCTATTCTCAAGTCAGTGAATTGAAAAGACCGACCTCAAATTCGTTTTAAATTGAAATAATCAAAGTTAAGCTGTTCAGCGTAAAAGAAATTAAACCAACTTTCATAATTTAGGAAAAAATACCGCAAGAAACTATTCAGAGCTAATGAAAAGTCTTCGTGGCTTCTTTGGAAAATTCGACTTGATTAATAGTACTTTGACCTTTACTTTTGGTTCATGACAATGAGATAGTTCTCCCAAATTCGATTTTAGTCAAAACTTTCTTATTCACGAGCGATTTCCCAAAAGAATTAGCGTTCGGACTAAGTTTGCCTGAAGTTTAATTGGAACAGGATGTATTATACTTCGCGGCGTTAAGACAAATGTATGGAATTGGTGCTTTGTTTCACCGTCATGGGTAAACGAGTAACGATAAAGAAAAGTAAACAAAAACGAATAAAGTGCTTAGGCCTCGCAATTTTAGTACTCTACCAGAATTGCCCATAGCTATTCCACATAATGATGTAAATTTTACAAGCTTTCTATTAACTTGCAACGTTACAAGCTTACAATAATCAAATGTCATCTATCTCCTAAATAAAGGATAGCACGGAATCGTTGATACTTATTTCAGATCAAGTGAACTAGATCTCTTATAATTTAAATTAATTATCACACAATTATCTTGCTGTAACCTATGCTACTAAGTCAGTTATAAATGTTTTTTTATCTGACTGAAGTGGCAAACGAGCATGCAGTCCACCTGATAGTAAGTGGACACTGCCGCCCATGGACATCTGCAATTAACGTCATACAGAGCATGGGTTCCATCTGAAGTCAATCACAGATGCGTTGCTACTCCCGAGGACTATGATGGTCACCTCATGTGAAAGTGTGCCAGCAAACACACCCTTCCATTGAAACGTAAGAAATGCTTCACGCTAGAAATAGGTGTGGCGGTGGTACTACCCTGGTCGAACTAATAGGTCCAAACTGCTAAGTCAGTTATAGATGTAGCATTCATATCAACGAATTCAAGTTCAAAAAATAAAATTGTAAAAAGTCTTATTTTGTGTTGTTTACTCTTATTTTGTGTTACACTTAACGGTAACGTATCTGTTAAAAACATAACGAACTAAGACCATACCAGCTCTAAAACGTTATCTGAGCTATTTAGCCCAATAGCCTATCGTCCCTCGTTTATCCATTCCAGTATCACAAGTGGGTCAGTGGGAGCCAACAACGTGAACTAGGCTCAGCACTTTGTCTTAACACCGTACAAGCAAACTTACACCTACATACATCATCTGTACAACCCACCCCTAAGCTTCTCTACTCCACTCCACAAAGTAATCTCGTATTTCTTACATTTGCCATAGAGGCGATAATCGCTTGGATAGTCCAGGTGTTTATGGGGTTTCCTGTGTTGTGGGAAGAGCCTCAAGCGAATACGATGCTAAGCATTATGCCAGTTTCACACGTAACGATTGTGCAAGTTTATACCGACTGTACTAAAATGCGCAAATCCGTAAACTTGTACAAGTTTTTAGATTCAAAGTGTCCGCTTAATACGGAATGAAAATGCATATCAAATATATTTATTATAATTTTTATAATATAATTTACATTATAAAAATGCTGTAATAAAATATCAACTTTACTCATGACAACAAAAAATTGGAGAAGTTATGTAACCAATAGGGTTTGTTGGCAAAACCAAGTTGGGGTGTGATACCTGACTTACATTTTGAGTTGATTGAACCTATCGTACTTAGTTCGAATCTAGATGCATCACTGCCACATCTTCTTATTTTTCAGTATAAGAAAAGTCCTAAATTCTACTGTATCATGTTTTGAAATGTGTGATAAGGACCATAACATACTCATTCGAGGAGTTGTAACTCAGTTCTCAAAGGTAGCAAATTCTGATCATTTCATTTCATTTCATCCGTTACAGATGTCCATGGGCGTATTGACCACTTACCGTCAGATCGACTTCACACTCATTCGCTTTTCCATATTAATATATATATTTGGTCCTACTAGTTTTTACGAGTATGTACAGATAATGAAGTATAAATTGCGCTATTTTTGTAACACACATCTGCACAGTCGTCTAAGTTGCGCAAACAGCACGTCTGAGGCCGGCATTATTTAGGTCACAGTCCCACGATATCTATGGGTATATTAGATTAATCTATATCGGGATTGGATTATGATATGACCTCACGTTACTGCGCCCCTGGCGCGGCTCGGTGGTACAAGAGGTAAACTAATTACCGAAGACATATTTACTGACGTGCCGTGGGGGAGACATGAATATTCCAGTGTAATAACCTCCTTTGAATATAATAAGAACTTATAGCTCTCCAAAGAATTGACGGTGACCAGGAATTTCGAAGTTTATAAACTCAAAATCAGCTGTTAGATATATGTACTCGTATGTACGCCTCGCCGAGATTTCCTATATTAGATGTTGTCCAGAGTTTTGTCCGTAAATGTAATACAATTAAAAATATAACTTAAAATTATAGAAATTGTAGCAAAACTTACTAAGTTGTAGAAAATTCTATTACCTATCACTTATTTTTATATTTGTTCCATTTTTCTAGCAACCTTTTCCAATATTTTATTGTACTGTCAATTAAAACTAAAATCTATGTCACAGTTATCCATGGTTATTAACCATCGCTCAGCGAGCTATGGAGAGAGCTATGCTTGGTATTTCCCTGCGCGACAGAATTCGTAATGATGAAATCCGTAGGAGAACGAAAGTTACCGACATAGCTCTCAGAATTAGTAGGCTGAAGTGGCAATGGGCAGGCCACATCATTCGTAGGACAGATAACCGATGGGGTAGAAGAGTCCTCGAATGGAGACCACGCCTCGGCAAAAGGAGTGCAGGCCGCCCCCCGACCCGGTGGACTGATGACCTGAAGAAGACGGCGGGTAACCGCTGGATTCAGATGGCTCAGGACCGGCCGAAGTGGCGCAGATTAGGAGAGGCCTATGTCCAGCAGTGGACTTTCAAAGGCTGATGGATGGATGGATGAATGGATTAACCATTTACTTTACGTTACCTCGTTATTATAGGAAATTTGAGGAAACATCTCTCATATTGTATTACTGTTTTCCTTAAAAGCGGGCGACGCATTGTCACTCTGCACTCTGGTGTGACAATAGGCGACTTCTTACTATCAGGTAACTCGTCTACCATATCCTTAGGTAAATTACTATAAAAAATATCATGTATTACCCCTCCAAGCCTGACGTCGGGACAGGAACCCCGGACCCCGGCGCACTGGCTCTTAGCATCCAGGTAGTAGTCCACAGCGTGTCCCATCAGCGTGGTCTTGTTGACCCACGCCACTGCGGGGTCCCCTCCGACCATCTGCGTCTTGTCCGTGACGCCCGACGGACCGAAAGACATGTACTCGCCTTGCTCTGTAAGATTATATTTATTGTTAGCTTAGCTTATTGTTTGCTCTCTGCTTTAAAACATTTAGTTTAAAAGTGTCTGAATATCTGTTCATAGATATTCAGAGACTCTTAATTCATCAGCCTTTTGAGGTCTCACTGCTAGACACACACATCCTTACCTTTCGGTCCAGAATCCTACAAATTAATTTACAACCACGACTATCGGCCCAAAATATAAGACCTGCTTATGCTAGCAATAAGTATGGTTGTGGTATCGAATCATCACCATCTCATGTTGTCTCATGGAGGTACCACCGCCACACCTATTTCCAGCGTGAAGCATTCCTTGCTTTGCAATGGAAGGGTGTGGTTGCCGGTACACTTTTATATGAGGCGACTATCCTAGTCCTCGGCAGTAGCAACGCGTCTGTGATTGACTTCAGATAAAATCCATGTTCTATTTGAAGTAGAAAAAAAAACTTACCAAGCTTAGCGACCAACTGCATCACGATGCTGTCTCCCGCCACGGCCCAGCGCACTTCGAACGCCAGTTCGTCATACAGGACTTCGCAGTTCAACTTCGACTGGAAACAAAAGATATTCTTTAGATAGGAACTTCAAAGTAATTGAAAAACTGTGACAGATTTAATTTACCCAATGTTAGATACAAATTTCTATATAAATATTACTTAGTTAAATAACTTGAATAGAAAATAAAGCCAATGTTAGACACAAATTTCTATGTAAATTGTTTCACAATATTTCTAAGTTAAATAACTTAAATAGAAAATAAAGTAGGTACTTCTAACTAATACTACTACTAAAAATTCTCTTAAAAATAAATTTTCAAAGTAGCAAATACGTAAGATGATAATTGATAACATGTTCTCAGATTGATAATTTCTATTATTTTTTTTAGCATCCTTAAATAACGTGAAGACAAATCCACGATTCTATGGTTTCCTTTTTAAATAAATTCTTATAAGGACATAAAAACACCTATAAGACAATGAAAATTGAGTTGACTAAGTTATGTTAAGTAGTTTGTAAAGTATTAGATTTGTTCGGCTATAATATGTAACTCAGTATAGAGACCTCAGAACTGACTTTGTTTTCGAACTTAGGGAAATATAAACACATTCTTTGGTGTCGTCGTCAATCGAATATCGCAGGGCTCGGGTCGCTTGTTAAAATAAATGGACTTAAACTACGGTTTATAGCGCTCACCAATTACAATTTAGTAGACTTCACACTGCAGTGATAGCCTAATGGTTGAAACTTGCCCTTTCGATCGGGAGGTCCGAGGTTCAAACATAGGCACGCACCACTGATTTTTCTAAGATTATGTGCGTATTAGAAATTAATTAACTCTGCTCGGTGAAGGAAACATCGCGAGGAAACCTGCACACCCGAGCGTTCTTTGAAAAAAAAAGAGTTCTCGGAGGTGTGTGAAGTCCACCTATTCGCCCTTGGCCAGCACTGTGGACTATGGCCTAAACTCTCTCATTCTGAGAGAAGACCATGGGCCAATAATGGATTGACATGAGAGAGACTTCACACTTATTTGAGAAAATTTGAGGAAAATCCTCAGATATGTAAAATTTTCACCATTAAATTTAGTGAGTAATAAATATTCATACATTATTGCAAAATTGGAGGTGAGTGGCTTTCCTGAGATTCGAACCACGGAATCCGTTAGGAAGAAATAATTTTAAATAAACTTACTAATAGTTAGGTGGTAGAACCAGTGTAGTTCGACCGGAGAAGTACCACCGTCATACCTATTTCTAGCGAGAAGCATTTCTTGCATTTCGATAGAAAGTGTGGTTGCCGGCACACTTTCACATGAGGCGACCATCATAGTCCTCGGGAGTGGCAACGCATCTGTGATTGAGTTCAGATGGAACCCATATTCTGTATGTAGTTGATTACAGATGTCCATGGGCGGCAGTGACCATTTACCATCAGGTAGACTGCATGCTCGTTTGCTACTTCAGTCAAATAAAATAAATTGGTATCAATAACATAAAGTCTATTTCGACAACGGAACTTCAGTATGTGTGTCGAAACATACACCGCTTTTCATTCACCAATTGAAACCAAAATCGTATACAACTCAGTAAACAATTACAAAGATAACGCGAGTATAATAACTAAATGACATTCACCCACTTAATTATGATTATATCAGTTATTGCAAACTGTGTTATGGATACATTACGGCTTTGTTCGTACATTCAACGCTGTGGGAATTAATGAGATAACACCAATTGGGTTAGTTTATCCGGATAGGAAACGTTGCCGCTTGTGGTCTATACACAAAGTTAAGCAACGTTGGCCGAGGTCGGAAGTTGGATGGGTGACCGTCAGTGGCAGTCATGCGTGCTTCCATGTTATAAAATACGTTTATCAACGACCGATGACATTGTTATTAATAACATCAGTTGCTAAATGTTTAATAAGGCCCTTGTCCCTTGTTTTTTTCCTCTTCGAGGATAGTACTATTTATCTTCTATGAGGATATACTTAGTCAATGCTGATGCATCATAAGACCGCGATTTTAAAGTATATAGCTCAAATATTCCCGACTATGTAGTTTACATTGTTTTGCTTGCAATCTTTCATATGTGTCGACAACCCATTATTGTCCCACTGCTGGGCACGGGTCTTCTCTCAGAATGAGAGAGTTTAGGCCATAGTCCACCGCGCTGGCCAAGTGCGAATTGGTGGACGATCTTTCATACACCATCTTCAATATAACCAAGTTTAACCCAACAATAGGCAACAGTAGTACATTTTCATTATATGAACAAGTACTAACTTTGCCCAGTTTTGGCTAGTGATGTAACGAATGTATTAGTTGACATTCGCGAATGGGAATACAAATATCCCCTATATATTCCCGTATATTCAGTTTTCTTTTTAATTTGCTGCCAACGTGGGCGCCAGTAGGTTTATTTTCGGGAGGTGCATCTGCGTCTACATACTTTGACATTTTTTTTGTCCTCCAATTGCAATTCTACATTCGCAAAACATTTGCACAATCTTTGCGAATGCAAATGCGAATATTCGTCACATTACTAGAACATACGACCTTCTCAATCAATAAGTAAATCTATTGTTTTGTTTCATAACCGTAGTTTAAAATCACTGTGAATGAGAAGAATGATTTAAACATGCTATCAGATTTTTTAACCAATAGCAGAGCAGTATTTTAAATGCTTAAACGATCCGTCAAATCGGAGGGTAGTATCCCTACGAGGGTAGTATCACCATGCTCCGGAAAGCAGTGTGGCGCCGTGAGCGTTGTCGAAGCGACATCCGCTAACCGGCTCGTAAAAATCATGTAATGTGGAACTTATTACTTTTAATTATTTGTGTTAATTGTGAATATATAATCTATTTGTGATAGATATCACACGTAAGTACTCTACTACGTACTTAGTACTAGAATATACGTACTCACGTATATGTGATATATAATAGATGATGTTCTCGCCTATAATTGGCATGCATACATGCATGTAAACCAACTGTACAATACTTATCTTATGATTTTTGTGTAGTGCTGTCGTTGTATAAATAAATAGATACTAAACGTGTGTGGACTAAAATGATTCCGTCAACTTCATTGCTGGTGTGTGTGCATGTGTTGTGTGAAGCCTTGCTGGGATCCTGGAAGAAAGAGGAGCAACTGGCAGACAGTACGTGGCTAACCGTAAGTAGAATCCTTATTTCGACAGCAAGTTAGATAGCCCCATAATATTTTGTGACTGCCTATAAACGCCCGAGGTCTCGTTTGACACGGAATATATGACCGGGACTTACGGGAAGGTTCTCGCACATGGTACTATTATTTGCGCCTAGATTGAATTGACCTGTCCTATAAAATACTTTCGTCTATTGTACGGAGCCTATCATATGTAAGTATTGTAAGGTAGGCGACACAAGAAATTTATTACAGCGATTTATCTAATATACCCATTTTACATGTAGCGTGAGCGTAGCGTGGCGAATAATTTACATAACGACCAAATTGTTTTTAAAGTGTGACATGTCATGAATACATCATGACATGCCCACTCCATGTTAAGGATTCTATAATTGCTTTTATGTTATACTAGTTGACGTGGTAAACTTCGTTCCGCCTAAAATCTAAAATTATTAGTGTTTCTCCACTATATTATGTATGTATTATACATAAAAACCTTCCTCTTGAATCAGCCTATCTATTAAAAAACTGCATTAAAATCTGTTGCGTAGTTTTAAAGACCTAAGCATACATAGGGACAGACAACGGAAAGCGACTTTGTTTTATACTATGTTCTGATAAAAGATGTAAAAATAATAAGTCATGTTAAATTAATGGCAGTGTCATGGAAATAAAGTATTTAAGAATAGTGATTAATATAACGTACAGTTACCCAGTTACCCATTCAATATTTATAGATATGACAATGCGTTGAATGCAATAAAATAATGCAACAGATTATATGAATGTAATGGGAGATATTATAATTCAATATTTTCTATTTCTAACATTTTCGACATAAATCAATATGCCTGTAGGTATATAACTTTTTAACTCGCTACCGCCTATGAGCAAACCATACCCTTACATCTAAAGGTCACAGGCGATTACAACGCGCCGCGTCATCAGATATTTTGCCACATGGCCGGTTGCCATGGCAACGGACCGCCAAATTATGCCACAGGCCCTTTGTTGCCTTTGTTGGCTATAATAAAGGAAAATGAACTCATATAAGACTCGAATCTTACTCTCCTGCTGTTACGGGATTATCTTTCTCTTATGAATTAAGTAGGTATTACTATAAATCATAATATTCGTTCCTTTGCCAAAATAAGCAAAAGTAACGAAGTTATAATAGTATCTAAAATATGTACGAAGCTGATTTGAATTGCAAATACATACTCATCAAATCATTCTAATCGAAAAATGAAATATGTAATGTACATTAAAAGCCTTTAAGCGAATATTTGTATTAGTATGGACATGCATTTTGCGTTGATTTCGATGCTAAAATTATACGCGAATCAAAGCATTTCTATTTTTATTTAAAATTATGAATGACTTTTAGTTTTTTTTAATATATTATTTTATTCCTAAAATAGCATACAGTCAACTCGCGGATAAAAAGCTCCCGCCGCTGAAAATAACATTAGTTCTACTTTGACGACCAGCATGGCGCAGCGTTTATAATACCGGGCTGACGCGCAGTGGGTCCCGGGTTCGATTCCCGGCCAGACAGGTGTCTGAATGATGAGTTTAGATTCTTGTTCTGGGTCTGGGTGTTTGTGTATTCGTCTTTGTGTGTGTCCATGGCACCCACGACAAAGGAGAAAATCCTACTGTGGGGCTATGTAGAAAGCTTTTTTTACTTTAAGTTGAACATAGATGAGTTGCCACCCTTGATTGCTAAATTGAAATGACTCTTATAAGTTTATCTCCCCTAACATCCATAAAGAAAAACAAAGGAGTAGTTCACTTTATTGCTATCATCACTGTATTACCTATAATGTATCCGGAGACATGTAAGGTTCTAAGTTTCTTGCCGGGTCTTGTCAGTTGAGAAGGAGATCCAATCGTGTGCTAAGATTCAAGGTGGTAGAACCAGTGTAGTTCCACCGGAAAGTACCACCGCCACACCTATTTCTAACGTCAAGCATTTCTTGTGTTTCGATAAAAGGGTGTAATAGCTGGCACACTTTCACATGAGGCGACCATCATAAACCTCGGGAGTGGCAACGCATCTGTGATTGACTTCAGATGGAACCCATGTTCTGTATGAAGTTGATTACAGATGACCATGGGCGGCAGTGACCACTTATCTAATCAATTCAAAATTTTCAGATATGATACTAAAATCAAAGTTCTACTGTGTACTATTTATGCCGATATCATGACTACCCGATTTTGAGTGTATGAACTGTGATATTCACAGCACATTAAACTGCCCGAACCTAACATGTTATTGGCAATATTATGCATGTAATTATATTATACAGCGTTACAGGGAATTAGAGGGAATGGCCCATAAATCAATATAATTACAGCGTTCGGCCGAGTGCGCAGCTAATTTAGGCATTAATCAATACAGCCCTAATTAAACAATAAACAATATACGGTATACCTTTTGAAGGCGATCATTTTCCGCTCGCAGCTACCAATATTTGATTCCATATTGCTTTCAAGCTAAGCGGATTGGTAAATAAAGCGAAAATATGGTACAAGTTACGAAAGGATTAATATTACTTTCGAGCATATGTTGTACACAAAGATATTAAGTATAAATTGCCTTTTATATATTATTTCACTCACTGCCGCCCATGGACATCTGTCATCAACTTCATACATAACATGGGTTCCATTTGAAGTCAATCACAGATGCGTTGCCACTCTCGGGGACTATGATGGTCGCCTCATGTGAAAGTGTGCCGGCAACCACACCCTTCTATCGAAACACAAGAAATGCTTCACGCTAGAAATAGGCATGGCGGCAGTACTTCCTCAGCCGAACTACACTGGTTCTACCACTTTGAAAACATAAATCATACAGTAAACCTAGTGGTGAAAGGCCACTGGCAAACATGGACATTTGTGTGATATGGTCTCGGGATGCCAAATTACTCTGACCGAGGTTAATCACAGGTACAATGCTGTCCCTGACAACTAGTTTAGAATGTTTTGATAAGTAAGAAGTATTCTTGAATCAGTCCTACATGGATCCTTGGAATCCTAATTACGTTACATATATTAAATAAAATGAAAAGCATACAGATTAAACAATTAAATTATTCATCTCAAAGAATCTATTCTTTGAGATGAACTCAGGGGGTCTGTCTTTTACTTATATAATTAGTTATTTTTTAATATATCACTGTAGTATATATTAAAATCCAAAAGATAATAAGTCTTTGTCATAATTTAGCATCTCTTGAACGTTCAACATATGCTAAGAACCAGAATCGATTTCAAACGGGTTCAAATTCCAGCATTTACACAATCGAATTCGTACCCAGAATACCTTTGACGGTAAAAGTGACTAAGCAGCGGCTCTTGCATCAAATATTTATGGCCGAGAACGTCTAGCCGAGCTAATTCCATGTTACGATTGGATACAAATCAATGATTTAAATTCAGACGTCTCGATGAAATATTCAAACTTTACGTTTGACTAAAGAGTCTACAAAGACAATTAAAGATGTAAAGAATAAATTATGTATTTTTCAAGGTGGTAGAACTCAAGGTGGTAGAACCAGTGTAGTTCGACCGGGGAAGTACCACCGCCACACCTATTTCTAGCGTGAAGCATTTCTTGCGTTTCGATAGAAGGGTGTGGTTGCCGGCACACTTTCACATGAGGCGACCATCATAGTCCTCAGGAGTAGCAACGCATCTGTGATTGACTACAGATGGAA
Source organism: Spicauda simplicius (assembly GCA_949699795.1). Taxonomy (NCBI): domain Eukaryota; kingdom Metazoa; phylum Arthropoda; class Insecta; order Lepidoptera; family Hesperiidae; genus Spicauda; species Spicauda simplicius. The sequence goes on along the minus strand of OX453079.1, from coordinate 190,465 downwards.
CCCATGTTCTGTATGAAGTTGATTACAGATGTCCATGGGCGGCAGTGATCACTTACCATCAGGTGGACTGCATGCTCGTTTGTTACTTCAGTCAAAAAAAAAAATGTATCTGTAGTATCTATTATAGCAGTAATATATGGCTTATATTATTACTAACATGCTTTAGGTTTTTGTATTTATGTTTGAATATAAAGTTAATAAAAGTTGAGTGAATAAAAATTTAATAAAAGTGTCCCTTTTAATTTTATAAAACAATGTTTAATGTGTAATCATTAAAATGTAACCAGTAAATCGTTTATATTTACGTACTTTCCGTTAAGTAGGTACTTTTTTCTTAAGGTTACCCAAGAAATAGAAGCAAATGTAATCACTACATAGTAATCGTATAAAACAAAGTCGTTTCGCGCTGTCTGTCCTTATGTACGTTAGATCTTTAAAACTACGCTACGGATTTTAATGCAGTTTTTTTAATAGATAAAGTGGATCAAATAATATAGAGGAGGAAGAAGAATACATAAATAATATGGAGAAGGAACACTGATAATTTTAGATTTTTGACTTCACCGACCGGGGACCGAGGTTCGTGTCAGCTAGTATTTTATAAACAGTAACTTACTTCAATTTTTTTTATCCGTTTGAAGTTAGGAAACGTGGTTAAGGCCGTCCATGGACATCTGTAAGCAACTTCATATAGAACAGACCTTCTATCAGAAGTCAATAAGTATGTTGCTACTTCGGAGGGCTTAAGACTACAGTCCAATTAGAAGATGATAACGGTCGTTCGCACCGCTAACATGCCGACACCTATTTCTGCTTATAGCAGCAGTTTTAAGCGCTGCTATGTTCTGTTTCTCAAAAGATAATAGTTTAATTGTTGACTAGCTCTTATCCCCCGGTTTCGCCCGCATGGTCAAAGGGAATTACCATTAGCATTTGATAGCGTGATTCAGAACTTGCAGATGAATTTTACTAACGCCATCTATTAACAACGCCTGGAACTACTAAATATGTATCAAATAAGAAAACATCGATATTTCCATGTGAATGAGAGAGCGCGGCATTCTCCCTCCTATCTCCCAGCATATAAACTACATCATATTATAGCTATGTGGCGACGTGATAAAGGAACAAACAATCATACCTTCACATTTATAATATTAAATAGTATGAAGTAAGTATGCATAGTATGGATTTATTCACACTGTTTTTTGTTTGTTTTTTATTTGATGTGGGAATATTTTTTTCAACATTTAATGAAACATAGAACCACGATGATAGGATACTACGAATCACATCTTCCCAACTTTACAGTGCATGTAGTTTCGCTTGCGATCCTGCAAATCTCAGGACATACGAGAGTCAGAGCAAACTTCTACCTAAACCACCTGATTAATGATGACCACAAGCCTGTGTAACGTATCACAGGGATTATTTGGGTTCTGGTTTGAAAAGGGTGGTAAACTAAACATACTTTCGAGGTGATTTTAGTTCTTAGGGATAGCATAACGTGTCTGTAAGCTTTAAGCAGAAATAAAGTCATATGTGGGAGTAATCTTCCATATTATTCATGACCGGCATTGATCACTTACTATCAGATGAAAAACGTGTTATTTAGTTTTTTTACCCGACTGCATCAGAAGGAGGGTAATGATTTCGAGCGTATGTATGTTTGTATGTATGTCCATTTCTTTGGCACGCTACAGCCCAAACGGCTTGACGGATTGTAACATATGACATATCATTTAAAATGACTTAGGCCTCTAGCGCATGGCGTATTTTTAACGCGCAGACGACGCGCTGGTAACTGACTTCAAACGAGATTTGAACGCAACCTTGTAACCTGAGCACACGGGGTGATCGTGATACGTGCGTCGACTGCGCGAATATACGCGCAGATATTGCGGTACATAAAAGATGGTAAAAAATCTAAATGTATCGATTGTCATCCGCGCGTTTCACACGCTCGTTTATATCGTGTTTAACGCGCGTCGTCTGCGCGTTTGAAATACGCCATGTTTTAGTGGCTTTAGTAGTGAGAGTGCATAGGCTAAATTAATTTTAAAATATGGCCTTTGAAAACAAAAAAGGGAGTGCAAGGATTAAGTAGACCATTACAAATATATATCTATTTTATTACTTTTAAATTAATGTTTTTTTTTAAATGTTTTTTTATGTATTTATTAATTTTCATTAATTATTAATCTATTTACAGTATATACAAAACAAAATATTAAAAATAAATAAAACAAAGAGTCCACTTCACTGCCTCTTGGGAGAGTCCCAAGAATGCTGGCGGCGTTGCCTCTTTATATTGCTAAACTGATTTTTGGCCAAAATACGCACCAGCCCCAAATAATGTTTTGATGCAAATTCCCTTAAAGCATTGAAATTAATAAATAATTACAAAAAACGAAAAGCGATCGATTCGTTTTAAGCAGTCGTTTTTTATGCTGTTACTTGTTAACTTTATAAAAAAACATATACAAATATTGTTGTCCAAGCACCGCGAAGTCGTATTTCCGAGAAAATAAAATATTTACGCTACGAGCGACGCTAAGCTAATTACGTGACCGACTTGATTTGTGGAAACAAAAATCAATACGAATTACTCTTATGAATACTACTTATTATTTTACCAATGAGTTGTGTTCCCTTAGCTTATATTAGTTTCGTTCCTATAGTTCCGCGATTAGAATAGGGCTACGGTGTCTCCTGCCTGTCGTAAGAAGCAACTAAAAGGGGCTTTCGGGATTGCGAGCGGCTTGAGTGGGAGCTTGAACGTTCGGTCAGGCGACCTCGCGAAGGCCGGCGATATGTGTGGTCGCATACCGTCGTAGAGACCAGACAGAGCAGTGGGCCCAGCCGCCATGTGAGAAGCCCAGTGAGGCAACGCGCTCAAAGGACTCCGGTTGCATTTCTTTGGAGATCCCGGAGTCCTCTTTGTAGCGCTGAGGATGGTTACCGGTACCTAATTATATTTTAGCGCGGTAAAAATCCCACATAACCCTGCGTCACTTCCACGGCGTCAGGTACCTTTTTAAGGTTTCCTCCTCGAGAAAAAAAAACTTATATCAGATTGTGTAAGCAGCCTAATCTTAGGCTATTTCTGTATTTTTATACAAGGACCTGTTTTCCGAAAGCGAAAATGGAAGTTCTTGGATGTTTTTATACCTAATTTAAAAGAAGCAAACGGGATGCAATCCATCCGACGGTAGGTGGCCACTCTCGCTAATGAAGATTCTGTCTGAAGTCGGTAAAAAATGCGTTGCAAAGATGACCGCCTCATGTAAAAGTCAGCCGGAATTAATATGTCTGCTTCACCATACTTTTCCAATTTTTTTAATTAATCTATGTTGTCCCACTCCCGGGAAAGGTCTTCCCCATATGCCTCCACTGCTCTTTATCTCGTGCTTTTTTGAATATTAGACCTGATCGTCACACCATCTTTTCTTAGGCACTCTCTTCGGCGATAACCCTTTTCAGGTACCCATTGTGTGACGATTCTGGCCCATCTGCTTTCCTGCATTCTGCTGACAGGCCCAGCCCACTCCCATTTCAATTTAGCACTTTTCCAATCAGAACACTTAAAGTTCCTAAGCTGCTATGTTACAGAATAGGTGTGGTGGTGGCTCCACAGTAGGAAAACAAATAGTTCTCTAAATTTACGCCACGCTTACCGACAAAACAGAAAACACAACTCATATCAACGTATTTATCAAAACATCACATTAAATTTCAATCCGCTTCATAAATTTAATCCGGTTTACTGAAAATATATCCAAGCGTTAAGCAGATTGAAGGAGCGACCGCTCTGACATAACCGTAGACCCGCCATCTAATATTTATGGCAAAACGACTGAGTCTCATTCCGTAGCTCCAGCGGTACAGATAATCGATGTTAATACAGTATTTATAATCGTACAAATAGTCTTAACTTTTGTTAACATTTCGTCGTCAACCCATTATTGTCCCACTGCTGGGCACGGGTCTTCTCTCAGTATGAGAGAGTTTAGGCCATAGTCCACCGCGCTGGCCAAGTGCGAATTGGTGGACTTCACACACCTCCGAGAACTTTTTTTTTTTTAAAGAACTCTCGGGTGTGTAGTTTTCCTCACGATGTTTTCCTTCACCGAAAAGCAGTGATAATTAATTTATAATACGCACATGAATCAGTGGTGCGTGCCTGGGTTTGAACCTCGGACCTCCCGATCGAGACGGCAAGTTTCAACCATTAGGCTATCACTGCTATTAACATTTACTTAGGCTATAATGTAATAATTGACGGCCCGCGTTGCGGAGCGGTTACCATACCGGTCAGACATGCAGTGGGTCCCAGGTTAGATTCCCGGCCAGACAGGTATCCGAATGATGAGTTTAGATTCTTGTTCTGGGTCTGGGTGTTTGTGTATTCGTCTTTGTGAGTGTTCATGGCATCCACGACACAGGAGAAAATCCTACTGTGGAGCTATGAGTGTAGAAAGCGTTTTAAGTTTTAAGCGTTTGCAAATATATGAATATCTATATACTCGTATTATATAAGATTGAAGTAGCTAACGGGTTTGCAGTCCAGATGATGGTGAGTGGTCACTACATATATACAGAACAAGGACTTTATCTGAAGTTAGTCACAGATGCGTTGCCACTCCCAAGGACTAAGATGGTCGCTTCATATAAAAGAGACGACCCCAAAAGAAAATAAAAAAATACATAAATCTTATGTTCTGTCTACAAAACGTATTCAATGTTTTGTTTGGTTTAAGGGTTTTGTACCCTAAGAGTAAAATCCGGGACACTATTACAAAGCCGCTGTCTATTTACCTAACACAGGAATCTATCTTTAAAAGCTTATAATATACTAGATATTTTACAGCAAAATACATATTGTTGTAATGCTAGACAGAATGGTTGCCATAACACGGAAGACTTGCAATGTTCTAAATAAAGAGGCATCAAAGAACTGGTATTTTCGATTTTTTTCGCTTTTTCATACATTTTAATATGTAACCATTACTATTGATTTGCGGTTTTTGGTTTCTTTATTCTTTATGCCGATATTTTGACCTAGTTACAAGAATCACGGTCAAAACGAAATCAAAATAATTAAAAATCAGATATCAAGAGTACCCATTACATTGTAAAAGGATTTACATTTACGTCTCGTCAACCCATACCATACCCCACGTCGAAGGTGGTAGAACCAGTGTAGTTCGACCGGGGAAGTACCACGCCACACCTATTTCTAACGTGAAGCATTCCTTGCGTTTCGATAGAAGGGTGTGGTTGCCGGCACACTTTTATATGAGGCGACCATCATAGTCCTCGGGAGTAGAAACGCATCTGTGATTGACTTCAGATGGAACCAATGTTCTGTATGAAGTTGGTTACGGATGTCCATGGGCGGCAGTGACCACTTACCATCAGGTGGACTGCATGCTCGTTTGCTACTTCAGTCAGATAAAAAAAAAACCATTATTGTCCCACTGCTGGGCACGAGTCTTCTCTCAGAATGAGAGAGTTTTGGGCCATAGTCCACCGCGCTCGCCTAGTGAGAATTGGTGGATCATTTATACGTACTATCTATAAAATAACAAATACTGAAAAAAGCTCGATAATACGCAATTCTCGGTGTTAGAGGTCGAGTCGCACTCTGCCAATTATTTTTCGCCAAATAATGTCTGTTGCTGCCGAGCGGTCCCGACTTTGAAAAGTTCCATAAATAGTAGAATGTGAATTTCGTCTCCGTAGTCACCATCGACACACTAAAAATTAATAAATATAGGTTTTAAAAGAACATAATAAATTTAATTAATACTATAATTGTGAAAATTTGCGAGGATATGTTTGTGACTCTTTTACGCAATTTACTACTCATCGGATTTCGCTATAATTTGGCACACAGTATTTGATCTGGATTAACAAATTGAATACTCATTACTATGGTATTACTATAGTATTTTGGTAAACGTGATGGAAGCAAGCAGAGTCGTGGAAATAAACCAATATTAATATTAATAATAAAATTGTTGTGGAAAATGAATCGATTGGCGAGTCAGAAAATTGTCCGCAGCGCGCTCCGTCCATGAATATTAGATTGTTGTCGATCTATAGTTGCGTCGCCCTGGTTCTATCAATTTATTGTTTGAGTATAAAGTATAACGTTTTCGAACAAAATGTTTATCTGGCTTTGATTTTAGTATAATAAGTTTTTTTATGATAGTTTAAATTAAATCCTATTTACAAAATCTTGAAAAGGGTGTTGGAACATATTTTTTATGTCTCTTTTTTACTTACCTTGTACATGTCCTATTCTGATTTAGTTACGGAAGTCTAATTCGGAGTAAAAGAAACGTAAAAAAAAAAGATTTCAATAGTCTCTAATCTAACTAGTTGTTGACCCGGTGAACTGCGTTTCGCCTAAAAGTCAAAAATATAAAATTATCCGTGGTCCTCCACTATATTATGCATGTATTATCCATCCTTCCTCTTGAATCACTCTATATATTAAAAAACTGTATAAAAATCCGTAGCGTAATTTTAAAAATCTAAGCATACATAGGGACAGACATCAGAAAGCGACTTTGTTTGATACTTAATTTAATCTAACATGTTATATGATAATAAGATTCACAAAAAAATATTATTTGCTAAATCGATATAAGTATACATATCGCTGTTTTGCGTAAATATCTACACCGAGTTCTAAGTTTAAAAATATTAATTAAGGACACAGTTTTATTCAAAATCATATGATTGCATAACTTCACCGCGGTTACTGTCCTTAAAATCATTTTACTTCATTCAATTTTATTTATCTATTAAATAGATAAATAAAATTGTTAATTTTTACCTGGCCTGTAAACTTTCATTTTTGAGTAGTCTTTTTATTAAATTCAAACAGCAATATGTATTACCCAAATAAAATATAATATATGTAACATCCAGTTCTGTTAAAAAAATCTTTGCATTAACGGATTTGTCATAACTTTAAATTCCCTCAGAATCGTAAAAAGCTCATATTTAAATTCAAAGCCGCAAACCATTAAACATACTCTCAGTCGACAACCAATACCGTCATAGCCATTCCAGTTATTCATTTGATATTTGCAATCCGCTGTTCCCATTTCGGGAACGAGTTTTGTTATCTGTGAATATTTGGTTCGCTTATCTGTATCAATATATTTAAATTCAAGTTGCTGATGAAAGCCAATAACGGCTGAAAGGCAAGAAGCAAGGGCCAAGGGCCAACAAGATAAAACATCGTATTTGCTTACTTTAAATCAAATCAAAAATCTTTATTTGCTAAATAAGGTACAAATGTATGGTAGTATGTCTTTTTAAAAGAAGATCCTATCATTTTGCCATTTCGGCGTGCAAATTGTTATGTAAATGACTATTTTATTTTTATTGTAATTGTGTACATAATATATTTAGAAGAAATTACAATTCAAAAGTAAATATATTTATAAACCAAAAAGTTACTGATCGAAGTTATTAAATGTGGGCTAAAAGGCAAGAAGCTAAAGCTGTAAAAACATAGAATTATACTTTTTTTAACTCTCAAGGAACAAATAACAATATGAGTGAATTAGATATTTATATATTTCACAATTACAGAAAACAGATATTATAGAGTTAAGTGCTTAAAGTTGAGCTAAGAAGGTAACGCCGTAAAAACAATATATATAAAATGGAACTATAAATTTCTTATCTCAGAAGGAAATTACCAACAGCCACTCGATTGATTACTCAAATGACTTACTATCTAAACTGTACCGGTAAATAGTTATCCGTAGGCCTTATATTAACCGAAGTTTTCAAAACTAATAAAAGCAAAACGTAACGCTACATGTCAAAGTTCTGATAAAAGAAAAAGGTGTAGTCTATCCATCTTCAAAGAAAGTAAAAACTTTCATCCATAAAAACGTCAGAACAAATTTGTCGGAATCTTGTGTGTTTGTCTTACTACCAATAATTGAATATGACCGTTCATTGTTTGTTAAATCTTATATATTAACTACCATTATTTTACATTGGAAATCATACTATCATCATATCATCGTACTAATATTATCATACTTGATCATACTAATATTATAAGGCGAAAGTTCGTCAGTGTGTGTGTTTGTTACTTCTTCATGTCTTGACGGCTAGAGCGATTTTCATAGAATTTTAAAGGGGGTTAGCTGACACTCTGGATTAACATATGGGCTACTTTTTACTGTGGAAAAATATCTTACTCCCACGGGACAATCAATACATCGATCTTTTTAACGCTGGCGAAGCTGCGGAGTTCAGCTACTAATTTAATAAAAACATAGTTGTGGAATCGGGACAATGTACTGAAGTCTTTAAGTGGACATAATATTTAAGAAGCTGAGGAAGGTTAACTAAAATGTAAACTTTTTATGTCTCGTTGCATGTGATTGAGATACAACTTAAGGAGTGGACTCCAAAATCATTGTACCGTGGATAAGTTATTTTAAATTGCATTTACGATAAAACCTTGCAAAAATAATATATCGTCAGGTGACAAGAAAAACTTACTAACTACAAAATTGTATAATCCCGATTTTTTCGCTTAATACACTATTATTACGTAAATAATATACGGATACAATAACCTGTAGATATTTTATTAAATGACTTCAGGACATTTCATATAATTAAATGAAATTTTGGGACAAAATATTGTTAAATGCTGATAACTTCATGTTAAATATTCTGTAGTCAGTGAGTTTTTCCAGTCACCTGACGATATATTTACTTTTAATCGATCTTTGATGTCTATCAAAGATCGATTAAAATTATCGATTATTTGTGTCTACAAACCTTATCTTATTTCTTATTAATCCCAACTAATTTCACGAACATGTATTTAAATTTGTATGTTACGCTTTCATGCAAAAATTACAGTTCGTATTTAGCTCAAATTTGCCACACGCATAGTTATGTATATAGTGTATTTCACTACATACTATAAAACAAAGTCGCTTTCCACTGTCTGTCCCAATGTATGCTTAGATCTTTAAAACTACGCTACGGATTTTATTGCAGTTTTTTATAGATAGAGTGTTTCAAGAGGAAGGTTTCTGTGTATAAATACATGCATTATATAGTGGAGGAACACTGATAATTTTAGATTTTTGACTTTTAGGCGGAACGAAGTTCGCTGGGTCATCTAGTATTATATACCTATGTAAAAGGATGTATATGTGTTTGTACTCTTAAAGGGAAAAACTTCAGGTGGGATATCGCTGAAAGGACGTACAAACATATATTATGATCTAGGTTGACATGTAGAATATTAAAAAAAAAAGTTAAAACGCTTTTTACACTCATAGCCCCACAGTAGGATTTTCTCCTGTGTCGTGGGTACCATGGACACACACAAGACGAATACACAAATACCCAGACTCAAAGCAAGAACCTAAACTCATCATTCAGATACCTGTCTAGCCGGGAGTCAAACCCGGGACCCACTGCGTGTCAGACTTGAGGAACTGCTTCTGCCTTATTCTGTCTTTTGTATATAAATAAAAGAGACATTAAAGTAGAAGCAGTACCTCAAGCATGGTTCATGTAAATTTACTTACCCTAAATACAACTATTCGCTCATATTACAATGAAAACATTAATTTCTCTGTAGCACTGGGAAAACAAGGCAAACGATACAACATGCAAATTAGAGCGAGGGTACAGGTGCGAGCGTGTTGCAGCCAGAACTACTTGTCATTTGCAATATTCCGGCTCCCCACTCTACCCTTGCGACGAGAATTGTACCAAAATACGTGTTTTAATGAAACAATATTGAAGTTCACCTCCCCATTCTCCTCTTGTCGATAAAAAATGTTCTCAATGTTTTTTTTATAATAATGAAGTAGCAAACGAGCATGCAGTACACCTGGTGGTAAGTGGTCAGTGCCGCCCATGGACACCTGTAAGCCACTTCAAATAGAACATGGGTTCTATCTGAAGTCAATCACAGACGCGTTGCTACTCCCGAGGACTAGGATGGTCGCCTTTTATAAAAGTGTACCGGCAACCACACCCTTCCCTCGAAACGCAAGGAATGCTTCTCGTTAGAAATAGGTGTGGCGGTGGTACCTCCCCGTTGGAACTACAATGTACCACCTTTAAAGTGTAGTTCTCAAAGTAGGCAATATATTTCGATTAGTCTAAACCGCATCTATGACATAAATCTTGTATGTATATATATATAAAAGGGAAAACTGACTCAATTATTGACATATCAAAATTACATTCAAAAATATTATACGCTGACGACCCATGTGGCGGTGCGGTTATCGTACCGGTCTGACGGGTCCCGGGTTCGATTCCCGGCCAGACAGGTATCTGAATGATGAGTTTAGATTCTTGTTCTGGGTGTTTGTGTATTCGTCTTTGTGTGTCTCCATGGCACCCACGATATAAGAGAAAATCCTACTGTAGGACTATGAGTTTAGGAAGAAAGCGTTAAAAGAAAGTTTATCGATTCCCAAAGTTAATTAACTTTATGAATATTTCAATGGTGTTACCACCGGCCACTTTCCTTAGAAAACCAGCGTCAAAGCCAAGTTAAACGGAACCTCAATATTGCAGAGTCATGTCAGTAACGATAATCCACCTGCTTTTCTGTCAAAAACAACGCGAGGAGACTTTTTACGCAAGAGTTCTCCACAACGTTGTTGAATCTTAAGCTAACGTGATTGACAATTGCTCTGTGGAAGTGTAGGAATCGGTTTTTTTTTCCAAGGTACTTACAGAGAGGTATCACTGCTACACCTATTTTAGCTTGAAGCAGTTTTTGCCTATCGGTGGAAGAATGTAGGTGTCAGCTCATTTTTATATGAGACCACCTTCATAGTAAAAACATTCAAGAGTAAAAACGCATCTACTCGTACAATTAATTTGAAGTAGAAAAATCTATATGAAGTTGCTTCCTTACCAATAGATGAATAGCATGGTTCTTTGTTATTTAAATCTTATAAAAAACATTGTTAGCTAATAAGGAATATACGTAATTTTTAGGGTTCCGTAGCCGAATGAGAAAAATCGGAACCCTTATAGTTGCGTCTGTCTGTCCGTATGTCACAGTCACTTTATTTGGAAACTATTAAGACTACAGAGGTGAAACGTAGGTAAATATATTTTGTAAACCGCTTTCCAGTTTATGTACAAAATTAAAAATATATTAAATTTAGAGGGGGGGGGGGGGGATACATGGAACTGAAAGTCATTTTTTTTCTTATCTACACGTATGACGTATCTATAGAAAGGTCTTTAAAAATGACATTGAGGTTCCGAAAACCATTTTCAAAGTCGATTGTTTGAGAGTTTGTGTCCCCTCTAACTTTTAGTTATAGTATGCTGTAGATATTAAAGAACTCTTTCAATGAAAATTGGTTCGAACAAGATACGATTTACAATTTTCCAAAATATACCACTTTTTCAAAAACTAAATAACATAACTGTAATCCATATAAAAACTATAAAAAGCAATCTTATATTGGTTTTAGGGTATGCAAGTCCGACTCGCACTTTGTTAACATTTCATATCGTAGAATTTCCCTGCTAAGCGTTTTATAAAATAATTAATGAATCATAAAACACAAGGCATTTCGGATATTTCAGAATACTACGCAAACGTTCTTTAATTAAAATTGGAAGCAAACATTAGTTAATTTAAGGATGTACTTAAATCAATAGATTTATTGAACACATATTTCCGGCCGATATTCGCCGCATTTTCCATTTACAATTTTAATCATTTTAATTCAAGTTTGAAAATTTTTAAGCAATATATTCTCGTTATTCTTACGAGGAAAAGTTTCTTGCTCTCGGTCCATTAAAGTTGATACTCATTCGATATCAAGGAAAAAATATTTGTAGATATCTAATATTTTTTTTTATTTTACGTTCTGTGTATTTACGTAATTAGATGTGTGTGTGTTGTCAACCTATTATTGTCCCACTGCTGGGCACGGGTCTTCTCTCAGAATGAGAGAGTATTAGGCCATAGTCTACCGCGCTGGTTAAGTGTGAATTGGTAACTTCCACACACCTCTAAGATTTTTTTTATGTTATTTTTGTATTTATGTTCTCGTCCTAAATTATAATATTTATGAGTTTACAACAAAAACACTCACACACACATACTTTCTACACTCATAGCCAAACACTAGGATTTTTTTGCTGTGTCGTGGGAACCATGGACACACATAAGATGAATACACAAACACCCAGATCCAGAACATGAATCTAAACTCATCATTCAGATACCTGTCGGGCCGGGAATCGAACCCGGGACGCATTGCGCGTCAGATCGCTCCGCCACGCGGGTCGTTAGGTATAAGACTGAAGAAGCAAAGTGATATCTAATAATGTGCAGTTCATATCCATAGATATTTACCGATCAATTACCAATACATAATATACCTATAATATACCCATATAAAACAGGGATTCTAACAACAGCCAATAAGATATGTACTTTTGAGGGCTCAGAACATCGCCTTATATATAAGTCAACCGTAATAAACTGTCACAGTAGAGAGTACAGTAAAGTAACCTATAAAAACTCATATTTATTTTATAAACGATCATGACCATCATTCGCGTCAAGATATGTGTGTGTGTGTTTTATTTTATAAAAGTTGGACTGTCTAATAACTTCACCATATGTACGAATTTCCATTGTATGACCTTCAAATACTTTTGGGGGGTTTCTTCCACGCAAAAACTACTGATCGGATTACACTGAATTTGACACAAATATAGTTTATGCCTCTGTTAACACAGGATACTCATAACTGTGGTAGACGACACCGAAACAACGTAAGTCGCGGTTTTTTTTTATCGTTGGTCCTAACGATAAGACAGACGGGCCACCTGATAGAAAGCAGTCACCGTCGCCTATGGGCATTTGCAACACCAGGGGAGTCGCCAATGCATCGCAGGCTTTGGAGGAGAGCTCTTTTTACACCTTTCTTGAAGAGCCTCATGTCATAGCGCTCCGGGAATACCTCAGGAGGAAGCTCATTCCACATCTTGCACGTTCGCGGCAGGAACGAGCGCGCAAATCGTAACCTACTTATATGTACATCAAAAGCAAACAATTCACTTTAATCTATCTACACGAGTATAATTATAAGCTAGCCTTTATCTCGTGTGCATACTCAGTGATATTCAAATATATAACTGAACTAAAATTAAGATAAATTCACATAATACAGTTTCTAGTGCATGCGGATAGCTCATGCTTAATAGTTAAACTTTATGCAAATAAGCGGACGGGACAGCAGACCTCGTTACGGCTAAGTAGATTACACCATGTGTAATACATTTGGAGATTGCGGTTTAAATGTCCCGGTAGTAATTGCAAACAAACGTACTTTGATGTTTAAAAAATTGATAACGTAGTGGATTTCTGCTAATGATTAATAATCTCATCTCGTCAATGCATTATTGTGCTACTAATGGGCACGGGTCTTCTCACAGAATGGGAGAGTTTTAGCTATAGTTAACCGGGTTTGCTAAGTGAAAATTGGCGGATTCATCGTAACAAAAAGTAACCAGTAAGTTCGATGTCCATTAATAAGTGCAAAATATGTGGCTTTAATTTAATAAGTAATAATACAGTAATGCTAAAAGTGATGTATTACTTCGCAACTTTTCTTCCCAATCGTCTCTTGAAATCATGTAAGTGTATAGTTGTATGTATATAGTAACCTCCCGTTGCATGTCGGAGCTGACACACACGCATATATACGGTTTTTTATTATTATTTTTGTAAGATTCTGCTGGCCGATACTCTAAGTATAATAAACATAGACTAAATAACATAGTGAACAATTAATGTAGCGGAAAACAAGAAAAAGTCATGCTTTTTTCTGTTATTAGACACCGCTACTAACAACATTTTAACATACCCAATTTAAAAATCAAAAGCACTATAACTTCGTACGAAAATACATATTTTTATCAACGGGGTAACTTAAATATTCATCACTCGTGCCTTAAAACCGCCGGCACTACTCTTGTTTTATTAGAAAAACAATAAAAACAGAATTATGAATAAAAGAGCGAGTCTCTGGCAAACTTTATTACCACGTGAGTATTATATCGCTTATAAAATGAGTTTAGTACGTTATAAATGTAAAAAGTTACATTAATATTAACAACTAGCATAGGGTTGGCACACTGCAGTTATAAAACATGAAAATTCTTTGAAATTAATATACATATAATACGTATTAAAATATGTAAATATGTAGCCCTTAGGTACGTTACAAATTTAAAGATTAACAAACAATATTTCAAGGTATCGATTGTACATAATGATAATTATATTGACGTATCATACATATCGTCGCTCGAAGAACAACGCTTAAGTCATTTTAACTGACTTTACACATGAATGGAATATAATAACTGTAAATAATTAATTTCAAAAGCATATTAGTCAATTTTTGTTAAAAATTAACTGTTTATAGATGAAAAGTTATTGTTAAAACGTAATGTTTATATTTTTACTATAGTTTTTACCTTGTTCGGGTTTTGTTTTGACTTGATTGGCGTTCCATACAAACCGTCAAATACCCGCTTTACCAATATTGTTCGATAAGCGACGTATTACGAAGTATAAAAATAACAATTTTAAACAAACAGTGCCCTCAACCCTGTATATGGACATCGATCAACCAAGCAAAAAATATTAAAATTTCGTAAAAAAAGGCAAATAAAGAACTATATCACAGCTAGGAACTTTGTACGGAGTGTTCTCATCACAATTTATTCCCGGAATTATTGTAAACATAACTTGGTCGGTTGAAACGAATGCCCTAACAAATGTAATGTCCTTAAAGTATAAAAACGTTAAAATATAAAGCTGGTTATTCACTAGGTACTTCCAATGAGATTTGTACCATTTTTAACAAATTCAGCCAGGTGAGACATTGTCTCTTAATAGCTGCAAAATTACTGTTCTTGCACTGACATTTTCTGATTTAATTTAGCTATACGACTACTAAGTATTGTAAAGGGTAAATTCTTTTATTTTTACGGTTCAGTACCCAAAGAGTAGAAACGGAACCCTATTACTGAGACTCCGCTGTCCGTCTGTCTGTCACCAGGCTGTATCTCCTGATTCATAATAGCAATACAGTTGAAATGTTTACAGATAATGTATATCTGTTGCCGCTTTAAAACAATAAAAATAGAATAAAATAAACATTTAAGGCTCACATACAACAAACGTGTTTTTTTTTGCTGTTTTAATATATATAATGGTTCGGAACCCTTTGTGCGCGAATCGACTCGCACTTGGCCATTTTATTTTTGAGTTGTTATAAGTTTCGTACATCCATAGCCATTACGGTGAATTAACATAATTTTAACTGCACGGAGATTCGCCACTTAGACGCCATTAAATATTCCCAAAGTTCAGCAAAACATATTTTATACTGCAATTTGAACTCGTATAAAAATTCGAAATGCTAAAAAAGCAGGTATAAACTTTATAAACCAGTACTTCGCTATGAAAAGCTTAAGCTTTTCAAATACAGCTGGATTTAAATTTACCCACGCAAAATTACGGAGATATACATTCATACATTTTTACATTTAATTATTTCGCCCTTCTTGTGCTTAGTGGCATTTAAGTGCAATATCTCTGTTAATCATCTACAGATTCTTATTAACATTGAAAATGTGAAAGATGGTGAAGATGTGTTTTTGTTACTCTTTCACCACCGGTCGAATTTTGATAAAATTTGCCACATACATAGTTTATGATCTAGATTAATATACATAGGATTAAGTATACTATGTGTTAATCTCGGATGGTATAAGTAACCGAAGCGGTAAATAAAACAGCAGGAATAACCTAATTCAACAAAATTGAAATCAGAAAATAGTAGTTCAAAGTAAAATAATTTTGAACCAGATTGCTTACGATCTTATACGAGGTAATTCAGTCCAATAAATTGTATATCCAATAGTGAATATCCAGCTTTCGCTTATACCTAAATGATGATCTCTGATCGAGGGGGAATATATAAAATATACTGGCATTTTCCTGGCATTTCCATATCGGCGAACCCACTTATATTATATCACAATGATACATGAAGAACACCTGCGTTATGTATTAGTGAAACATAGAGACTTGAGACAAAGTGATTTGATTTCAAATGCCTTAGTTTAGGTCATAGTTATTTTTTTCTTAATTTCGTTATTTGATATATCTGCATTTTCAGCGTAACACGATATGTGACTAACAGTAATAGTTTTATTTTTCAATGTATTACTTGTATTAAAATGTAATTAATTTTTATTTAAAACTTTCTTGTAGCGCGCTTTTTATATTCTTCCAAGAAACACCGTTGATTAGATTAACGAATCATGGGGGACGGGGAATAATTGGTCCATCTTCCTTGAGCGTTCTCCATTTTTAGATACCTCATTAAGCTAATCATGCACCTTTATCTAAACCAAATGTGAAAACAAATTTTATCTAAAGCAGATTGGCTTGAGTATATGAGTTTATTATGTTTCTTTAAACATTTTTTTTGGGTTTTTTATACATTCCATGCTTATGTTTTCGGCCATAACTTGCAATTGAAAACAACAATGAATCTTGTTTTACAGAAGCCATAAACTCGACTACGGGCACTGGTATAAAATTCAGTTGCAAAATTTAACCCTCACATATGAACTAACATGAAATCAAATGAAACCTTGCAAAAATTTAAATGATTGCAATAAAATTATACAGTTCCACATTAAGATGTAACTAAATGTAACCAAAAAAATGCAGCAAAATAATGGTCTTTATTCGTAAGACTTGAAGCCATTATGTAAATGTCGCTACCTGACATTTCCGTCGTTTGATTGTGAGGAATATAAATTATTCTGACGACGTAGTCCCACTGCAGCGCTGCTGGGAGCTGAGACACGGCCTCTCGAGGAGAGAGCCTTATTTATTGAGGCCTCCCTATTGGGTTTCTTACGAGTGACATTTTTTAACTAAAGCCTTTTTAA
This sequence comes from Spicauda simplicius, assembly GCA_949699795.1. NCBI lineage: Eukaryota > Metazoa > Arthropoda > Insecta > Lepidoptera > Hesperiidae > Spicauda > Spicauda simplicius. Next base: position 173,425 of record OX453079.1, on the reverse strand, counting down.
AGCATCGCCTATGCACTATTTTTTTCTGTTTTCGCACGTTTGAAGGTGCTTTTTAAAAAAGGCTATATCACTTTGTTGGCATTGTTTAAAGTTTTTAATTTGATCCCTTGCAGAGATATAAAAAATAGTTCTCGCTAATTCACAGACTTAACAATTATCAAAATCTCACCATCTCACAATTTACCGCTTCGTAGGATACTGGACGACTGGCTGGACTATAAACTATGGAGGTTTTGTATAAATTTCAATTTTATTATTATATATGTATGACGGGTATACGTATAGTCGGTAATCTTTTTTGTTTGATGCAAAGTCCTTGATTCATGCAGGTTGATAGAAATATCGACATAAATGTTTATCGTATTGTTAATAGCATATTATTTCATACTTGAGTAAATCATTATATACATAAGTATATAAATAATTTGCTATTTTTTTCTCAGACTACGTACGCGATGTTATCTATTGTTATTTAATTTATTAACTGACTGCTTTATAAATTACAGTAGGGTAAAATTATTATATTAAAAGTTAAATGTAGCTTCACAATTTGATAGCAATATTTCTAGAAATTTAGGTACTGGGGATAATTTATTTCATTCCTAAAGATGTTCACACAGAAAAAGACTTCCAAAAATTTTTTCATTTAGAAAAAACTTTTATCTACTCTCCGTAAAAATAATCTCTGAGTAACAATCATTAGAGTAAGCTCTCAGCCATACTCAGACGCTGTTCTTGAATTATAGAATTTGAGATCAAATAATATTTCTCGAGAAGTTAAGAAAACTTCAGATAAAAGTTTCAAGGTACAAAAAGTGGAGGTGAAATAATGAGTTTTGTACCGACCCGATGTGATTTTTAGAGTTCCGTAAAAACGTTCCGGGTAAAAACGGGACTCTACTCATTAGACAGGTCGTCTGTCCGTCAGGTTGTACCTTATGAACCGTGATAGCTAGACAGTTCTCTTGCCGCCATGACAATAAATATTAAAATCGGAATAAAATTAATATTTAAGACTGGATCCCAAACAAGTATCGTGATTTTTTTTTGCTCGTTATTAATAACGGCAACAAATACTAACTTTAATAATTTCATTAAAATAAAATCAATATTTTAAGGAGGACTCCCGTATAACAAACGTGATGTTTTTGCTGCTTTTTATAGAACGGAACCCTTAGTGCGCGAGGCCGATTCGCACTTTGCCGTTTTTTGCTTAGCTTCGCAGCCATTATGTAAATATACGCAGTGCGTGACATTCCCGTCGCCGGATTGCGACAAACATAAATTATTCCCGCGACGTCCCAACGCATCGGTGAAGCCTGAAAACGCAACCTCTAGGGATGTACAGGTACAGTGAGGTTTACTAAAGTCACCAAATAATCGATTTTATATTCGCTGAATATATTTACAGGAATTTCTTTTGGGAATATTATTTATTTGCTGATAAGAAATGATTATTGGACCGCAGTTCGATGCATGTTTCACGAATGATATGTATACTAAAAATATCATTTATATGTGTATTTTAAAGACATTTGTTTTTACTTTTACGATATCATTTACTTTAATAAGTTTAGAAAGATAAACCGACATAAAGTTAGATTGATACGACACGTACTGGAACATGTTGTTCGTATTTTTGTTATTAATTGGAAGCTTAGATGTTATTTATTCACTGTGAAGTATGTCTCTAAATCGTTTCATATTTATCAGGAGTGGCAATAAAATAACGCAGATGTTCCTCAAGGCTGGGTGAGAGGAAGGGCACCGGCTCGCCGATTACTCCGTATTTATACAAATTGGCCAATCGCATGAATTCTGTCGCAACATATTGAGGATTGAGCTGTCGAGATGATCGGATGAAAGGATGCGATGATGCTAGACGGTTGGGCAACGTCGGTGTCGCAATCGTTCATCGACCGCCGCTTACTGCGGCCCCGACCCTCCAACTAGGTCAAGGTCAATGCTCCTCTGGATCTCCGTGTGGTAACGTCCTTGATTCTCTCCCTCGTATTTGTACGGCAACAAACGGTACCGCTGAGGATCCTCTTCCTGGATTTGGCGGTACCTCAACAGCTCCTGCTCCAGTTGTCGTCTCTGCTGCTCGTACAGCTGCTGCTGGTACAGAAGGTCGTGCGTCTCTCGGTCTAGGCCTTGCTGAGGTCGAAAAACTACATGGGGACTTTGCAACGGTAGATTTTGTTGATAAATCTGTTGATTCTGTGTTTGGCTCTGTTGTTGATAAATTTGCTGCTGAGACTGTGCTTGGTGCTGAGGCTGTTGCTGGAGTTGATGGTAGCTCTGAACTTGATATTGCTGTTGCTGTAGTCGCTGTTGGTCTATCTGCGATTGATACAGTTGTTGTTGTTGCGCATTTTGCTGGTTAAGTTGTTGTTGTGAATCCTGCTGGGTTTGCTGATAGATCTGCTGATCGTACTCGTTCTGGTCTTTCGTCGGTTGGGGGTTGAGGAGTTGCTGTTGTGCAGGGGAGTAGTTATCGGCTCGGCGGTGGAGGTGGTCGTGCGCCGCAGAGTGCTCGAGGAGGGCGGGAGGGCCGGCGCCGAGGCGCTGGGGGCGGTAGGTGGTGGCGTCGAGGCGGGCGAGGGGCTTGCGGGGGCGGGACGGAGGCGCGGCCGGGCGCTCAGGGGACGCGCCCGCCGTCAGCGCATTGTTACGGCTCTGCAACAGGAAACCCGCGCTCAGCTGGAGCTTACAGCTTCAGACGACAGATTCACGCAATCTCTCAACACTGATTGGGTACTTATCGCGAGGTCGCGAGCCTCGAGGGGGCTTATTACGAGAGCTCATATATCGAATGCGAAAGGAAGGAATACGGTTCGCGCGACCGTGGCGACCGAATGGCACGCACCGAAAGTGGTCACGACTGCGATAAATAATAACGTAATGTTTGCAGTGGTTCAACTTGACACGATACGGTCGGATTGACCTACGAGCGCTCGATTGACCCGAAGCATCTGTATTGCAAGAACTTTACAAATAAACCGCATCTGTTTGATATTCATTTTGGCCACAGATGAACGAATGCTCACATTATAATTTCTGAGTCACGATGTCTCGGATTTGAATGTTCCATTCAGAGATCTTTTGAATTCACGTAATGATGCTTACACGTTCTCGGAGCGATCTAATGGTTTTGTTACCGATCGTGACACATTAGATGCACCTCGCAATTTGTCAATTGTGTACAATCATAAAATATTATTTCAATATGGTAAATTGACATATATTTATTTGCATTTGGAAACCGATTACATAAGATTTAGATGTAAAAATCACTGTAGACTAATGCGTTTACCCATCGTAACCATTATATAGAACTAGCTGAACCCCGGAACTTCGCCCTGGTTAAAACACCGATGTATCGATTGTCCCGTGAGAATAAGATATTTCCCCACGGTTAAAAGTAGCCTATATGTTAATCCTGAATGTCAGCTAACTCCCTACCAAAATTTTATGTAAATCGCACAAGCCGTTTAGACGTGAAGAAGTAACAAACATACACACTCACAAACTTTCGACTTTTTATTATTAGTATGATTTATAGATACGGCATCGAAATCAAAATTTTGCCACAAGTTCAATAATTCAGCATCATCATCAACGGGACAATGGTAGCCTACTGCAAGAGGGAAAATGCAGCTTAATAAGCTTCAAACACGTGTAAAACTTTATGGCGAGCGCTTAAGAAAGACTTGTCACATTTTCTCGTGACTTTTCCTGTCCTCTAAAAATATTTGACAACTAGCTAAACCCCGCAGCTTAGTCCGCGTAATAAATTGATGTATAGATTGTCCTGTGGGAATAACCATGGGTACAGCATGGTAAACGTGGTCAAAGAAAGTGGAACCGCGAGTATAAAAAATATCACACAGACAATTTTGATTTGAATTAAATTTTAGGATACTCATTACCATGATAATCGTGGTTAATATAAACGGGGCCGAGAGTATAAACGAGTAAAAAATTATTACCTCGGACATTACTCCGAAAAATGATTCCGTGTCGAAGATTTAAAGTCTCCCAGAAAAGCTCTAAATTTAGACCACTGGGTTATCACGATTCGCTTCCCTTTCCTAATTCAACTTGAAATATATCTTATCAACTTAATCTGGACGTGCATCAATGATAGAATCATGCCGTGCAGTTCCCGGCGTCCCACTTGCCCGGGTTTTGTTGGAATTGTTCCAAGTTTTCGCTCCACTTACAATTAATTCCCGACATGCAGCGAATTGAAAAATGAGTTTTTAGATTAAACTGTCTTTTCTGTGTACGGGTCGAATGCTACTTTGAATCTCTTTAACGATTTCTAAATTGCATCTTTACAAATGTTACAATACATAGTTTTTTGCAATCACAATAGTAAAATTGCAAGTTATGGTGGATAACCACCGATACACCCATTTCTGCCGTGAGCATCTTGTGTTGCGGTGGAAGGGTATGGTTGCCGGCTCACTTTAATTTCATTATAAATCACGACTGCATCTTTATCCACGGGAGTAGCAATGCATCAGGGATTGACTTCAGTTAGAACCCTTGTTCTGTATGAAGGTACTTAGATGTGTCCATAGGCGGCAATAACCCTTTACGAATAGTTGGAATACATAATAATCTACTACTTGAATCTTACAAAAAAGTATAACGTGAAAATCTCAGTTCACACGTGTAACAACTCTCTGATTGGTTTTAGGTAGACCTATTCTATATGAAGTTCGTAACAGACATCCTCCATGTTCGTAACAGTGGTAATGTCCCATCAGATGGAATGGAAGCATGGAAGCTACTTCAATCGGAGGGTTCAAATATAATAAGGCACATAACAACAACAACAAACATAATTAAACCATTAATCTGCAATAAAATAATGTAATACTGATGTTATTTACAACTATAATGTAAGCTTCCTATTATTAGAATAACTATCATTTATCATTTGTCACTAGCAATGAAATAATATGGCTGTGCAGTTAAATATACTCATATCCTTCACTTAATATATCTTGATAACGCGTACAATTTGTTTTTTGTAATTATGTAATTAAGCAAATTACTCTGCTACCAAAGGCTTTTGAGGACACAACAATCAGATAATAATAATCACCCTAGATTGTCGGAGAATAGAGCCCTCTTGTAATGTAACCAAGTGTTTGTGGAATTTTAGAGACTGGAATTATAAATGGAGCAGAGCAGTAATAGTCTAATGGTTGAAACTTGGCCTCTGGATCGGGAGGACTGAGGTTAAAATCCCAAGCACCTCTGATTTTTCTAAAATTATGTGTGTATTAGAATTATTTTTCATTAATAATTACAATCGCTTTGCGGAAACGGAAAGCATCGTCAGGAAACCCATACATCTGAGAATTCTTTAAAGTAAAAGGTCTCAAAGGCGTGTAAAGTCTACCAATTCGAATTTCGATTCAAATCACTTGGACAGCGTGGTGACTTAAAATGGCCTAAAACTCTCTCATTCAAAGAGAAGATCCTTAGCTAGCAGTGAGACAATAATGGGCTGACAATGGCGAACGAGATTATAAATAAATCGATAACAATTAATAAGAAGAAAAATTACGATTACAATTACACAAGCATTCGGTACAAAACACGGTAAAAAACACATATTTGTGCGACGTCTTATAGAGTAGTAATGATTTCTTTATCTCAGTACTTTTAAATATCAGACCGGAGTGAGCGAAATGGCCGGAGTGAACAGAGTTAACGGAGTGAGCGGAGTGACTGGAGTGAGCGGAATGACCGGAGTGAACAGAGTGAGCGGAATGACCGGAGTGAGCGGAATGACCGGAGTGAGCGGAATGACCGGAGTGAGCGGAATGACCGGAGTGAGCGGAATGACCGGAGTGAACAGAGTGAGCGGAATGACCGGAGTGAACAGAGTGAGCGGAATGACCGGAGTGAGCGGAATGACCGGAGTGAACAGAGTGAGCGGAATGACCGGAGTGAGCGGAATGACCGGAGTGAGCGGAATGACCGGAGTGAGCGGAGTGACTGGAGTGAACAGAGTGAGCGGAATGACCGGAGTGAGCGGAATGACCGGAGTGAGCGGAATGACCGGAGTGAACAGAGTGAGCGGAATGACCGGAGTGAGCGGAATGACCGGAGTGAGCGGAATGACCGGAGTGAGCGGAGTGACCGGAGTGAACAGAGTGAGCGGAATGACCGGAGTGAGCGGAATGACCGGAGTGAGCGGAGTGACCGGAGTGAACAGAGTGAGCGGAATGACCGGAGTGAGCGGAATGACCGGAGTGAACAGAGTGAGCGGAATGACCGGAGTGAGCGGAATGACCGGAGTGAGCGGAATGAACGGAGTGAGCGGAATGAACGGAGTGAGCGGAATGACCGGAGTGAGTGGAATGACCGGAGTGAACAGAGTTAACTTAGTGAGCGGAGTGACTGGAGCGAGCGGAGTGAGCGGTGCAACCGATTTGAATACCGTTGAAATGTCTGAATCAAGGAACTGAACTGTTCAATGGAAGGAATGTCTGAAATACGTAGAGTAAACGGAGTGATTGGGGTGACCGGAATGACTGAATGCTGTGGCTGAGTGAGTGAAGGAGGGTCGAAAATACATGTATAATATATACCACTGTAAAATCATTACCCGTTTTCTTCTAAATGAATCAATCGCTTTTTTTCACCTTCTTAGGGGCCAAATTCCTTAAAAACCTTTCTTAGTTCTCACTTACTTTATAAAAGGAAGTCCTTTTTTTCGTGAGGAAAACCAACTCTTAACTTTATATATATCAATAAATTGGATTTATCTCTAGACAGACAACATTTATTTATCTTTATATTGATGTAAATTACGTCAATATAATAAAATGTTCTTTACAATATTTGTGGTCACACCAGCCCCTTTATAACGCCTCTTTGTCTTGTTTATCTATTCCAGAGCACTGGGCAGAGGGTCACTTACTTTCCTTGCTGTTTAGGGTTCCGTCTACTAAGCAAAAACCTTTCATTGTATAGTGCTACGAATAAGCTTACATCGGTACGATGTTCGAGTGACAGATTCTTATGTACGTATTATAAATAAATTTTTCAATACTTTTAACTGAGGTCGATTCTCTTTCGATTCGATTCGAAAATAATTCATAGCCAGTATGGAGATGTACAATCTTCTTTCAAATTATAAATAGAAGATAGTTATATGTAAATACGATTCCCAACTCAAAATAAGTCATCAAGTGTAATGTCAATATTCTCTTTTAGGTCATATTTTCTTTTAAATCTCATTATTTTTAAGGTCAAAACCATTACGAATAAACTGTAAAAGACTTTAAGATAAGCAAACATGTAAAATGTAATGATATCATTATTTTTAAGTGTACGGAACTTCAATGCTATATAGTCAGATTTCTTTTTCCACGTTTTTATTATAAAAGGTTCTATTGTCTACTTGGTTGAGACATCCATCTGACGGAGACATCTTCTTACATAAAAATTAAACGGAGAATAACATTTTTATCTGTCTGTATTTACTTATCTGTAAAACTAAGGATATACTTATTTAAGAAGTTTCAATTCATTTGTAGAAACGCATCTGTGGTCATACAGAAAGAAAGAAAGAAATCGTTTATTCGTAATGCGTACACACTCATACAGTTTATAGACACAAAAATAATATAGTACCAACTAACATGAGATACTTGATTAGTATACAAGTAGGATTGTAGTCTTATGCGGTTGATTACAGATGTCCATGGACAGGAGTGACCTATCGTCTAGTGGTATGCATTTTTTAATAAGATGCACGAAAATGATAAGTGCCATACTTAAACAACTTCAAATAAGAAAATGGATTCTATCTGAAGCCAATCACAGATGCGTTGCTGCTCCCGAGGACTAAGATGATCGCCCTAGTGGGCTCACTGAAAATCAGCGCCATGGTGCAACGCGCCATGGTATTAATGCTGAGTGAGTTCCAACTCCCAAATTGCTACATACATGAATAGGGAATGTAGTAAGTTTAAAAAATACAATATTGTTAACTACATTAAGTTAAGTTTTTCATGTATTACTCTCTGTTTCTCGTCTTATCTTGTATCTTGTTTACGTCTTGTCTTCACAGTTGTTATTAATATTAATTTTAATACTTTTCTTAAATTTATTTTGTATGTGCATTTGGGAATTAACTTTTCTTATTCTTATTCCTTAAATGTTAGTACGGCAACCACACCATTTCACCGAAATATTGACCCCGCTTCACGCTACAAATTGGTATTGCGATACCTTCCCTGTCAAACCACACACTTCTACCTTTAAATACGTTTGCTACTTTTATAAAAAAAAATGTTAATGTCACAAACAGCCATTCAAATTCAAAAGACATCTGCCAAATTGCAAAATGCGAAGTCCTTACAGTGCAAACCGCAATCGGCCGCTCACTCGGAGCTTCTTTCAAAATGTTTGGACGCAAATCACTTGACATTGAAGCTTTGTCGAAAAGCATTTCTCAACTAGCTTTAAGCTCGTTTAGAATACCGACTTTGTTTACGTTTGGGGTTGTGTAAAGATGATAAACTGTATGTATTTGGAAATCTTTTCCAGTTTTCAAATATTTTACTTTTGAAATGTAGTAAAGCACTTTGTACACTCATAGTCTCGCAGTATGTATATATGATTTTTCCTGTCCTGACAGTATAAATATCTATGTATTTGTATCTACTTAGTGAGTATCTACTCAGGCACAGAATGTATCATTAAGATACCTGGCCGGAATCGAACTCGGGACCATTTGCGTATCAAATCGGTATAGTTTCTCTTTTGCACGCAGGTCAAATTAATAAGAATATTGCTGTGATGTATTTGCCGAAAATCATATCTAAATCCTAATGGTGGATATCTTCTTACAAGTATATTATATCGTCACCAATGAGACTCAAATTGGCTTAAAATTTTACTATAATACTTTTCAACAATTAATTAACTGTATTTAATATTTTTTGTTAAGCCTTGTATATTTGCATAATATTATCATCAAAAGCAGCTTAGCTATTTTTTAAGGTTAGCCCGTACAGATATTTCCATTGTATTTATTTGTATGCACATATACTATTTCGTAAGACTTTAAAAATCGTCTTTGACTAGTTTGTATCATTGTGTGAACGTAAAATCTCGGTTTGACTAATTACTGCATTCGCCTTGACACGTTACAAAATTGAACAATATACATATTTTGTATGTTGTCTAAATATTCGTCTATAGCAACGCTTATGCAAAAGCGGAAGCGGACAAATCACGATTATCAAAGAAAAAATAAGTGACATCTAACCTATAAACGTAAATTAAGGCCTGGTTTGCTCAGAACGCTATGATTGGGAGCTATAGTTTACACCAAGTACTATGCTCTTCCAGTTCTTTGGACTATTTTCGGATTTCTTTTATAACATTTAGTTTTTTTTACAAATTATTATAAAAACAGGACATTTATCCCGTTAAATATAACTGACAAGTGTTAATCAAGTACTACGGATAATTAAACGTTAAATATATTATAATAAACATTACATACTGTCTGGTGCTGCAAACGGTAACATCAGTAGATTTGGTATTGTCTAAATCATTCAATTAATACATTAATTCAGTCTCTAAATGCATGTTGATAGAAAATCTACCGTTTTACCGTTGACCTAATTCCAAAGAAGCCTCAAATTTGGTCACGATGTTCGCTTTGATTTCTTTTGGGGACATATTAACATTTTAATTTTTAATTCATAAGTTGCTTTTAGTTAAAGCACCTTAAGAAACTTGACGGTTCTTTAAAATAGTAAGTGCTTATGTTTTCGCTTATCATTGTAGAGTATATGTGGCAAGGTGAGGTAAATGAAAAACGTAAATGTGCGATGCATAGACGAAAACGTAAACAATGATTGTTTTGCACAAATAATAAACTCACACTAAGGATACTGTACATCCATCGATGACGTAACCAGCCAGTTCTAGAACGAATCAAGTATTTACATTAACAGACAGCAACCAGTTCTGCAGCCTAGAAACGCATTGGAATTCTATGTTTATTTGTTTTATTTAATTTTAATGACTTGTTTATATAATTAGCGTGTTAGCCGTGTCCTTACCTGTGTTAAGGGCAAATAAATTATAATTTAAATATATTAAATTATCATCATCATCAATTCTTTATCGTATCTCTAGGCGAGTGGGGTTAAGGTCGTTTTCATATGTTTCGTCGTCAACCCATTATTATCCCACTGCTGGGCACGGGTCTTCTCTCGAAATGAGAGAGTTATAGGCCATAGTCCACCGCGCTGGCCAAATGCGAATTGGTGCGTTCATATGTTTATATTTGACTAACTACGGCTTCAACCGAACCGACTATAATAGTAATATTCCTCTTATGAATATAGTAGCAAACATCTCCTTCTTATCAATGGCTTCGTTATATAGATATTGAACCTATTTTCAAAATATTATGGTTCTAGCTTTAGTAATCTAGTCGCTACGATTATTAGTTAAAAATTAAAATCGACTATCCTTTGCGCTTTTATGCGTGTATATGCGAGTACATATATGTAAGACAAACTACGACCAATGCTTTAAACTCATTCTTTTACTTAATTTCCAGTTAATAAACTTACTGTCTTTCAAAGTAAATCTCGAGTTTTTGTAGAGTATCCTTCGCTTGTTAAATATGCAAATTTTGCACTAGAAATTCAAGGTGGTGGACAACTCCATGAGCAATCTGTAAAGACACTACCCTCACACTTATTATCAATTGCTTTAGTGTTTTCTCTTAGGTTATCTTAGAGTTAACATCTTACCTCATAAGAACAGCAATGCATCTGTGCTGGCCTCGCGCAGACCTTCAATTTTTTTTTTTTATAATAATGAAGTAGCAAACAAGCATGCAGTCCACCTGATGGTAAGTGGTCACCGCTGCCCATGGACATCTGTAAGCAACTTCATATAGAACATAGGTTCTTTCTAAAGTCAATCACAAATGTATTGCTACTTCCGAGGACTAGGATGGTCGCCTCATATAAAAGTGTGCCGGCAACCACACCCTTCCATCGAAACGCAATGAATGCTTCACGCTAGAAATAGGTGTGGCGGAGGTACCTCCCCGGTCGAACTACACTGGTTCTGCCACCTTCAGATTCGATATGTTGTTAGATGTTGATACACAACAATTTCCACTTACCACCCCTAACACTGCATTTGTAAAGCGGTAGAATCTATATGCTTACACCAAATAATACCTACCACTGTAATATCTATTTTTGACACGCTTTCAACACTCATAGCCTCACACTAGGATTTTCTCCTGTGCCGTGGGTACCATGAACACACAGAAGACGAATACACAAACACCCAGACCCAGAATATGAATCTAAACTTATCATTCAGATACCTGTCTGGCCGTGAATCGAACCCGGGACCATTGCGCGTCAAACCGGTATGGTAACAGCTCCGCTACGGGTCGTCAATTTCTAGCATAAAAAAGTTAATACGTTTCATTAAAAGACGTGGATGCAATGCATGCTTACTTAAATTCGAAGCGACCATCTTAGTCCTGGCGAGTGGCAACGCATCTGTAAGTGGCTTTAGGCTAGAATCCATATCCTATGTCCATTTAGTTACATACAACAGGCGGCAGTGACAAACCATCCGGCGGATTGCATGCTCGTTTGTTACTTCAATTTTGTATTACAAATACTGCATCCTCACCTATTATATTTAACCACACACAGCTAAGTGGCTGACTCTGGCTCTAAGACATTAGAGCTTAAAGCTGAGGCCAGCAGCCCGCTCGCCTCGCTCCAGAATCGACGTCACGACGCTGGGTGACATTTGCGTGCGTGACCTACTACTGAATGGCTTTCCTTTGACTTATTGCTCGTAACTCTTTACTACGGCTGTGGCAGTGCACATTTATGTAACGTAACTAATTACTCATGTTATTTGTCTGGAACTAAATAGTTGTAAAAGAAAAATTTTCAAAGAAGAAATCCGTTGAGTTTTTTACTGGATCTTCACAGTTGAGATCGCGTTACGATCCGATGGTGATGTAAAAAAAATATTATAATTTAACTGACAATTTGTAAATGTCACCGTAGCGCTATACAAAATAAAGACTTTTTATTTATTTTCCTCGAAACAATAAGTCGATAAATAGCTAATTATTTCTAAATAACTACTTAAATATTTCTTTTTTTATTTATTTAATAATTTTAAATATTTAGTTCAATACAAAAGCTATTTCTTTTGAAAACCTATCTGACGACCGTACGTCATTTACTGCGAGATAGTATCTCACAAAAACATATAGGACAAACATAAATAATTACAACTAATCGGTCACAAATGAAAACGACTCTAATTCCCATCCAAATTATAACAGCGAGTGTATTTAGGACGAAACCTTCCTCCCTGTCTCCCGTAATCCGCAAGCTTATCACACTGTCTGTCACATTCGTGTCAAACGAGTGGCCCGCCTTATCTCATATGGCTGACACAGGAATAAATTAGCGTAGAGCGCGTAATGACCTACGATCGTGGTGCGATTTGTAAGCAGATCTATTTAAAACTTACTTGTAAACTATGAATTCTTAAATAATGTTTGTTATAAACCTCAGTGGCAGTTTACAGTGCTACTTAAAAAATGTAAATCCGTTATTGGCTATAAGTTTTACACATAAGCTATGTAATATTTACTACTAAGAGCTGTGGATTTGTTAAAATAAATAAATAAATCAATTAATTAATTAAAGACGACAGAACCCTAAAGTCCTAGTGTTTTACAGTTCTAACAGTGTGGTAAGAGTAATACACTCTCTCGTCAACCCATTATTTCCCCACTGCTGGGCACGGGACTTCTCACAGAATGAGAGAGTTTAGGCCATAGTCCACCGCGCTGGCCAAGTGCGAATTGGTGGACTTCACACACCTCCGAGAACTTTTTTTTTTAAGAACTCTCGCGTGTATAGGTTTCCTCACGATGTTTTCCTTCACCGAAAAGCAGTGATAATTAATTTCTAATACGCACATAAATCAGTGGTGCGTGCCTGGGTTTGAACCTCGGACCTCCCTATCGAGAGGGCAAGTTTCAACCATTAGGCTATCACTGCTCTATGAGGAATACACTAATTATAAGTATTCTATATTAGTTATAAGGAGGTCTGTAATCCCATTTGAATGAATACAGAAGTACATGGGCAGCTTTGGCCACTCACCAATAAACGCTTTCTACACTCATAGCCTCACACCACAGTAGGATTTTCTCCTGTGCCATGGGTGCCATGGACACACACAAAGACGAATACACAAACACCCAGACCCAGAACAAGAATCTAAACTCATCATTCAGATACCTGTCTGGCCCGAAATCGAACCCGGGACCCACTGCGTGGCAGACCGGTACGGTAACCGCTGCGCCACGCGGGTCGTAATTAAGTGACTGTTGATGTTTTTTTTATGAAATACTTATACAAGGCATTCCAACTTAGTCTTCAGCAGATTCAACCCATCTTTGATAAACTACACTAGTCTTATTTAGGGTTAATTACAGATGTCCATAGGCGGCAGTAGCCACTTACACTTTAGCAGTATCACTTTTTACAGCACATTTCAACAGTATCACGATGTTATTGAAATAAGCTTATTCACTCTACTATTTAAAACATAACTGATATTGATATACCGCGCATTATTAAGTTGTTCTAACCTGTGTTGTCTGTTCATACCCCAGTAGGCTTGCTCTATTCTTGATAGTAAAACGAAGTTTCAGATTTTTACAATTTCTTACGCACAGACCGACTTTTAGCTTTATTACGTGAGATATAAAGGTCATACAACGCGCTGTCCTAATTACGAAAAGGAAAAAGTTTGAGGGATAGTTTCACTCGACGTTTGGATTTACATTTCGTTTCAGAATAACTGAATACCATGTCGCAGTTTAACGATACTCTGAATAATTAAAGGTAAGTAATTAATCCAAAAATACGTATTTACACAATGTTTTGAATTATAGTGTTAGTACCCAACAGTTTTCTCTACTATACATTACATTACATTCTGTACATTATTCACGGATGTTTTGCACTATACACTAGAAGCATACAATTTAAAACTTGTAAATTTATTTAATAAATTGTTTGTGTAGTTATTTTACGGTAATTTTTGGAGCATTTTTGGAGCTCACTATGATATTTCCTACTTGTACTATTTTGTATTTTTTTCTTTGTACTCTTTTATTAAAGCGACATCACAGAACAAGGGACTACTATCTGAAGTCAATCACAGATGCGTTGCTTGTCCGGAGGTCATAGATGATCACCTCACCATAATAAAAAAACAAATCAACTTCAAAACAACAACATTCTGTAGATAATAAATCGTGGTTAATTTGACCTCAATTCATTCTTATCTACAGCCAAATAAATTTCAAGTGTGTAATTTTCCTTCTAATTTTCTTTGCAATTTCAATATCAGATAGAGCCCTACAAAACATCCGTGAACATAGCAAACTAGACATACCTGTGGCGAAACGCCTAACATCTTGAGGCTGGGGGGTACGTTGGCCAGTGCTGCCCGCGGCAGGGGAATGTGGCCGAAGTTGACGGTGAAAGCCTCACACCATACCGCGAAGTGGCCGATGTCGAACACTGTCAGCTCCTAAGATTTGGACAGAGTTAATTTTTGATTTATATGCTTTATATAAAGTCGTCGTAGAATATCAAGGTTTCTCGCATTGCTTTTCTTTGAACAAAGTTAAATTGGACACAGTCTCAGTAAACACATCAGATCTGTTAGGTGTATTTAAAATAGAATTCTTAATACCTACACATTAAACTTATAACTCATTACTAAATTGGTACATAAAATAAAAAAATATATTACCATGCTCGTTAATTTATTATCTACATCTTTTTTAAATTTCTAACTGGTAGTCAATACATGAATATTAATTATGAATACAATAATTTCTTCACGATATTGATATAAATGTTTAGGAAACTCCAAGTTAAGAATAAATTAAATATGAATGTTCTTCAATAATCTCTGGAATAAGAATAAAACATTGTACAACAATAAATCAAAACATAAAAATCTAATGGAGAATACCCACCCCAGGCAGCGTGAGGACGATGGTCTTCTTGTCGTACTTCCGCAGAGGTGCCTCCTTGCCGTTCTCGTCCGGGATCCGAATACCTTGGGGCGACGGCTTGTCCCCGCGACCCACCCAGAACTTGGCATCTGTAATATATAACTATTTTAGGGTTGAACTATATGATACAGCTCTCAATATTTGGAGCTGGCCGACAGTCGGTGGAGGAAGAAAAGGTCTCAAAAAGTGTCGTCAACCCATTATTGTCCCACTGATGGGCACGGGTCTTCCCTCAGAATGAGAGAGTTTAGGCCATAGTCCACCGCGCTGGCCAAGTGCGAATTGGTGGACTTCACACACCTCCGAGAACTTTTTTTTTTAAAGAACTCTCGGGTGTGTAGGTTTCCTCACGATGTTTTCCTTCACCGAAAAGCAGTGATAATTAATGTATAATACGCACATAAATCAGTGGTGCGTGCCTGGGTTTGAACCTCGGACCTCCCGATTGAGAGGGCAAGTTTCAACCATTAGGCTATCACTGCTCAAAAAGTAAGAACGCATAATTGGAAGGATAAGCCCTCCGTCAAGTGCACTGACGATCTGAAAATAACTCGAGTACATCCACAATACACTGCTTTTTTGTCAAATAAGGTGGGAAACGATCATGCAACCCACCTGATAGTAAGTGCTCGCTACCGCGCATTAACATTTGTAAGCTACTTACATAAAATTATGATTTGGATTGGCTTTTGAATTTGATTGGGCTTTTGAATGTTTTGCTATTCCTGTGGGCCTCAATCCTCGGGAATGACAACACATCTAAAGCATGATCATCGCATATAAAAGTATTGTGTTGGTACCTCCACGGTCAATCTACACTGGCTCTCAACCTGGTCTACGTAGCATCTATTCTCTCGTCAACCCATTATTGTCCCACTGCTGGGCACGGGTCTTCTCTCAGAATGCAAGAGCATCAATTAGGACGGCCTATATACAGAGAACTTCAAAATATTAATAGATAAACAATCATTATAATGAAAATAATCGTTATTATTATTGTTCACAAAGTTGTAAAGCAGTAAACATTTACAAAATACAAAGATAAAATGCAACGACAGGATACAATGATTAACATAGATTACACTAAGTGTTCCATTGAGCCATCCCGGCAGCAGACAATGTCCTGGAAGTCGCAGATCGCGGGATCTCGAGCGTCTTCCGCTCGTAAACATGAGGATATCGGCTTTCAGTATCGTGTTAACGTGTTATGGCACGAGGGTGAATATATTCTTTATATAAAGGAGGCAGTATCAAAATTTAACTCTTTATAGATAACAAAGGATGGGTAGCGGCAAGCTGAGGCCAAGATTTACCACTGTACTTTTGCAATTACATAATTATTAGGGTTACGTACCCAAATGCTAAAAGCGGAACCCTATTACTAAGACTTCGCTTTCCGTCGGTCAGGCTGTCGGTCTGTATGTCACCAGGCTGTATATCATAACCGTCATTGCTAGATTTTTGAAATTTTCACAGACTATATAAACTAAATACTAAAAACAGAATAATATGAATATTTAACGGGGGCTTCTATACAACATACATGTTTTTTTCGGTTTAATATAGTTAATAGTACAGAACCCTTTGTACGCGAGTCCGACTCGCACTTAGCCGGTTATTTTCGTACTTCTGTTTGAATCTTAATTAAGACAACGACTTTTTACGTGTATGTAAAAGTCCTACTTTTGAATATTAATCGTGAAACGTACACCCCGCTCAGTTGCAGATGAATAAACACATTTACAAATATAAGCGCCCTTTACATAACAAAATAAGTAGGTAACCCTTTTTCATTTACATCTGTATATTTTAAGGTAAAACGGGGTTAAAGAGTAATTCGTAATCAAAACCGCCTAAAATTAGATACCTACTTAATGCAGACCTCCGTTGTAATCGCCCTTTCATAAGATAAAACGTTAGGCTTTTTATGAAAATTTTAAGAAGGTGAAATGCTTCTTGGTTTGACGCCACAGGCACCGCCGCTTATAATATAAAAATAGTAACTACGTCACCACCCGACCACACAGCAGGAATTGGAGGTTCGCGTCATGGTTGGAAGTGACAGGTCGTGGCAGGCGGTGCGATCTTTCTGCGAAGCAGTGATGCTCGCGAAGGAGGCGGCAGAGCGGGCCAGGGAGGACAATACATCTTCCGCGCCGCTTCGTCGCAGACGCTTGGGACGCCGGAGGGTGGCTTTTGCAGAAAGCCACTCTTTCCCAGTCCCATGAGCCCACAGGGGCAGAATCGGGGGATCCTGCCTCTGGTCAAAAGGGTTCGAGATGTGCGTTCTGCATGCACATCTCATGAGGGACACCACTGAGAGGGGCCCCTCCCTCTCGGGACGTGGCTGGCGTTAACATCAGCGCCGGCCGACGTTGCCGGGCCGCGAATGGAATGCTACCGCTTTACTCGTGACCCGGCACCGAACGTCCAGAGGAACGCTGCGGAGTTTTAGTCGATAAGAGTACGACATACCCCTTGCGCTCCCCCGGGCGAAAGGGGATCCATGAGGATTTCTCCGCGTTAAAAAAAAAAGATAGTTATTTACAACCATGGACATTTGTGATCTACCCCAGATAAAGACTAGTAACTCGGGAGACACTTCATATATAACATCTCCATTACCACCTTTTAAACTAGAGGACAACAACTCTTAACACGAATATTACCAAGTGGTAAAACCAGTGATGTTAGACTTTTTTTTTGAGGGAGAAACCTTCAAAAGGTAACCGACGCCGTGGGAACGACGCATGGTTATGTGGGATTTTTACCGCACTAAAACCCTCCCGGTGGACGTCCTCGGCGCTATAAAGAGGACTCAGGGACCTCGAAAGGACTGCAGCCGGAATCCTCTGAGCACGTTGCCCCATCGGGCTCCTCTCAGACGGGCGCCTGGGCCCACCGCTCCGTCTAGTCTTTACGACGATATGCGACCACACATACCGCCGTCCTTCCCGGAATCGCCTGGCTGGACGGTTCAAGGTCCTACTCTAGCCGCCCGCAACCTCGGAAGCCCCTTTTAGTCGCCTCTTACGACAGGCAGAGAATACCCTAGTAGCCCTATTCTGATCCCGAAACTATAGGGGCAGTGATGTTAGACTACGGACTTCTTATTTGAAGTGTAACGTGAAGCAGTTCTTGCGTTTCGGTGAAAGAGTGTATCTACCGGCTCACTATTTTATGAGGCGACAATTTTAGTTTTTTGAAGTAGCAACTGTGATTGACTTCAGATAGAAAACTTGTTCTATATGAAGTTGCTTTCAGATGTCCATGGGCACCAATGACCATTTACCATCAGATGAACGTGGTAAAACCATTGTATTTCGACCGGGGAAGTATCACCGCCACACCTATTTGTAGAGTGAAGCACTCCTTGCGTTTCGATGGAAGGGTGTGGTTGCCGTCACACTTTCACATGAGGCGACCATCATAGTCCTCAGGAGTAGCAACGCATCTGTGATAGACTTCAGATGGAACCCATGTTCTGTATGAAGTCGATTACAGACGTCCATGGGCGGCAGTGACCACTTACCATCAGGGGACTGCATGCTTGTTTACTACTTCAATTAGATAAAAAAAATCAAATGAACTGAACCTACGTATGTATTTTGAATGAAAAATATAGATCATTGTGTAAAATACTTGACGCTATTTCATAATTATTTGTCGGCAATGTTCAGATCGTGTTTTATAAAATATGTACGGAAAAGTGTATCATTATGACTCTCACGACGCTGTGACATCCGACAGCCCGCGAGCTCACAGTACCGACACAATAGTA
Organism: Spicauda simplicius; assembly: GCA_949699795.1. Lineage (NCBI taxonomy): Eukaryota > Metazoa > Arthropoda > Insecta > Lepidoptera > Hesperiidae > Spicauda > Spicauda simplicius. The sequence continues at coordinate 154,484 of OX453079.1, read as the reverse complement.
GGTAAATGCAAATAAATTAATACAGTGTACTTAACCTTAGTACTATTTTGTACATTAGTTATGTTTCCCTGTCCAAAGAAGAAATTGTAATCGTGCAATGCATGAAAACGTACGCAAACATTGTTGTGCAAAATTTAATAAATTTGTATAGGTACAGGGTACAATTGCTGTTTAGTAATAGCCCCACTATCTATCTCTCTTCCCATGAAAGTCCTTAATACATACAATGATACATAGTAAATAAAATACATAGTAGAACAACAATCATAGATCCCAACCAATCATAATGGCCGCTAATTTTAAAACATTTAATAAGTGACCCCAAAAAAAGAAAATTTGACGATGTTCATACATAATTTCGGCACCGCTTCTAAGGATTAAGTTGACTCGCCTAATTTAGTATCTTTGCTTTCCTTATATCTTTTTAATATGAACACAGACGACGGATCTACTAGAGTCAAACTACGATTGGTCCTACTCTAGGTCTAGTAACAATAATAATTGAATGTAAACAACCAGCAGTAAAACAATTCAATTGCTATCAAGAGGTCTCGCATGTATCATCATTGGTACTTAACATACTATTTCTTCTGTTCTATGCTGTCGCTCCAGCATCGAAACATTGTAATCTTCTGCTATGTGTATAGGGCTCATTAGCATACGGTACAGGGCGCCCCCCGCACGGCGCACCCCCCTCGCCCTGCCCCTACATGTCTCCGCAATCGCTTTATTTTATGGACCATGATTACGACGCGCTTCTAAATTTGAGTCAGGGTTGCCATCTACAATGACTGCTTGGTGATGACACAAAATGTGTGCTTTTTCGTTATACGATACAATAGAGCAAGCATTCATTCTAGCTGATACAATGATGATGAAGGAAATAGGATTTTAATTGACTTGATGGTTGGCAGTTGCTTGGTTTTAAAAATCATCGTCAACCCATTATTGTCCCACTGGTGGGCACGGGTCTTCTCTCGGAATGAGAGAGTTTTAGGTCATAGTCCACCGCGGTGGCCAAGTGCGAATTGGTGGAGGTGGTGGTTTTAAAAATACATTATTAATATTCCCCTTTCAAAATGAGAGTCGAACTTCCTTACCAACTTTTTCGTTCGTTTTACAGCTACAATCTATTTGTTACAGGAAATTACTCAAAACAAAATTATATAATATAATACTCATATTTCTCTATAAATTAATTATACAAGCTTATATTGAAGAATGTTTGTCAAACTAATCCGCGTTGTGGTACGCATAGTATAATAATATGTTTGATCAAAATTAATTTAGTTTAGAGCAGCCCACATAGATTGTATCTCCGGACAAACTAATTAGGGTTGCTAATGATTTATCCGCAAATTGAGTTCTACCACATCGCGTTAAACAAATTGTCCTTGATTATTGCAACTTATAATATATAATTTGATGTGAAATAAGATGAAATGTCTTTATTTTGTATATCTGTCGGGTATGTGTTTTTTAAGATTTAAGTAAGAAGCAAGCATGCATTCCACCTAATGGTAAGAGGTCACCGTCCATGGGCATTTGTAAGTAAACTCAATCAAGGAGTCAACAATAGAGACAATCACAGACGCGTTGTCAAATGAATGTGAACAGGGGACCTTACCAATACAGAGGGACTATTTACTGACTTTACAAATGAAAGATTTTATTCTCATGAGAGTTGATTTTCAAAAACAATTTTTCATTATTTATAAACAAAACCTCAAATACTAATTTTCATTGAGCTTCGTTCAAATTGCAAATTTTTAAACAAACTTTCATCCTTTATTTCTCTTAATAGTTGATATTACAAAATAAATATTTCATTATTTGTAAACAGAAAGCCAAATATTCGTTTTCATAGATTGTTTGGAAAATGTTCGGACTTTCTAGCTAACTTTAGGGTCCTATTTAACCTTCTCAGGGATGGCATATCAAAAAATTATTACTTCATGATCGAGTATCATACGTCCGTCTATCAGTTTTTAGGGAATTATTTCGGAATCGCTTGAACCAATTGTGATATGACTTTCAAACGTTCGATTTTTTATCTTACACTGCTTACGTTTATTCATGTTTATTATTTATCACAAACTTGCAGTTTAAGCCTACTTAACATTTCAATAAAACCCAAAATAAAAAGGTTATTGGCAACATGAATGGAACGGATTATTTGCCACATTAATTATCGCATTTGTATTTCACGAGGCAAGTGAAATACAAATGCGATGCTGGGAGATAGGAGGGTGCAGAGTGACATAGGCTACTTTATACCGCGTTCTCTCATTCCCATCAGAATATCGATGTTTTGTTAGTTGATACATATTTAGTAGTTCCAGACGTTGTTAATAGATGGCGTTAGTAAAATTCATTTGCAATTTCTGAATCACGCTATCAAATGCTAATGTTAATTCCATTGGACCGTGCGGTCGAAGCCGCGGGTAAGAGGTAGTTTCATCATAAATCATAAATTTGTGGCTTAATATTTTAAAATCATTTGAAAGAGGAGTTTTTATTTTATTTTTGTTTATTTTTTTCATGGGGGAAATTAATTAATAAAAGCACCTTCCACTTTTAGAAAACCTCCCATATTAAAAAAAAAAAACCTTATAGATGTTAAGTTTTAGCAAATGTACAATTACATTTGCCAGCCCTATTATTATATATAGTTTGAACGATGTTTTCCTCGGTAATTCAAATGTCGCAACTTCAATGAACATTCTCGCATCCGAAACCGCTTGATTCGGTGGTTTACTATAATTACGATTTGATCGGCGTTAAATATGGTTGTCATCACTACATAATATAAAACTAAGTCGCTTCGCGTTGTCTCTCCCTAGATCTTAGATAGATAGCTTAGAATGCGTAGATCTCTAAAACTACGTTACGGATTTTAATGCAATTTTTTTAATAGATAGAGTGACTCAAGAGGAATGTTTTTATGTAATATAATACATACATAATATAGAAGAGGATTAATTATTAGTGTAATTTCAGAATTTTGACTTTTAGGCGGAAGGAAGTTTACCGGGTCAACTAGTAAACTTATAAAGGAAATCATCTCAGCTTAAAATTATAGTGAATTGCCATAAAAAATGGTAAAGAAAAAATGGATACGTCATAAAACGATAGGGCTATCCCGTGATAATTTTAGGTATTAATATTTAGGTGTTATCTATTCCTAGCGTGAAGTAATTATTACGTTCAGTGGAAGAGTGTGCCATCTCACTTTTATATGAAGTGTCTATCTTAATCTCTGATAGATAGAATCCCTGTTAGAATCTCACATAGAATCCCTGTTAGATGAAGTTGCTTACAGATGCCTGTAGGTGGCAACCTACAGGCATCTGTAAGCAACTATCTGTGCCCACTTACCATCAGGTGGACTGTATGCTCCTTTGCTTCTTCTATCAGATAAAGTTAAAAGGGATATAATGTAGACGGCGGAGTTTTCCACATTTAAAGCCAAGTTTAATAGTAGGTACGCATAAAACAATTGCAATAAACAAACGCGTTACTTGCGTAAGTGCCGCGAATCACAAGCGCGGATAATTAGCCGCACGCTCGCACGGCGAGATGCGGACCGAATGATTAATACGCTTTTTCTCTAAGGGATTCGTCCAATACGTCGCGAGTTTTGATTTATCCAATGTTATTCTTTGAACATTTTTTTTATTTTCAGCTACGCCTCCACAGACAGATCATCCGTGCCCTTTTTAGCATGGTTTTATTTTTGTCTTCACGTCATTATTACAGCTCCACTATGAGCCTTCGCCGTCGACATCACCCACAACTAGGTAACAGTGTAAGCTGGGTCCCAGCTGTGTGTGTGTGGCGGCAGCGGCGGCTTTACAGAAAACCTTATCTATGCTTACTATATAGGACTATTTTTTTTTTTTTTATTATGTTTTGTTTTGCTTTGTTGTATACATTTTGGGACATCTTAGGACTTGCTTTCTTTATAATTTATCGCACGTCAAGTCATTGACGGTTTCGACTCCAAATATATATTTTAATTCACATCGAACGAGTGCTTGCCGATGTATTGAATTTTTTTTTGCCTTTTTTTAGAAAAAAATTTTTTTTTTCTTTGATCATTAGGATTTTCTCCTAACATGGACACCCACACGACGAATACACAAACACCCAGACTCAGAACATGAATCTAAACTCATCATTCAGATACCTGTCTGTCCGGGAATCGAACCCGGGACCTATTGCGCGTCAGATCGGTATGATAACCGCTCCGCCACGCGGGTCGTCAAATAAACAATAATAATATAATATATAGTCGTCATATAATGCGAATTTGAATATGGCTTACCGACATTCTTGAATGCGAATGTTATTTTTTGTTTCAGTTTCTGGTGTAAGGGTTCGCGGGGTCTAGGCTTGGTAGACCTTTTTTTGTTTAAAAAAGGTTGACAAAAGCACTGTAATTCAATATTCGCAAGAACAGTCGCACAATTCTTGCACAAATGCGAATGCCTAAACCATGCGAATTTCCGTTACATCAGACTATTGATGCGAGCAGAGTTTAAGAAGCAATAGAATAGAAGTTCTGTTTGAAGCTAAGCATGCGTTGCTCTTAAAATTGTCGCCTTAAATGAAAGTGAACTGGCAACAACACCTAGAAAACTGCTATAGCTACAAAGCAAAAGTATTTTTTTTGTGAAAAGAAAGTATGTGTGGAAGTATGTTTGTTACACTTTAAAGAGAAAAGTACTGGTCAAATTACGCAAAAAATTAGCACATCGATAGTTTGGAAGCTTGATTAACACATTACCATGATAATAATGGCCGAAGAGCGTGGAGCCCGGGAGTAAGCTTGTAGTTTAAGTAATCTTCCTTTTTGACATGTGCGTTTAAAAAACGCTATTTGGTTCGCTGTCTGTTTGCCAGAACCTTTAGAGTCATTAACGAAACACACAGTCTTCAAAAAGTTGTTTTAATTACACCGCAGATATTTCAATATAATTAAAAGATAATTTCTATCGTGTAAATGCAATTAATAAGGAATTTTATCAATAGATATCAAATAAATAGAATTGAACAGACCTTTAATCAAAAACTCTATGAATTACATCTTATAATTTTATATTACCTTCTATTTTCTATAAAATATATGAAATTAGGAGGACTTTCTGTAATTAGAAATCAAGTAGCATAAGTCCCTGCCAAATTATGATTCATTACTGTCCATTAATTTTCTACTGAGCACAGGTTAATTATTCTTCATAAACCTTTAAGAAGTTTTGCCAATTTACGGATAAAACTGCTTTGATGTAAGGCAGTTTTCTCTACTAAGTTTTTCGTCAAGTGTTAGAGCGTGAGGATTAAAATCTAGGCATCAAATTATAGACTCAATTATACGCTTTATACGCTTTCTACACTCTTAGCCCCACAGTAGGATTTTCTCCTATGTCGTGGGTACAATGGATGCACACAAGATGAATACAAAAACACCCAGACCCAGAACATCGTCCCTGTAGTTTCGGGATCAGAATAGGGCTACGGCATCCCCTGCCTGTCGTAAGAGGCAACTAAAATGGGCTTCCGGGGCTGCAGGTGGCTAGACTAAGACCTAAAACCGTTCGGTCAGGCGATCCCGGGAAGGATGGCGGTATGTGTGGTCGCATATCGTCGTAAAGACTAGATGGAGCGGTGGGCCCAGCCGCCCATCTGAGAGGAGCCCGATGGGGCAACGCGCTCAGAGGATTCCGGTTGCGGTCGTTTCGAGATCCCGGAGTCCTCTTTATAGCGCCGAGGACGGTCACCGGGGGGGTTTTAGTGCGGTAAAAATCCCACATAACCTAACCATGCGTCGTTCTCACGGCATCACCAAAGGTACCCCTTTTGAAGGTTTCCCGCTCGAGAACAAAAAAAAAGGTTAGGTTAAATTGCTTTAGGTTAAACAAATAATTCATGTTGCTAGTCTAGCTTGATTGTATGACATTGTTGTCTAGATAAGTGATGCGAACAGGCGTGACTAATTAGTCGCCGGCCGGCTCACACCGCGGCTGCGCGCCGAATTATTAATTTGCTTTTTGTCCAAAACCCATTATCACTAAACGGTACATTACCGTCCTAATGCTGTTAGACCTGACAGATATTTTAACGTAATTATATGTTGTTTTTCCTTGAATATGTGATCAATAAAACATTAATCCTCTTAATATTTTTTTATGTAATATAAGTGAGGATGTGTATATGTTTGTTACTCTTTCTTCCAAAAACAGATTGTATTTAGCTGAAATTATCTGGATTAACACATAAAATGATCATTAGTATGGTAATCGTGATAAGTCGTCGTAAGCGAGCAGAACAATGGGAATTAACTAATATGATATATTTTCCGACTGCGAATCAAATCGGTGGTTACTTTCTATCAATAATCCTGTGCCTTATTATTAAGTTTTATTTTATTACTTCGTTATTTCTCCGCTTTATGTTTACTTACCTAAAACAGTAATAAAAACTTTTTAACAAAAAATAATACAAATTTACCGACTTCCATGTCACTAAAAAGTCTAAAATAATTTCTATTAATTTTGGTTTAGAACACACTCAGTACTTAGTAGATAGTCCCGAAGTCGGCGCTTATATAGGACATAGTGTCGTCCAGCGATATTTGTTGAGCGCCGACTTCGGTCTCCTTTCCAACAAAAAAAGAATCCTCAAAATCGGTTCATAAACGAGGAAGTTATCCGCGAACAAACATAAAAAAATATATATATATGGTCGAATTGAGAAACCTTCTCCTTTTTTGAAGTCGGTTAAAAATCAGATAAACTTAGTCAAATTTTAACTATTTATTATTAATTTCACAATTATTTATAACTAGTTGTTACCTGAAAGTTTAATTTTAGTCATAAGTCACTGGATTTTTTTTCGCAATCTACCAGACGGTCTGATATCTGTAATCAATAGTAGGGGATCCCAAGGGAGCATTTTGGGATGAACTCGAGCGCGTCAGATTATAAAGTAAGATATTATTAGTCAAATTAAATTACAACGTAGTAATTAATAAAATATGAAATACTATACTTATATGTAATTGGTTTTTTCCATCATCCATAAGAGTATACATTATATTACGGCAAAATAAAACAGGGTAGATGGAAAAGGCTTGTTGTAATACAGGAGATGTCACAACACAAAAGTAAAAACGTGATATCACATTGAGATGAACTCCGCGAACGGTTAATTGAACCGCATCTAAATTGTAGGAAGTACTTGTTCTACGACCTATTGCCGATGCTCACTGTTACCGCATGCTTAAAGACATGTACACACTGTAGAAAAACATTATTTTTATTTGACTGAAATAGCAAACGAGCATGCAGTCCACCTGCTGGCAAGTGGCCACTGCCGCCCGTGGACATCTGTAATCAACTACATACTGAACATGGGTTCCATCTATAGCCAATCACAGATGCGCTGCTACTCCCGAGGACTGCGATGGTCGCCTCATATAAAAGTGTGCCGGCAACCACACCCTTCTATCGAAACGCAAGAAATGCTTCACGCTAGGAACAGGTGTTGGAGGTGGTACTTCCCCGGTCGAATTACACTGGTTCTACCACCGTGGAAAACCACATTTGAAAAGAAGAGGTTATCAAAAAAATAGTTGTACTAAACAATTATATCAATGTTAATTGAAGATAATTTTTCCAAAAAAATAATACCGTACTTGTAAGAAGTATAAGAATAGTACAACTAGCTATCTACTATGCTAATAAGATATATGAAAATTGGTAACTAATCCCTACTAATATTATAAATGCGAAAGTAACTCTGTCTGTCTGTCTGTCTGTCTGTTACTCTTTCACGCCAAAACTACTGAACAGATTTTTATGAAATTGTGTACACAGATAGTGGTGACCTTGGGATCCATTATAGGCTACTTTTTATTTCAAAAAATGGGTTGAAAATGTTAAAATCGAGCATAAATGTTTGTATGGTAGTTCGTTTTTGACAAAGAGCTGTACTAATAATTCCGTCAAGGGGTATCTTAGATTTGAATAAAAACTTATGTGAATAATAAAACATTAAAAAATATTGATTTTGAGTCGACAACATATATCCGTAAAACTCGGTATGTCGCGAATTTTGTTAAATTCCAATGCAAATGACAATCTCCGTATTGGCATTTGACAAAGAGGTGTACTAATAATTCCGTCAAGGGGTATGATAGATTTGATTAAAAACATAAGTGATTAATAAAACATTAATAAATATTGATTTTGAGTCGACAACGTATATCCGTAAAACTCGGTATGTCGCGAATTTTGTTAAATTCCAATGCAAATGACAATCGCCATATTGGCCATTTCGCCTGGACGTCATTGTGAGTTCGTTCAGAAATAATACATTTAAATTGGTAACAATTAATTATCATTCAAATAGATGTGATATAAATTTGATTTAATTTACCCTTAATATGGGTTTATAACATGAAAATGTATTTATAATGCTAAAGATACGAATAAAATTACGAGGAATTCCCGATGAGTTAAATATTAGGTATACTTGCTCTATCTATCGCTGTTCTGTTGAATTACGTTGAATGAACATTTGATAGATGGCGTTATTTACAATACAACTTCGAAGTAATATCGATAAATTAAATGTTGATGTTGAATTACTAATAATTCCGTCAAGGGCTACGAAACACTGGTTTGCAAACTTAAATATAAAATAAATCCACGATAGCATATCTATATCTCTTAAGGTTAACTCACAATAATTATTTTTATGTTCCATATTTTAACTAAAAACAATAGGTATGTTATTTTCGAGTCTGTTGTCTTTTGTTCAGTATTAATCCTTATGTAAATAAATGCATTCGTTAGCTTCGTAATTATAACAAAGATCAAAATTGTCTTTTACACTGTGTGCATTAAATAAATACGTTTAAAGTTATTAGAGATATCAAATTATATAGTTTCCTTAGAGGGGTACGATAATAAAATTCCGTCAAGGGGCAAGATAGACTTGATTGAAAACTTATCTCATCTGTATATCTGTAAAACTCGGTATATCGCGACATTTGTTTAATTCCAAATTCCAACTATCGCCATATTAGCCATTTTGCCCTGATGTCATCCTGATCCTTAGTTCATTATGAAATAATACATACCTATAAATCGATAACAATTAATTATCATACAAATAAATGTGATATAAATTTGATTTAATTTACCCACAATATAAAATTACGAGGAATTACCGATGAGTTATATATTAGGTATACTTGCGCCATCTATCCACTACTATGTTGAATTACACTGAATGCGGAATGAATTACATTGGTGGCGTTATTTACAAAACAACTACGAAGTCTATCGATAATTAAAAATGTTGATGTTAAATACTAATAATCCCGTCAAGGGCTACGAAACACTGGATTGCAACCTTAAATATAAAATCAATCCGCGATAGTATATCTCTATAACTTATGGTTAAGTCACAATATTTTTTTTTTGTTTTCAACTAAAAATATTACGTTAATTTCGAAAGTGTTTTCTTCTGTTCGGTATTAATCCTTATATAAATAAATGCATTCGTTAGCTTTTACACTATATGCATCAAATAAATACTTTTAAAGATATTAGAGATTTAAAATAATAAAGATCGCGATGTGTCTCTCGGCAGGGATAGGTAACCGTCTCGCTCGCGCATGCTAATACAAGCCGGCCGCCGATGCGTGTGCATTATTATAGTAATCTGACCACTTGATAGTGTCGAGTGTTGAGTAGGATACGAATGTTAAATATGAGTTTGTAAGAGTAGCGTCTTTTTGTACTAGACCAGTACAAACATTGCACTTCACCCTGCAGCATCACCCTGAGAACTTTTAAACATACTACAGAAAAGTTAAAATCAATCTTTGTAATCGATGCGTTTTGGTTTAAATGTGAAGGAGGATTTGGTTTACAAGGTGCTTCTTGGTAATGTGTGACCACTAAGATTGTTAATTAATTCAATGAAACGCGGTTTACAATCGTCTAATTTTTAAATTCTAATTTTAATTTGTCTAATTTTTAAAATATTTTTACATAACAATTATGATCCTAACCACAAATATATACTTTAAATTCGTTTCTTCACTCTTTGTATGTCCGGGTAATCGCCGGCCGAGCGGCTAAACTCATTTGGATAGGACTTGCACTATAGACAAGGTTGTGGAATAACATAATTATAGACTACTTTTTATCATATAATTTCAACGGGGTCGAGATTTGTGCGGGAAAAACTTTGCGATACACTTACTTTTACGCGGGCGAAGCCGCGGGTACAGCTAGTATTCATATATCTTAAAGGTAATACCAAAGATTATTACACCTTTGGTGTATTCAGATCTTGTCTTTTCAGGATTTAGTTTAATCAGAGTTTTGCCAGATGCTTAAAACAGTGTTAGTTCGACTGGCGAGAGTCCACACCTATTTCTAATGTGAGATATTTTTTATGTTTCGAACTTGTTTTTCTATGTTCTATGTTGCTTACACATGTCCATGAGGGACAGTGACCACTTCCCATCAGGTGGACTGCATGCTCGTTTGCTACTTGAATCCGATAAAAAAATCGCTTACAAATGTATAAGAGCGGTAGAGACTCCTAACCCTTTAACGGACTGCATATTCGTTTGCTGTTTCAATTAAATACAATAAAAACATTTACATTAAGTTATTTAGAAATTAATGTGGCATTTCTGTTCTGTACAGCGCCTAATTGTATTACGTAGCAAAACAAAGTGATCAGCGGTTATAATTTGAGCGCAAATGTTTGGTGAGAGGTGCGTTGTGACATCACTCGTTCAAATTAATCGCGTAACAGACGGATAGCTTGGCATTTCCTTTATGGTCGTGAAAAGGTTGTGGGACGGGCGTTCTCCTAGCTAGCACTGTTATTTATTTTATAATGTTTTTTTGTATAGGTATATTTAACTAGTCACCCGTCGCAGCGGTCGAAATTCGACCGTAATTTAAATTAATAAACTAAACTTCATATTGTCCAAAGTACCACGAATATTTCTCAAATTCAAATAAATTGTAATAATTTTCAAGTAATTTACGCATCCGTTAAAGGTAAAAGGAGGTTTAATTAGCTGTGCTGCATTTAAAAGCAAAAGCGGGTATTTGACATAGACGTCTGACATTTTTGATGTTATGTGTTTTCATAGTAAGACATTGAATGTTCTATTTCGTTTATTATTTGTGTTTGTGACAAATGCACGGTAGTGTGTGTAATGTGTTTAAGTTGATTTTAGGTATGTTTTATATATGATTTGAAAAAAATATTAACATTCCGCACTCCTTCTCTACATCAACTATAGCCGTGCAAAATTTCACACTCCTCCGTTCGCGGAAGTTACTTAAAAATGCACTCCAAGTTCTTGCTTCACGTATTAATATGTAGTAATGTATATAATAATATATAGAGATAAACAAGCGACGTACCGCTATTGTGTTCGTTTGAAATGTGGAATAAGTTTAATTCTGAGGCTTATATCTATAATGATTACTAGTTCTGTTGAATCAATAAAAAACATATGCAAAATTTTAAATTTGACACATTATCTTTATGCATCTACATATTAACATTATATATAAGAGTTATCTATTAATTTAGCGTAAAAATCTTTCCTAGATGAGTTTAATCAGAGCACGATTTTTAATATTGAGTTAAATTATCAAGATTTTGCGAACTAATTGACATTAATAATGTTGTCAACATGAGTGGAATCGGCTAAAATACTAGTCCAGCTTTAATATAGTAATGACTATAGTAATATATGTCAATTCATGAAGATAAAGACTTTTATGTTCCGTCTAACTAAACCGTAACAAAAAAAACACAAATATTGCTATCCGTAGCATTTTTCAATTAACCATTTATACCTTTACGTAAAGATTACATCAATATATAGGTATATTTATTCATATGCTATATTTGAACTCAATTGGGATTAACAGGCTACTGATTCCACTCAGATATACTGACATACTAACAAATAACAAGAGCAGTGATAGCCTAATGGTTGAAACTTGCCCTCTCAACTGGGAGGTCCGAGGTTCAAACCCTAGCCCGAACCACTGATTTATGTGCGTATTTGAAATGAACTATCGCTGCTTTTCGGTGAAGGAAAACATCGTGAGAAAACCCACACACCCGAGAGTTCTTTAAAAAAAAGTTCTCGGAGGTGTGTGAAGTCCACCGATCCGCACTTGGCCAGCGCGGTGGACTATGGCCTAAATTCTCATTCCGAGAGAAGACCCGTGCCCAGCAGTGGGACAATAACGGGTTGACGATACTTACAATCAAGGCAAGTGTAGCATGTAAAAAAGCAAAACAAACCTGGAGCCTCTCCATCATAAGAGAAGTAGGGCACGAGCAGCGTCTGTGCGTCCACGATGACCACCGGCTCGGAGGACACGCCGTGCACGCCGCGCAGCGCGCCCACCTTCGCGGGCTTCGGGTACTCCAGGGATTTGGGGATGTCCACTGAACCGAAGTTTACCTGGACACCAAAACATTAATTAGTCAAATTGGCAGTGGTAGGACATTTCATGGTTCCCCCGCCACAACTATTCTGTATTAAGCGTTATTGTTTTACGGTTTAAAGGGTATGGGCGACATACATAACTAAAGTCGAAAACATCGACCTACCTCCGGCAGGAGTCTCTTCTTATTTGGAATTGATTTCAGATGGACTGTTAGTACTTATTGGGTAAACTGTATTTTCTTGTTACTTTGACAATAAAAAAAAAGATAAAAACATGAACGAAAGCCGCATAGACAGTTTTCCATTGCGGATTGATTAAAAAAATATGTTAGTTAATATTGCTTCCAAAATAATGATAAAATATTATAGGAAATGTTTCAGTTTTAGCCCCAAATAGCGCTTTACTAAATTTGATTATTTTATATCAATACACCTAAAAATTGACACTAGAAAAAATAATCTGCAGCTCTACAGACCAATATGTATCAGAACCTCATCGCTACAATGATGATCAAACACCCAAACTAAGCAAATTGTGCATTTTCCTATGTGACATCAATATCCACTGTGTTCCTTCACCAACTCGCACGTTAGGCTTTTTTTTTATTTGATTGAAGTAGCAAACAGCATGCAGTCCACCTGATGGTAAGTGGTGACTGCCGCCCATGGACATTTGTAAGCAACTTCAAACAGGACATGTGTTCTATCTGAAGTCAATCACAGATGTGTTGTTATTCCCAAGGACTATGATGGTTGCCACTTATAAAAGTGTGCTAGCTACCACACCCTTCCATGGAAACGCAAGAAATGTTTTACGCTAGAAATAGGTGTAGCGGTGGCGTGAAATACTTCCCCGGTCGAACTACACTGGTTCTGCCACCTGTCAAAAGGCTCTATGACGAATGCAAAACCTAAGCTAGGGGGGACACCTATGTCCAGCAGTGAATCTCAAAATGCAAATAGATTAATTTAAAAGATACAAATGTCTATATATATTTGTATAAACACTACAAAAATGGACTTTAACTATTTCGCTACTAAACCCTTAACAATAACAAAGCAAACTAGCATTCTGTTTAACAAAAGTTGCTCATTACCAACTTAAATGAATACCTAGAGCAGACCGTAGGAACTGCAAATAACAGCTGAAATTCAGCGGGTTTCAGGGAAATCGGAATTGTTTGCCGAGATTAGCTCGCAGAACACGGAAACTACGGTTTAGCCGCTTGATAATAATTTTCAGCAGCGAACATCTATTTTGATTTTACTAATGGCCACGTACATTGTTGGAGCAGTTTTAGTTTACAGCTATTTTAATATATTTAGCTTTTAATACAATGTTTACTCGTGAGATACATTGATAAATAAATTATAAGTGTACTTATTAATAAAGCATTTGATTTTTTAAGCGATTGTAACGCAGCTGACACTGAAACAAACTCAAATACTATGCAAGCTCGAAACTTAGTAATTTTCGTAATGTATTTAATTAACAAACGATTATGCACGTACATCTGATTATTTAGTTCGAACAGGGAGTACCACCGTAAGGGTTTCTAACGTACAACAGTTCTTTCTCTTCGGTGGAAGGGTGCGGTTGTTAGCTCATTTTTAAATCTAAGACCTCCGGAGTAGCAACGAATCTGTAATTGACTTGAGATAAAATCCCTGTAAACATTCTTGAAGCTTTTTTTATATCTGACTGAAGTAACAAACGGGCATGCAGTCCACCTGATGGTAAGTGGTCACTACCGCCCATGGATATCTGTAATCAACTACATACAGAACATGGGTTCCATCTGAAGTCAAACACATATGCGTTGCTACTCGCATGGATATATGATGGTCGCCTCATCTGAAAGTGTGCCGGCAACCACACCCTTCTATCGAAACGCAAGAAATGCTTCACGCTAGAAATAGGTGTGGCGGTGATACTTCCCTAGTCAAACTACACTGGTTCTATCTGGATGGAAAACAGAGACATTTACCATCAGGTAGACGTTTTTATTTCATTTCTAAAAAAAAAAATATTTCATCGTGAAAATGATTACGTAATAATTAAATTTTGTGCGTGCAAAATATTTTCATCCTAATAATTTCTAATGAACTTATACAACCGTGTAAATAGGTGTATATAAGCCAAATGCTTTACTATTCCCCCTACAAGCAGTACGACTTATACAGCTTAATGAGATGAGCTGGTCCGCTTACATGAGCATCCCGCATTCAGAGCTTTTCGCGGAATAACGTTATTCCGAATAATTAAGTCGTTAGCGCTATTTCTGCTGTTCTTGCATAGATTAACCACAAAATTTAACATTAAATTCTTATCCAAAATGAGATTTAAATTACATGAGCATTACATATTATATACGTACTATGTAATAAACGAACAGAATAGAATTTTTAAAATAACGTATCAAAAACGTTATTTTAATCTTATCTTATTAATGTTATAAGATTATTAGAAGACCCGCGTGGCACAGCGGTTACCGTACCCATCTGACACGCAGTGGGTCCCGAGTTCGATTCCCGGCCAGACAGGTATTTGAATGATGAGTTTAGATTCTTGTTCTGGGTCTGGGTGTTTGTGTATTCGTCTTTGTGTGTGTCCAAGGCGATAGTCTATAAATATGCATGTGTGTTTTGTTACTCTTCCACGCAAAAAGTACTAATCGAGTTTCATGGTTAGTCGGGTGGTAGAACCAGTGTAGTTCGACCGGGGAAGTACCACCGCTACACCTATTTCTAGCGTGAAGCATTTCTTGCGCGAGATGGAAGGGTGTGGTTGCCGGCACACTTTTGTATGAGGTGAACATCTTAGCCCTCGGGAGTAGTAACGTATCTATGATTGACTTCATTGTATAATACCTGCTCTACATGTATGAAGTCGTTTTCTAGTGTCAATGGGCAGCGTAGGCCCCTTGTCGTCATGCGGACTGTATTTCCGTTTGCTACTTAATACTTATAAAAAAGTAGCCTTTTAGCTCATATCTCATATCTCGAAAATTGTGACTCTACACCAGAGCCAAAAAACTATTTAAAAATTCATAACTTTTCTAAAAGTTGGTCTACTAGTATATTAATTTGTGAACATTCAATTTTAAATAGACAAATTTTAAAAAGAAAATTATAATATTGACCTTATGAAACCATTCTAATATTATCGCAATTAAAACTACGTAGATCTCTCTCGTCAACCCATTATTGTCCCACTACCGGTCGCTACCGGGCCTACTGGGCACGGGTCTTCTCTCAGAATGAGAGAAACTACGTAGATATATGTATGTATATTTTTTAGATACGACAAATTCGCTCTTCCGCATCGATGTGTTACTGCACATTATTCCATCTAGCTTGTCTGCCCGTTGCCTGTTGTTTCAAAGTTTAAACGTTGTAGGGGGTATAAATTTGAGACGCTGTACTTCGGCAACTAGGATGTTGAGATACGATTAACATAACGTAGTGCAAGCACAATTTAAACCGCTGCTTAATGAGCGCTGGATCGCTTACAGCGCACTAAGCGCTTCCCGGGAAAATGTTATTCCGTATAATTAAATCGTTAGCTCTTGGTAGTATACTAAAAAGTGTCCTTTATGTTGATGGAGTTATATATTTACTTAATGATTTAGCCAGAGAATTAAGAAACCTTCAAATTAAACGAATTTTTATTATTTTACGTCAAAATATTAACATGTTTTGTTGTGGTCTTTGCTAACTTTCATTTAATACTCGTATTGTTATGATAATAAAAAACTGGTCAAGTGTGAATAGGACTCACACATCAAGTATTCCGTCTTTTAAAAAGGGTAAAAACATTACGTTTCTTGTTTGGGAGTCCCCCTTCAATATTTATTTTATTCTGTTTTTAGTATTTATTTTTATAGCCACAATAGAAATAAATACATTATCTATGAAAATCTTCACTGCCTAGCTATCATATTTCATGAGGCACAGCCTGGTAACAGGCAAATGGACAGACGACCAGACGAACCGCTAAGTCCTAGTAATAGGGTTCTATTTTTATTCTTTGGGTACGGAACATTAAAAATAGGCCCCTCTCCAAGTCTTCTTTCTCATATCGCAGGCGCCACAATTCTTTAAATCGTTTGGTATGTAACGGGTGCCAAAGAAATGAACAAACATAATTATACTATATGCTTGAAAACATCACCCTCATTCTCACGCGGTTAGGTAAAAACAGAATTTTAATAACTAACAATTTGTCTTTTTGAAGAACCAATCGAGGATGCATTTTCGCATCAACCCATTATTGGCCCACTGCTGGGCACGGGTCTTCTCCCAGAATGAAAGAGTTTAGGCCATAGTCCACCGCGCTGGCCAAGTGCGAATTGGTGGACTTCACACACCTCCGAGAACTTTTTTTTTTTTTTTTAAGATCTCTCGGGTGTGTAGGTTTCCTCACGATGTTTTCCTTCACCGAAAAGCAGTGATAATTAATTTCTAACACGCACATAAATCATTGGTGCGTGCCTGGGTTTGAACCTCGGACCTCCCGATCGAGAGGGCAAGTTTCAACCATTAGGCTATCATTATGCATTTTACCTGACATCAATTAAGATCAAACTGTATTTTAGCGTAGAATTCAACATAGTATTCTCTCTTACGCAAAAATACAGGCATCATGAATATTAACGTCAGAAGTTTCTTGTTTCTCACGATTGTTATTGTTATGTTGTGTCTAGCCGAAACCTAGACTACATTTGTTTACGTTATGACTTAGGTAATCGGACAGAAGTTTCAGTAAGTTCTAGTGCTCTCATATGCGTACTAATAAACAACACAGACTTACGTGATATAGATGAAGCTAATATGTTATTGTTTCATACGAAGTAAACTGTAAACAATTATTACTATGGTTGTTTTGACATTCTGTAATGAAGAGGCTTAATATATCGCTGCAGCTTTATTTTTGAATAACTGTTGGATTGTCGATCCCCTTAGTGCTGTGTATTCGCCCATATTTATTACCGTCCAAATTAGGCGTTGTACGAGCGAAAACGGTAAACGGTGATCGTTTGAGAACTGCAAGCGCATTCAAATGTCTTTACTGAGCACGAATCTTTGCCTCTGATATTACAATCCGAATTAGTAGTTAAAAGTTAGAGCTTAACCCGTCCTTATATAATGTAGCCACCCATGAGGCACGCCAAGGTACAACTACAGCAATTCTAATGAACCTGGAACCGACGACTACACGCATATTATTTACGCTTGTATCTCGTCAACCCATTATTGTCCCACTGCTGGGCACGGGTCTTCTCTCAGAATGAGAGAGTATTAGGCCGTAGTCCACCGCTCTGGCCAAGTGCGAATTGGTGGACTTCACACACCTCCGAGGACTTTTTTTTTAAGAACTCTCGGGTGTATAGGTTTCCTCACGATGTTTTCTTTCATCGAAAAGCAGTGATAATTAATTTCTAATACGTACATAAATCAGTGGTGCCTAGGTTTGAACCTCGGACCTCCCAATCGAGAGGGCAAGTTTCAACCATTAAGCTATCACTGCTCTTACGCTTGTATAGTTTTTCACAATTTATTTAGCATTTTTGCTATAATTCCAACTTTATCTCTTTGCGACAACAATATTAAGTCATCTTAAGTCAGAAACTCATTGGCCATATTAAAAATTAAAAACCGAACCTTGCTTTCTACAAATACGTGACACGGGTTTTGGTTGAAAAATAAATAATTTTCTGAAGATCGCGACTGCTCAAGACATAATAATAAGCTCCGGGACATGTTTGTTGTTTGGAAGGCTTCAGTTCAGGCTCTCCTGGGCGCTCTTTGTTCACATTAAACCTGTCCTGTTCAGCTCTCTCTGAAAACGACTCATCTGTTTATCTGTTTAAATTTATGAAGAAAATTTGTGTCGTCGTTTGAAATTTTCTTTTATTTTTTCGGGAATACTAATGTCGTACTTAATTATTTGTTCACCTAAATAACGCCTAACATTTTCCGTAAAAGTCGAATTTTGTTGAACTATAACCTTTATTATTTTGGATTATGTGAACGATTTAAGGATCAGCAAACCTACACTATACTAACTTTTAATTATTTTTCTGGTAATCAAACTTTACGTTAAAATAAATAGACTACACAGAGTAAACAAATCACTCTCGTCTAACCTTTTTGTACTAACTGAAGGGAAACGTCAACACACTACACATATACTACCAGGTGGTAGAACCAGCGTTGTTCAAACCGGGATTACCATCACCACACCTTTTTTACGCGTGAAGCAATTTTTGAATTTGTGTAGAAGGGTGTTGTCGGCTCATTTTCACACGAGGCGACCACTTTATTCCTCGGAAGTAGCAACTCATTTGTTTGACAGAACCCCTGTTCTGTATAAATTGCTTACAGATCCATGCGAAACAAAGACCACTTACCATCAAGTGAACTGTTCATTCGCTACTTCATTCGGATAACAAAAACCTCAAGATAGTCCAAATAACCAGCTACCCATAAAAACTTACCGCATAATCATCACACCAGATCGAGAACCAGTTAACATCCTTCAGGGTCTTGCCGTCAGGCAGGGAGAGCGTGATCCCCTCCCCGCGGTACCGGTGCAGGGGCCCCGACGCCCCGCGCTCGTCTCGCAGCCGGATCGCCCCCGTAGCGCTGGGGGCCTTCGAGGTACCCACGTAGAAGTATGCCGCTGGAACAAGAGATGGAATTTTATATTGTGTATCACCATTATCATTATCACGATGGTAGAACCAGTGTAGTTCGACCGGGGAAGTACCACCGCCACACCTATTTCTAGCGTTAAACATTTCTTGCGTTTCGATAGAACAGTGGGGTTGCCGGCACACTATCACATGAGGCGACCATCATAGACCTCGGGAGTGGCAACGCATCTGTGATTGACTTCAGGTGGAACCCATGTATACAGAACATGTATACATGGGTTCCACCCAGTAGTTGATTACAGACGTCCATGGGCGGCAGTGACCACTTACCATTAGGTGGACTGCACGTTTGCTACTTCATTCAGATAAAAAAAATATCAATAACTTTAAAATTATCCACAGGCATTACTCTCTCAAATAATTGGATATACTCGTTAAACCTCAAACACACAGCTTTCCAGTGATTTAATATACTGGTAAAGCCTCCGACATATTACTTTCCATTAATAATTCTTAATGAAATATATAGTTTCTCCAATTAACCAACATTCGAATTATTTCCACCACGCTGTAGTGATCTTTATATACTTTTACATGCACCAAAATGCGCACAGCTTGCCTTAATCATTCGTTAGTTGTCTTTAATAAACTTAAAAAAATTGATAAGGTTTAGGTAATGTATCGTATATTACTTAGAAGCCAGTGTTATATAGCCGAAAATTAAATTATGACTACATTTCATGTGCGCTTATGTGCTGAGGAGTGCACGCCTAGACGTTAGTCCTTAAATAATTATTAGATAATTATAATAACATCTTATCTTAGACATTCTGGGTAGGTCCATGTCATTAAACTTCACCCCCAGCGCCTCATAAAATTTTACCAAAGAATGCTAAGGAAGAATATTTATGCGAGGCGATCCAACTTAGTCCTTAGGAACACGCATATTCGTTTGACCTTGTCCAGTATTCTAATCTTAGGTCCATAGCTGGCACTGACAACTTACCATGAGCCATGATTACCGTGGCTCATGGTAAGTGACCTTACCATGAGTAAGAGATTTACCTTACCATGATTAACCTTTTTTTTTGTTCTCGAGGGGGAAACCTTCAAAAGGAACCAAAGTTGTGGGAGCGACGCAGGGTTACGTGGGATTTTTACCGCACTAAAACCCCCCGGTGGCTGTCCTCGATGCTACAGAGAAGACTTCGGGATCTCCAAAGGAACGCAACCGGAATTTTCTGAGCGCGTTGCCCCGTTGGCTGATAACCTGTACCTCTTTTAACGAATTTGCATCACGATAACGGGTAAAAAATAATATTTCAGACTTTAATTAGTATCCTAGCCAAAGTCTAACAGCTGTTAGACTAAGACGTTCTTTTTCCTCCAACCTCGAGTCCAATAAACAAAGGCGAAGTGTAAAGTTCCCGGCTCCTGGCGCCGATCGGAGATTTGAAAGGCAAATGGGAGGAACTTTGTGAGATGTAAACGAGGCGGCACGTCAAGCAGGCTGCAACCAATTCATCATAACTTTACGTGTTCTTTGCATGGGCTATTGTCTTCCTTTAAACCAAGTTATTCCTGCGGTTTCACATGCGTTTAGCGCGGTAAGGAGTAACTTGTGTAATAACCTAGGTCATAAACTATCTGTGTACAAAATTTCAGCAAAATCCGACTAGTGATTCTTGCATGATAGTAACAAACACACATACATCGCCACAGACTTTTGCATTTATGCTGTTAGGAAGATGTACGTTAAGAATCAATACGATGTGCGTCTTGCATATTTACTTTTATTTTCCGAGCTTTTTAGCTTTTGTGTCAATTCTAGTTCTTAGAAAAATCCTTGTTTTTTGTTCTAAAACTTTTATCTCAAGTTTTAGAACAACCTCGTCTTGAGAAATTTTAACAACATGTTTCAAAACGTTGACATTGATATCTTTGCTGACTCTTTCTTATTTTCTCTCTCTCTTTTCTTATTTTGTCAATAGAGTAACTCTTCCTTATTCCTATATTTACATGGGAATTATTTTACTATTCTTAATTTTAATTTGGCTACTTTAACTTTCTTTATTTTGTGATCGACTATGTTTTTGTTAATGCTGTGTACACCTTTAATTTAAGAACATAGTATTTAGTTTCATAATCATAATGTTCTCCTTTAAATGTCCTCGATGTATTTAGTTGGTATGCCTAAATAAATAAAATAAAATAAAATAAACAATAAAAATATATTTTACCTCAAGTTTTAGAACAAAAAGACAAGTATTTTTCTTAGTTTTACACAAAATTACTCTTTCTTGTTATTACTCTTTATTTATATTCTTTCCGAATTCAAGTTTTTTTGACTAAACTGGAAATTATTCCAATGTTTGGCTAGAACTCCACTAAAGCTAATAAAACTAAAATCTCCATCAGACTGTCAGACTTCAAAATACATTCGCAAAACATCGACGGCAACCAAGTCCTAGATTATGCAGCCAGACTTCGTCGTTAGCAGTTTGGCACGCGTCCCGACGCTTCACGAAGCATTCAAGTATACTTCGGATTGAGGCACTGAACTTCCAAATTAGAATATTGAAGCCGGATGTAGAAAGTTTGACTCTTCATACTTTTTGAAGATTACATTCATTAACGACTTAGACATTGAAACAGAGATGGAGTCAGTTATAACTTAGACTATAGGAATCAAGTGATCAAGACTGGATTTAAGTAAATAATAATATAAGCACGACATTTATGAGTTTAAGCATCAAATTTTAACTTAATTTTGAACAAATGAAATGAAATATCTTTATTTTGTATAGGCCTACGGGGCACTTACAAATTGTCAGTAACATTTTTTTCTTACACTACCACCGGATCGGAATACGACCTCAACTGATAAAATCCGGCATGAAACTGAGCGGGTCTGTCTTTTTTCTTATTTATATCCAATTATTTTTAAATTAAATTACAATCATATTGTTTACATGGTAATGAAAGTTAGCTCCACTAACGCTAAATAACTATTATGAAAGTTAGCTCCATTAACACTAAATAACTAAATAACTATTAATTTATTAATTAACTAATTAGATTATACGCTAAATAAAAGTCTATTTTGAACGTTACATTTTTAAATAAGTCCGATATAATCATAAGTACAAAGAAAATATACCTACTAAAAATAGAAAAATAGATTTAATTTCAGAATATGACAATAAATTAATTAGGAGTTAAGAACTAATCCAAAATTACAAAATTCATTAAAAAAACAACTTGGGACAGGAAGCGAAATTTATAATTAATGCAATAAAATTTACGGTTATGGCAATTAATCAAACGTGGGAACTAGTGAAAGTGAGCATTCTTCATTGAAAAGCAAACCTTATTGTACTGTAAGAAGTATGGAATTTACTCAATGAAGAAGTTACCAAAGTAATTTATCATTTGCACTAAGGGGTTTAAGCACAAATTTGTATGATACAGTAGTAAAATGATGACACAAATCAATTTCAGTTATAATTGATCAGCCCGTGAACAGATTTTGGAAGTTAATTGATTACAATAAGAGTACTGGATTTTGAATCAAAAGTGAATAAATTGTGAATTGGGAAACGAAATTGGAAAGTTATGGGAATTTAACTTTGAAATGCAATTTTCGTCAGTGACAAATTTTTGAACATGTCACCAAATTGTATCTTTAACTAGCTCAACCCCACAGCTTCGCCCGCGTAAAAAAATGATTTATCGATTGTCCCGTGGGAGTAAGATATTTTTCTACAATAAAAAGTAGGATATATGTTAATCCAGAGAGTCAGCTAACTCTATAGCAAATTTTATGAAAATCGCTCTAGCCGTTTAGACGTGAAAAAGTTACAAACATACACACTCACAAAGTTTCGCTTTTATAATATTGGTCAATATGATGATCTTGTAGATGTACAAGTTACAGTGGTGTACCAGCTTGTATATTTCAAAGTAAGGGTATTGTCACGGGCTCACTTATATATAAGGCGACTATCTTGCTCCTCGAGAGTAGCAACGCATCTGTGACAATAAATTATTACTGATTACTGTGATCGCCTTCAGATAAAACTCATGTTCTATGTACATTAAGTTGTTTAAAAATTTCCTTTGGCGGCAGTAACCAGTAACCATTTATCGTCAGGTGGATTTAGCACACGATCTTCTTCTTTCTCCTCTGCCTCTCCAACTAATGGAGGTTGGCTGTCAGCTCAGCGTATTTCTTTTTATTAATCGCAATTCGAAAAAGTTCAGCAGCACTCTTAATCCCCATCCATTCGAATGTTTCTTAACCACGACTATAAAAAATCTACGACCAGGTCTTCTATTTCCAGGAATCTTTCCCATCATTATAAGTTGCAAGAGTTCATTTCTAGGGTGCCTTAGCACGTGACCCAACGATAAGCTGATAAAATTATTTAATCTGATAAAAAAATATAGAAATGTATAGTTTGGAAGTAAGTATTTATATAACCAAAATAAACTCAAATTGGAATCAAAATAACTGATTGAAAAAAGAATATTGTGAACTTGGTCGTTGTTCATGTTATATTCTCAATTTACATTTTCTGATTACATGTATATATTAGAACAGAGTTACAGAAACTTTATGAAACTAAAATGCCGATATGGCCTAAGATACTAATTCAACTTACTGCAACTAATTCTCTCTCAACTCTCATCACAAGTGTTGGGCGCCACCCAAGGGAAACAACGTCGAAAAAATAATAGCTAAGATGCGATACAATCAACATTGCTTGATTAGCTGGTTATTACCGTTCCGTTTCTACTCAATCTCAACATCCATTACCCCTTTTTTATTAATTGAAATAGAAAGTAAGCGTGCAACCTTCTTAACAGTAAATTACACTTCCGTGTGCAAATCAACGCCAAATAAGTGCGACGCCAAATGTTAGAACCTCAATATAGATTTATACATCTTAGAGCTTAAGTTGAAACTTTTCATTTAAGTGTTTCTCACCCGTCCCTGTAGTTCCGGGATCAGAATAGAGCTACGGTATCTCCTGCCTGTAAAGAGGCGACTAAAAGGGGCATCCGGGGTTGCGGGGCAACGCGTTTAGACGACTCCGGTTACGTTCCTTTGGACATCCCGGAGACTTTTCAGCGCCGAGAATGGCCACCGGGGAGGATTTAGTGCGGTAAAAATCCCACATAACCCTGCGTCGCTCGCACGGCGTCTGGTACCTTTTGAAGGTTTCCCCCTCGAAAACAAAAAAAAGGAACTGTTTCTCTACATATCCTACAAATCCTTAAAGGAAAAAATGGTGCGTCCGCAGTGTACCCGCAAAGTTTCTAGGTTAAGTATTTTCTATCTATTTCTTATCTTATTAAGTTAAGGCTTCGACCGTAAGACGATAATCCATTATGGAAGATCGCCTATAATTTGAACTGTCAATCAAAGTAACAAGTTGGGAAGAAAGTGCCCTAAATTCTATGATGAATCGATTTTGTGCCATTTTTAAACAGATACTTGGATTTTCGGTGTTAGTCCTTTACCCAAACTTGATATTACTCAAAGATGGGTGTAGTCTGAGCAATAGAAATGAACGTGGCTACATTTGCTCACGCGGAAAATGGTAAAATATCTGACGTTAATTAAGACTAACAATATCTAATGATGATAATTGGTGTGTGTATAATTTCATAACTTTCTTTTTGTCTATTTTATACAATAATTTATTATTAATTATTCATAATACTTTAATACACTATTTAAAGCTTTTTGCGTTACAATTCATTAGCTTTCATTAGTTAATGTAACATTAAATTATGAATTTCAACGTATGCTACGATTTTTTATTTACTCGAAAAGTATGTAGTAAAATAATACTTTATTTGAGTTTTTTTGTGTCGTATTAGATACCCTACACAATTTACCATTATAATAATGCCCAAAGTAAAAATAATATATTTATCTGGTAAAGATCAAGGTATCTCAAAAAAATACAAGTTCCCGTAATAGATTTACTTTAATCAGAATGTCAGATGGATTTTCTGGAAGTTTTTGTAACTTGCAATATGAATATAAATATAAATAACACTACGTGAGTCAAATTCAAATAGTTTAGTCATTAGATATAGGTATAATCAAGGTGGTTAACATAATATAAACAGTTCCATTCACTCAAACACGAAATTGTAAAAAATAATTTAAATAAAAGTCCATAGAAGTAGATGTACTACTTTCTGTCCCGAAGTCTGCGCTCATCATCATGAAAAGTACCCGTAGAATGTTTCCTTCCATTTTATTTGACATGTGAGATAAACTGAAATGACTTGCAGTACTGGGAGACAAGCTGTTTCCCGTTTCTCGAGATTTTGCGGCGAAACGCCTGTTCTAAAACTTGGAAACTCGCTCGGTGCTTTGTGAAACACGTGTATTGTTACATAAACCTGTAGTTTAGTTTGGAATATTTTGTTGTCTTAGCATTCCCGTGTACTTTATGCGATCTACGTATACGGAGGCTTTACACGCCCGACAATATAATTTAACAAAATGAGTTTCTTTGCAGATTAAATTAGCGAGAATTTTTTTTTATAATATTATTGGAGTAAACGAACATGCAGTCCTTCTAATGGTAAGTGATCACTGCCTCACATGGACATCTGATGTCAATCACAAATGCGTTGCTACTCCCGAGAGCTCTTTTCGCACCATTTTTGAAAAGCCCCATGTCATAACGCCCCAGGAATACCTCAGGCGGAAGCTCATACTTTTTTGCCTGTAAATAGGAGTGTTCTGCACTACTGTATACTCAGCTAAAAGGATCTGAGGCGTTCGAACTTACTCTTAGGGTAGCACTATCAACGCATCTGTGGCTGACCTTAGGTAAGACTCAAACTTATCTGGAGTGTTTTAGAGATGTCCATAGGTGGTAGTGAGCATTTATCGTCAGGTAGGCTGCATGTTCGTTCGCTTTTTGTTTATCCTATTTAAGTAACAAACCAGCATGCGATCCACTTAATGGTGAAGTGTCACTGCCGGCTGTTAACACTTCATATAAAACATGGGTTCTATGTGACGTCAATCACAGAGGCGTTGCTACTCTTAAAGACTAAGATCGACGGGCCCCTAGAACAAAATCCTATATGAAAAATTACCAATCTACAGTGTGAAGTTTTGTCGTGATCGTCTTTCTTGGCGTAACTAATCAAGGTTAGTATGTCCACAAAAATTCTAAGCTTCATACTGTAAATTCGTAATTTTTCAGTACGATTTCTTCTAGGGGCCCGTCGAGATAGTCACCTTATGTAAATGTGAGCCAGCAAACCACACCCTTTCATCGAAACGCAAGAACTGCTTTACGCTAGTAATAACCTCCCCGATTGAACTACACTGGTTCTCCCACCTGATATTTGTTACTCTCATATCATAACAAAATAAATACAAATGTGTGCGAAAACATAACCTTTCCATGCAGTGGAGTTAAAACGAGCTGTTCTCTGGAACATTGCAGATATTGCGGCGAAACACTGTTATTTTAAAACGTGGCAAACGGACTGGTACTTTATGAGACTTGTCGTGAACGTGAAGCGACGAATATACGAGTACCACGGTACAAAGCTTCTAATATTTATACTTCATTTTCTACGTGTACTTTTGAATATTGAGAGTTAAATTTCTTTTCACAAGTTATTGAAATAGCAAACTAACATACAATCTAGCTGATAGTAATGGTCACTGCCGCCCATGGATTTGGGGCCAACTAAACATAGAACAGAGGATCTTACTAAAGACCTACTCCTGAATACTTGGTAAAATAATCCCTCCGAATAATTAAGTCAGCCTTTCATACCTTTACAATGAAACGCATGAATTAGTTCAAATTAGAAATAGGTATGACGATAATCAGTTTGAACTGTACTGGTACTTCCAGCTTGCAAAAGATGCACATTATTTATTGTTGCAAATAAAAACTTTTTTTTACTATATTTAGCTACTGCCACCAGACCGGAGCAGTGATAGCCTAATGGTTGAAACTTACCCTCTCGATCGGGAGGTCCGAGGTTCAAACCCAGGCACGCACCAATGATTTATGTGCGTATTAGAAATTAATTATCACTGCTTTTCGGTGAAGGAAAACATCGTGAGGAAACCTACACACCCGAGAGTTCTTAAAAAAAAAGTTCTCGGAGGTGTGTGAAGTCCACCAATACGCACTTGGCCGGCGCGGTGGACTATGGCCTAAACTCTCTCATTCTGGGAGAAGACCCGTGCCCAGCAGTGGGCCAATAATGGGTTGATGCGACCAGACCGGAATTATACCTAAGACTTCTTAATATTCGCATGATTATTGAAATAAAAGTAGATATTTGTTGAAGTATAGTGCAAACGCGTCTACAATTCATCTGGTGGTAAGTATATGTATTTCATCCCAAATAAGGTTAAAATTTTACCTAAGATCCTTAACATACAATACTTCATCAAAACACTGAGAATAATTTGTGTCGCTCTCTTATTACATCTTTCAATGGAGAAATAAGAATTAGCTGTAATCAGAAACCGACTTGGTCGTACTGAGCTCCTCGTTTTATACCAAAGTGTAAACGAGTATTAGTTCAATATTTAGTAAACTAAGCTTTTTATGTAACAAATATTATATTGTATTGTGTTTGTGGAAAGCTGGAGGGCAGTTCAATAAACGAGATCTCGCGGCCGCGGCCCGCCAGCGCCGCGCTCGCTGAGAACCAATTTACTAGAAGCAATTGGGGAACCTTGTTACACGGTACGATTTCACGAGAAAACTATTTCACGTTGAATTCGTTTACTTTTGGAAAAGAGAAATAAAAATATTTCTGAGCTAATACTCATGTTAGTCTTGAATTGGTTGTGTCATGGATGCAACATACAGATGATTGCACTATCATCCACACCCAGAACAGGAATTTTAAGTATCGTGTATTGGTCTAGCCCAGTATCTAACAGCCGAGACTGGTATCTAAACAACCACAACTATATAATATAGAAGTTTGACTTCAGATAAAATCCATGCTCTGCTTTAAATTTACTTGTGTGGTGTAAATGAAGATGTATTTGCGTTTATACGCAAAAACTACCCACTGGTCGGATTTCAGTGAAATTTGGCACGAACATAGTTTCTGACCTAGATGAACACAGATCGACAAGATCGGGAGTGACTTGGCCCTGGCGGCCGTCGTTGCAGCGATGGTGCGCTCTAAGGACGCGTGGAACGCAGTGACCTTCTTCTGCGACATTGTAATGTTCGCGAAGGAGGACGCCGAAAGAGCCCGGGAGCGCGCAGATCCCGCTCAGCGAAGGAGCGGCCGGGGCAGACGTAGATAACGTTCACCCGGTGTTGTTCCCTGTAGTCGGGGATTAGAATACGGCTACGATATCCCCTACCTGTCGTAAGAGGCGACTGAAAGAGGGGTTCTGGGGTTGCGGGCGGCTAGAATGGGAGCTCTAACCGACCAGCCAACTACCCCTGGAAGGACGGCGGCATGTGTGGTTGCATGTCGTCATACCCGAATGGCGTAGGGGACAGTCACGCTTCCCAAGGGATGAGCCCGTAAGGGGCGCAGCACTAAGGGGCACCGGTGGTATCTTACGGAGGAGGAGGCCATCGAGGAGGTTTTAGTGGGTAAAAATCCCACATAACCCGGAGTCTCTCTCAAGGCTTCGGTGTACCTTTTGAAGGTATCCGCCCCGTCACAAAAAAAGATGAACACAGAACTCTGATTACCGCGGTAGACATGGCCGAAGCGGGCAATGCCGAAGGAATGACCTAGTATCAAGTATATTCACGATTTTAGTGCAGGCGAGCGTTAAGCAAAAGTGACTTTATAATGAGTGACCGGCGAACACGATTGACGACTGCAAAGGTCAGCCAACTGACCTTTTAGCTTCGATATGATGACAACTACTCGTAATGTGTACATATTAATGTAATATTTATGTAATCTTGCACATGAAAAGAAATGTACATTCAATCATCGTCTAATTGCATAAAATAACATTGCGGTTGTACTTGTAAAATTGCTTTACAACTATTATTTTGACAAATATTTATTGACAGAATTTTCATTGTTCTCTTTACTGAATTTTGTTGGTCATTTGTGTTTAATGTGTAATTTACTTAAAAAATGATACCAGGCAAATAATCGTCATACCACTCACATATTTTTTTTTATATAAATTGAACTTCATTCATTTTCATTTTCATCATGCTAGAGAACTCAATCTGTATCCTTAGTATGAGTTTATAATAAAATCAGTGATAACCTTATGATTGAAACTTGCCCTCTTAGAAATAAATTATCACTGCTTTTCAGTGAAGGAAAACATTGTGAGGAAACCTACACACCCGAGAGATCTTTAAAAAAATAAAGTTCTCGGAGGTGTGTCAAGTCCACTAATTCGCACTTGGCCTAAAACTCCAAGGCGTTTTGCCCTTAACGAGTTTATTATGTTTCCTCAAACAATCACATTTACATTTTCGCCCATACGTTGAAATTGCATGTTTTCATATTCTGCCATACCTTCAATAATGTACATTGAATGTACGGCATGTAGCATATAGGCGAGAACATTAACGAATATTGTGCAAGGAAAGCGGTACTTCACTGCGGGGCTCCTTCTCCTGCTTTATAAGGCACAAGTGAGACCCCACATGGAGTACTGCTCGCATCTCTGGGCAGGGGCGCCCCAATACCAATTTAACCCATTTGACTCCGTCCAGAAACGCGCGAATCGTCAACGACCCAAGGATCACCGAACGGTTAGAACCCTTGAATCTACGGAGGGACATAGGCTCCCTCTGCGTGTTCTACCGGCTTTATAATGGTGAGTGCTCCGAGAAACTTTTTGACCTGGTGCCTACGTCACCTTTCCTCCAACGCACCACTCGCCGAAGGATGAAGTTCCATCCACATCAACTGGATCCGTGGCGGTCCACCACTGTTCAGTTTGCACGCTCGTTTCTGCCACGGACGTGCAAGATGTGGAACGAGCTTCCTTCTGAGGTATTCCCGGGGCGTTATGACATGGGGCTCTTCAAAAAAAGCCGGCGATGCATTGGCGACTCCTCTGGTGTTACAAGTGTTCATAGGCGACGGTGCCTACTTTCCATCAGGTAGCCCATCTGCCTTATCGTTAGGTTTAAATATAAAAAAGGACACAACAATCTGCATATAAAATGCTTCGTCCTGAATGACTGACGAATCAACGCACAGCCTAAACCGCTGATCATATAGACTTGAACTTGGAGGGTGTGTCCCTTGTCTTAAACGAATCACTAATATAAGTGAGGAAAATCGTGCAGTGTAAAACGTTCCCAACGTTGCAATAACACTTCACGCCACAGTAACGGCGAGTGTTGCGGTATTTACAGATGTATCTATTGCGAACTCTAACCTTAAGCGCCCTAGCGTTCTGCTTCTACATGTAAGCGTTTATTGCTGAACAAATGTTACTTTAACTGGCATGAGAAACGCACGAGCAGAGCAAAGAAAGTGTAGAGGTTTTTTGAAAAATAATGAACAAAGGAATACACATTTTAAGTGATATAAAAGCAGTATTCAAAGTCATAAACATTGAAGATATCGAGAATAAAATTTCATTCTATGAGTTTATTATGTTTCGTCAAAACGACCATTGTTAACATTTTCACATACATTGTATGCACGTTTACGTTTTCGATATCGTTTTCTGGCAAACCTTCAGGCAATATTGACGGTGATCGTTTAAGGAAACGTAACAAACTCATACTAAGGACTATCATTGGCTAGCACTTATGTAGGTGATAGTCGAACATCGTGTGGTGTAAAGCGTTCCCAACGTTGCAATAACAGCTTTTATGCAGGTGATGATCAAACATCGTGCAGTGTAAAGCGTTCCCAACGTTGCAATAACACTTCACGGAACTGTAACGGCGAGTATTTGCGGTATTTACACATGTATCTATTGCGCGCACTAAACTTAAGCGCCCGAGCGTAGTGCGCTACAACTAAGCGTTTATTGCCGAACAAATGGTAATCTTACGGGCTATGGAGACAAACGGGCGAACAACAGAGCAAAGACAATGCCTTCCATTTAAAGATTTTTTTACCTAGTTCCAAAAAAGGAGGATGTGCTCTATTCGTCTGTATATTTTTATATATTTGTCTGTGTTTTTTTAATACATATTGATTACTCCGGACTGGATGAACCGATTTGGGTGATTTTTTTTTGTTTGAAAGGCAGTGCGAGACTTCGGAACTATGTACTAAGTATTGAGTATGTTCTAAATAAAAAATAATTGAAATTATTTTTTACTTTTTCGTGACATGGAAGTCGGTAGATATTTTTTGGTAAAAAGTTTTTGTTACAAATATTATAATATAAAGTGAACGGTATGATGTATGTATGTTTATTATATGACCCGGATTAACTTATGGGATACTCATTTACATCGTAAACGTGATCGAAGGGGGCGGAAACATGGGAAAAAGCTACATAGTATTTAAAAAAGTAAAACGCATTTTAAAAGATATGAACGCAGTATTTATAGACATACATATTAAAATGAGGATATTCGAAAGAAAATATGATTCTACATTAATCTATTCTAATAAAAGATTGGTTTTCTAATTATAAATGCACCTAAAACAAATAGAAACGATAAACGGTTCGCGTCATTTAAATAACCAAAAAATACTTAAAATATGAAACGTTGCTATATGATATTTTCATAAACTTAAATCACTTTAAGAAATATTATGAGCTTGCGTCTTATTGATAACCAAACAAATTTGAAAGCGGTGTTAGCTAATTGATTTTCAAATACAGTTGTTCAGTAAATCAATTTTAAACATACGTCATATAAAACAACATATTTGTTTATTTTCCAAAACCCTAAGATATAATCTTATATATAATATTGAAACATAAAGTGTTCTAATACAATACTACTAAAAATAATGAAAATGTGAAAAAATAGGAATATAAAATTTAACATTTAAGAATTATAAGCAAAAATGCACCGCGCTCAGCAAAACTTTAATACTTACTATTATTTCTAAGTTTCTTTTGAAAATTCCAAGTACTTTCTTTTAAGAATAGTAATGAAATATAAGAAATTTTAGTACTCCTATTTACTTTAACGCGAAGATGCACCATCTGTCCTCAGAAAAGTTGATGATGTTGGATTGCACAGAAAATACATTGTTTCTTACCTAAAGTGAATCGTTACATATTAAATAAAAAATAATATTTAAGGGTAGTAGGACCCTCCGGCAATCGACTCTAGAGGCACCATATATCTCACACCTTTTATTAATTAATTAATTTATTTATTTATTAAATACAAATCCACAGCTCAAAACAATAATTAATAAAAAAATTATTATTATTATTTTTTATTTAATTTTTTTTTTATACTTTAACCTAACGATAAGGCAGACAGGCTACCTGATGGAAAGTAGTCACCGTCGCCTGTGGACATTCGCAACACCAGAGGAGTCGCCAATGCATCGCCGGCTTTGCAGGAGAGCTCTTTTCTTGAAGAACCCCATATCATAGCGTGTTAATCTAATTGTTTATTGGTTTGATATGATTTTAAATATATAAACCGCCAAACGAAGAAATATTATAGAAATTTCCTTTATTACTTCTTCTAAGCTGTTTAAACTAGAGTATTTAGTTTTGAATTAAATAAATGCTATGTACACTGTAAAGTTGTCACTTAGCATTTTTATGAATAAATTATTAATTGTACCCTAACTAACAAATGTGTCTTATTCTGATAAATCAATTGTGTATACTCTTAGCAAGACTCCTTATAAACCTACTGTTGAATATTTTCCCTAAAAAACACGCTTTCTAAACTCATAGCCCCTCACTAGGATTTTCTCGTGTGTCGTGGGTACCATGAACACACACAAGACGAATATACAAACACCCAGACCCAGAACATGAATCTAAACCTCATTATTCAGATACCTGTCTGGCCGGCAATGGAACCCGGGACCCATTGCGTGTCAGACCGGTATGGTAACCGCTCCACCACGTGGGTCATCAAAGGGGAAGACATCGTAACTCTGAATATTACAAAATAATTTGAGACTAATCTTTTATATCTCTTTGAAGTCTAAATGTTAACTAATTAATTAGTTTTAATATGTAGTTATCTGTATATTTGGAACAATAGTCTATTGTGTCCATAATATTATCAACAAACACTCGTATGACGGAATCAACTAACATAACAAGTCAACTGCTGCATATTTTGTTTTGCATTGAGCGGTATCATTGCATCAGCATTAGATGTTCATAATAACTCTTATTCATATTTTACATGCGAAAGTATTTGAAAATGTATGTGTGTTTGTTATTCTTTCCTTTCTTTATCTGACTGAAGTAGCAAACGAGCGTGCAGTCCATCTGATGGTAAGTGATCACTGCCGCCCATGGACATCTGTAATCAACTTCATACAGAACATGGGTTCTATCTGAAGTCAATCACAGATGCGTTGCTACTCCCGAGGACAATGATGGTCGCCTCATATAAAAGTGTGCCGGCAACCACACCCTTCCATAGAAACGCAAGAAATGCTTCACGCCTCACGTTCTACCACCTACCGACTTTCCTTTAAAAACTGGTCAGATTTCTCTCAAATATCGTACACATGTAGTTTCAGACAGAGATAGGTATAGATTATATATATGATTATATATAGATAGAGACCACATAGGATACTCTTTTCCGTTACGTGACCTAAGGGGGCGGAGCCGCGAGATTAACTTAGTAATAAATAATGTCAAGAATAACTTTTAGTTAAAAAAGATAACATATTTCTTAATATTCCTACTTAAATCAAATTATTTTAATTAAACTAAATTATCTTTCTATTTGTGCCAGGCCAGTATCCAGGTGTATTTCCTATTTGCTAACCTAGTAAATGGAGATCGGTCCCCAGAAGTATTAAACCAATGGGGTAACAATAATATATTTTTTCTGAGAAGAAATTCAATAGCAGCTCAAGAATAATCTATAATGAAGTAGTGTAAAAATACTTTTATTATACATAGTACAGATGTATGCATATCTTATAGTTCCAATTCCTCTGTTTGTGTGGTTCTGCACGAACTCGATAAAAAGTGCAGAACAGAGCAGCTGTCCCGGCAAATAGAATTTATTCGGGAACAAACAAGATAAGACCTGCAAAGTGGAAATACCAACATCTGCAATTGCTTCTCGAAAAATTCAGAACACGACGTGAATATTTGAACCGCTTGTTTTCTACTTACACTTACTTTTGTAGTAATTTTAGGAAAACTGTAATTTTATTTTATCTATATGCATTTAGAAGCTTAATTCCACGGCCCCGCGTGCGTCAGCCATGTTGAACGTGTGTTTCCTGTGTGTTCATTTACCTCTTAAACCAAATAATGTACCAAAAAATCCGACCAGTAGTTTTTATGAGAAAGGATAATAAACACTTACATGCATCCTCAAAAACTTTGGAAACTTTGGCATTTATAATATTAATAAAAAGTCACAGAGAATAATTCAAGAAACGACAGACTTAGATCTGAGTAAATCTAAATCTAAATCTGAAAACTCTCGCGACAAGCTTTTGTATCATATAACATAGTACAATGCGACAAAATGATGGCTTTGAGTACTACAAATATTTTTTTTTCTTTTCAGTGTATTGAAATTAAAGCTTATATTTAAAAATAATTTTTAATAATATTTTTTGTTCTTACAAGTTTTTCATCAACATTTATAAAAAGCATCGACGTCTGTAACCAAGCCGTCTTACCAAAGCTTGATTTTATATTCGTTGCTTCCCCTGTGAACTAAGAACACCTCAGACTGATATGTCTTACCACATTCTTCAAAGATCACTACAGAAGTTAACCCCACTGTTATTAAGAAAAGGTAAAGCTGTGGTGCTTTTGGCTTTGAACTACAGAGTCAAATCAATCTACCAATTCAAAATTGAAGTTCAGTGCGAAGTGAAACGGCCAATCTGCATCTACAGCGCTTGAGATATCCGCGGGACGCGAACGGAATATATTTGTAGTCATTATTCCGCGCTCTTCGTATTTTCTTCACTTTTGAGAGTAAACCATTGACTTACAAAGTCTTAGGTCTAGGAGTGACAATATGAACACTCGTAGTCGTGTTATGAGTTTCGGGACATCTGGTGTACTCATCGCTTAAGTAAAATACTGATAGGTGGTAAATAAAATATTTTTTGAAGTGAAACTTCTTTAGGCGCATGAGGGTAAAATTTTTACAGATGAAACGTCACGCCGGTATGCAACGGAAGTGTCGGAAAAGAGAGAGAGAGTGATCGAGACCGATTGAGAGAGAGTAAGACAGGGCGAACGTAGCATGAGCAACTAGCCGTGGAGTGAGAGTAGGGAGCAAGCGAGTGAGAAAGATTGAGAGAAAAAGTGAGACAGAGCGAACGTCGTATCACGCCTTTTTCCCTTCCTCTTAATCTTGGAAATTTAAAGTTTTAGATTTGTATAAATATAAACAAGATTTATAAATTAGTTCGCCAAAGAAGTTTCACTTCTGACATGTGTACTTTGTACGCACGCATGTTTTTTTTATTAACAAAATAAAATTAAAAAGTCTTTAAGACTGACTTCTCAAAATGAGAATTCAACTTTGAGAATATCATCCGTCACTTTATTCTCAAAGGTATTAGAGATTTACCAATTTGCACTAACTATGTAGAGTAGGAAATTAAAAACACAATTTTAATTTCCGCAAGCAAGCACTACGGATTCAAAAAGGGAGTAAAAGCTTAATCATGAAGCGTATGATACTAAAAATACGTAATATAAACATGTTAAGTCAAGATTCAATGCGAGCGAGGTAACGTGTTCATCTAAAAATATTCGCGCTATTTCCACGTCCCACGATATTTACTCTGCGGTGGCAGCGTCGCTGAAAACTTTAATAAAATAAAATATATTTCCAAGCAAAAAAGCAGCGACCTACTGCCCTTTCGGCTTATTTAAAAAACGTTGCAGAGAATTTTCCGAAGAAACAAAAATGCGGGCGCTCACAGCGACGTCGCGTCTCCACAACACTTTCATTACTTTTATACATCTGCGTCACAGACAAAGCGGCCCACCGAACTTATATATGACTACCTCTGACATAGACAGACACGCTAAAGTGAACTCTATGCCTGAAATATAAGTTTCACTTCAGAAAACTCAATTTTTGATTGTTTAACACAAGTTAAAACACACTTACTTCAGTTGAAATAGGGTTTACATTTATGGAACGCACAGATTTTGATTCCCCGATGTTATTACAGGAGACATCGGTACCCAGAAAGGTTCTAACACACTATCCAGATGGTGATTGGTTCTTTAAATGGAATAATATATAGAATGGGATTTTCTGGGAGAAGCACTATGTATATTATCAGCTGCAGAAATTGGCGCTGCTGATTTACGATTCGACTGACAGACAGTTCGTATTTTATGAATGAGTATCTTTACGAAGACTTCATCAGGATTGGCTTTAACCAAGACGTTCGTATAATACCAGATTTGTTTACACATATCGATGATCGATGTCCTCCAAGACGTATCCGTCTACGGCGACCTCCTGGCAGTGCGCCTGGCGTGCGCCCTGATATGACTTGCAAAGCCAAATTTGGTTTTAAAAATTTTATTACATGATGCACAATATAGTTGCCCATCTTTATTATAGGTATATGTATACGAGTGCTTAGGACGGGACTTGCGTAGCTCACGCTTAGCCTCAAGATCTTTATGGCGATTCTGTTCAAAGATTTGTGCGCTTGAGTTGATAGCACATCGCCATTCCGACCTGTTTTGCGCAGTCTTCTCCCACGAGAGCACAGGTATACCAAAAGCTGTAAGGTGGCGCTTTAATACATCTTTGTATCGTAAGTATTGACCTCCTGATCTGCGCTTTCCGCTGCCTAGTTCAGAATAGAGCATTGCCTTCGGTAGCCTAGAATCGTCCATTCGCACGAGATGTCCGCACCATCGAAGTTGGTTTATAGTTAGCAAACATTCCATACCAAGCATTTCGGTCCTTCGCAGTACCTCTGAGTTGGTAACCCTATCCCACCATTTTACATGCAAGATCGAACGGAGGCATTTCATGTGGAAGGAATCTAGTCGCTTAATGTCTCCCTTATAAATACACCAGGCTTGGCAAGAGTACATTAGAATGGGAAGAACAATAGATTTATATACAGCGACCTTGGTTTTGAGCCTGAGATCATGTGATTTCCAGACCCTTTGGTTAAGCTTGCCGAAAGCTGCTGCAGCTCTTGCTATACGGAGTGCAATCTCAGATTCTAGACGGTTGTCATTTCGAATGGACGATCCCAGGTACGTGAAAGATGGAACAACGTCGAGCTGTTTTCCATTTAAATAAACAGCTGAAGAGTCCGCAGGCACTCCTCGAGCAGGTTGTTTTAATATTTGAGTCTTAGATGCATTTACAACCAGACCGAATCTTTGACATGATCTATTAAGGCTCTCTAGATACCGCCTAAGATTGTCCATGCTATCGGCTACTAAACAAGCATCATCGGCGTATAATATATCTATGATGGAGTATTGATGTACCTTATTTTTGGCCTTAAAGCGGGAAATATCGAATACTCCTTTGTCGAATCTTGTTTTGAGCACAATTCGATCGTTACAGTCCTGCAGGGCATCCTTAATAACTACAGCAAAATACATGGCAAAAAGTGTTGGTGCCATTACACAGCCTTGCTTGACGCCGTTGGTTACAGGGAATTGACCGGAGAAATTGCCTTCATGCAAAACTCTGGCAAACATTCCTTCATGAAATTGCCGTATTATGTTGATGAACTTGTCGGGGCATCCCACTTTCTTAAGTACAACCCAGAGCGCAGATCTAGGGACTCGATCGAACGCTTTTTCGAGATCGACAAAACATAAATAGAGATCACGGTATTGTTCCAGACTCTTCTCTTGGAGTTGTTTAATAATAAATATTGCATCAACTGTACCTCTGTTAGGTCTGAAACCACACTGGCTTTCCGGTAAGATTCGTTCGGCTATCCTACTTATGCGCTTATTAAGGATATGAGTAAGTATCTTCCCTGCTACGCTGAGAAGTGCTGTTCCTCGATAAGAGCTGCAGTTAGACATGTCTCCCTTACCCTTATACAGCTTGCAGATCATAGCATCCTTCCATTGCTGTGGTACGGATTCTGTTACCCAGATTTTTTGTATTAGCTCGAATAATCTGTTTCTTATCTGGAGTCCTGAATATTTGTATACTTCAGCCGGTATACCATCATAACCAGGGGTTTTCCCGTTCTTCAAGCGAGCTATAGCTGCACAGAACTCCTCATAAGATGGCGGTTCATCTAGCTTCGATTCTTTGGGAAGATCCTCGAGTGCCTGGATATAACTGAAGTCAACTCTCTGGCAGACTGGATTTAGCACTTCCTGAAAGTGTTCAGTCCACCTTGAGAGAACATTTTTAGGCTCCGTTAGTCGCTGTTGGTGATTTTTGTGTTCGTATAATACCAGATTTGTTTACACATATACCAGGTATATGTGTAAACAAATCTGGTATTATACGAACGTATGGTATTACACATATACCAGGTTTACACATATACACCAATACCTTGGCTTTAAGAATGTTACGGTAATTGACCTATAGAAGTCTGGAAATTTTCTTCATCGTGGAAAGGTAACCCGGTAACGTAATACGCAATGCGTGACGTCCGTCTCAGTCCTCGGGAGTAGTAACGCATCAGTGATAGACTTCGGATAGAACCCTTGTTCTATATGAAGTTGCTTACAGATCTCCAGTGGCAGTGACCACTTATCATCAGGCGGACTGCACTATCGGTACTACTTCAATCATATAAAAAGGAGAAAAATTTCATCTAATATTTTAATTTGTATGCACCGCCCCTTATAAAGCCTTGACCTAACAGCTGGTGAAGCAAATT
Organism: Spicauda simplicius; assembly: GCA_949699795.1. Taxonomy (NCBI): domain Eukaryota; kingdom Metazoa; phylum Arthropoda; class Insecta; order Lepidoptera; family Hesperiidae; genus Spicauda; species Spicauda simplicius. The sequence continues at coordinate 115,334 of OX453079.1, read as the reverse complement.
GTCGCCACTTCTTTAATTGAATTGAAAATAAAGAATCGTTATCTACATTGCACAACTGGCTCACTGTAATTTACCATTTGCTGTGAGGATATCTCGGAAATTTTCATACTTTTATTATTAATCGCGAAAATGGATATTTTGAAATTAAAAATTAGAGTCGAATTAATATGTAATTAATTTAATTTAGTAAAAATGCTTTTTGAATATTTAGTCACGCATCAATCGTCGTTTAAGCAAATTGTGAAACGTTTACTCGTTTACTGCATACTTAGTTACTAATAATACTTAGTACTATGAAGGCGAAACTTTGTCACGATGGGTTGTTGTTCTTTTACATAAAACCCACCTATTCTATTTGATTGAAATTTGTCACGCATATAGTTTATGACTAGGATTATATACACATAGCATACTCTTTAATATAGTAAAAGAACAAAGAGAGGGAAATCGCGAGCAAAACCTAGGTAGTTACAATCTTTTCATACATAGTAAGAAACTTACCTTTAAAATCACTTTAATTATCAAGTACCTATAATTGAAACTTTGCGTTCATTCAAACAACCAATAAATCGAAGATAAATCTTAGTAGGATACTCCTCGATATTAGACTGTTCGTATTGTAATATTGTGGCGTGGCGGAGCGGTTACCATACCGGTCTGACGCGCAATGGGTCCCTAGTTTAATTTTCGGTCAGACAGGTATCTGAATGACGAGTTTAGATTCATGTTCTGGGTCTGGGTGTTTGTGTATTCATCTTGTGTGTGTCCATGGTACCTACGACACAGGAGAAAAAGTCCTAGTGTGGAGCTATGAGTGTACAAAGCGTGTGTTTTTTTATTCTTTATTGCTAATATTTTGACTTAATCAAAACTGCATACATTTCGCGATAGTGTTAGTCTAAATTTCTTATGTTCAGCAAATCCTTGGCTTAAAACTGTAAAATAATACCTCTCCATCATGAATAAATTTACCTAAACTAGAAGTAATTCCCACATAGTGTGTCGGTTTGTGGGCTCGTGTAAATGTTACAAGTTGTCGCCCCACATCAAAGGGCTCGACTTGAACAACAGTTGGAGGTGTTTAACTACTGTACATGTATCCCTTGAACTTCGTTACCCTAACCTCTCTAGAAGTGTTGTTTTTATCGTTAGCCAATGTATGGCTCCAAAGTCTTGTTATTTCTCACATAGTTAATTGTATAATTTGAGACAGAATCTTCAAATTACTACGTTTGTTTAACCTCACTGAAATTATCTACCCTTCTTCATTCTGTAAAGATTTTTTAAATTTAAGTAGCAAACGTTTATGCAATCCACCTCATTGTGTTTATAGCCGCCATTTCACATCTATGAACAACTTCATACTGAACAAAGGTTCTACCTAAATTCAATCACAGGTGCTACTCCAAAGAACTAAGGCGGTCACCTCTACTAAAATATAACCGACAATCACGTCATTTTACCCACATAATAGAAAAGCAGTAACGGTTCAGATTTTCTACACTTATTTGTTCCTATTATGAAGTACTAGGTAGCACTTGTCCCTGTAATTCCTGAATTAGAATAGTGCTACGGTATCACCCGCCTGTCATAAAAGGCGATTTAAAGTGACACCCCGTGAAAGACCACCCCGTGAGAGACGGCGGCATGTGTGGTCTCATGCCGCATGAACGTATTCGCTCTCTGAGGAAGAGCCTGATATCGCATCGCATTTGGAGGACTTGGGTTGTGTTCCGTTGGAGATCCCGTCCTTCACGCAGCGCTAAGTACAGTAACCGGGAGGTTTAGTGAGGTAAAAATCACACTTAAACTCCCATGGCATCGAGTAACTTTTATAGGATTCCCCCTCGTTACTAAGAAACTACTGCACCAATAGCTGTGGTGGTTCCCCGGTCATACCGAACTCGTTCTGGATCCAACTCAGCCTATATTACCTCTCGCATTGTATAAATAACTCACCAGGTCCCTCGCCATCGTAGTGCAGGTCGTGTAAGTAGAGCGTGCGTGAGTCCACGGCGTACACGCGACCACGCACGCCGTGGTGCAGCTGCGACAGTGCGCCGATCTCCTTGCCCAAGTACCGCGCCTCCAGACCGCCTGCAAACAATATGACAATGGTTAAACAAGTGTAACACACACAAATAAAATGTTATAATCGTGATGATAGCGACAACATACTAGTTACGTTTGCGACATTCTTAGCAACAAATAAAATTAATTTAGGTAAATTGTTTTCTTTTACACTATAGGACGTGTATAAATGCTTGGTTTGTAAATAATAGACAGCCAGATTCATTTATAATGTAGCTTGTATAAAATAGTGTTTTTTATATTTGATTGAAGCAAACGAGCATGCAGTCCACCTGATGATAAATAGTCACTGCTGCCCATGGATATCTGTAATCAACTACATAGAGAACATGGGTTCCACTCCCGAGGACTATGATGGTCGCCTCATATGAAAGTGTGCCGGCAACCAAAAATACAATTGAAATTGGTTAGGATTGAGAAAAAAATGATATTGTTTAATCCTTCACTGTACATGGTCTCCCATCTTTACGACGGTATTAACGTAGTTATCCCGTTTTGCTATATTTTTCGGTAATCTCGGAAGTAACTAACTGCACAAAAAGATACTACAATCCATTTCATTGTGAATATAATACATATATTCTTCTTACGACTTCGACTAACATAGTTTTGTTGTAATGATAAGGCCATTGCAGAGATATCAGGAAGATCAAGGAAAGATTACCGTTACGCGGTAGATAGGTATACTCCGCACAACAGTGGCAATATGCCATCTTTAAACATCACCAGCTTAGCACATCACTATCATTGATCTCGAAGATGCGGAAGAGAGAGCGCACTTTCTCCGTTGCGTCATGCGACATGTGCGTAGCGGCAAAAAGTAATGACGTTACTACCAGGCTGAAGTGAGTTAGATGAACTTCCGTCCAAGCCGTGAAGTATGAGCAGTTAGGTCCGAGTACTTTTGGATTTTTACTAATACTAGTCACCCGTCACAACGGTCGAAATTCGACCGTAATTTAAATTAAAAAACTAAACTTCATATTGTCCAAAGTAGCACAGATATTTCTGTAATTTAAGTAAATTGAAATAATTTTTAAGTTAATTTTGAACGTCCTCCGTTAAATATAAAAAGAGGTTTAATTAGCTATGCCGCATTTAAAAGCAATAGCGGGTATTTTGACAAAGACATTGACATTTCTGACGTGTTTTCATAGTGAGAAATTTCATATTAATCCGTCCGTGGCATATTATTTACAAATGCTTCACAAGTTTTTGCTTCACGTATTAATATACAGATATAGCGAGTCCCGTGCTCTCAATCAAGTTGCAAACATGTACTTCATAAAGTACTCGTTCATGCGACCGGAACTGGAGCAAGGTGAGCACGGGACATTTGGGCTTCACGAGCGCTGTGAGACATGACCGCACGTGGCATGACGTCATCGCACACTGACTATCTTGAACTATACTTTTAATATTAATAGTTAGAATTCTAGTGACATTTCTATAGGTATAGTATTGCTGAACTATTTTTCAAATGGGTTACGCTGAAACGTTACGCTACAATAATAATATTCGGCAGAAAGTTATTTTGAAGGTGGGAGAACCAGTGTAGTTCGCCCGGAGAAGTACCACCGCCACACCTATTTCTAGCGTGAAGCATTTCTTGCGTTTCGGTGGGAGCGTGCGGTTGTCGGCACACCTTCGCATGAGGCGAACATCATAGTCCTCGGGAGTAGCAACGCATCTGTGATTGACTTTGGATGGAACCCATGTTCTGTATGAAGTTGATTGCAGATGTCCATGAGTGGCAGTGACCATTAACCATCAGGTGGACTGCATGCTCGTTTGCTAATTCAGTTAGATAAAAAAAATGTAGTAGTTTGATATAATAATGTTATAGTAATGTTAACGCATTTCAAAGAATCGGCACGCTCGGTACCAAGTTTTGGAAGATTAATTTTAGTCGGCAAGACTTATTCCCTCTGCTTCTCCGGGTATAGGGTCCACGAGGGGTTTCAGTGTAAAAAATATTATTATTTTTTCCAATCTTTAATGTAACCTGACTTCGTGTCGCCCAGAGCCGTAGTTAGTGAAAAATAACAAGACTAAACATTCTTCCGCCGACGAAATAAATATCGCAAAAACGGTGTTTTATGTATAGAAAAACAACATGAACAATGCAGAGTAAAAAATTAAAGTAAGTAAAAAGTCTAAAAAAGAGATATATAAAGTCTTATTAGATAAAACTAGAACCGTACACTTCTCAGTATTACGTGTTGACATCCGAGAAAGTGATCTGAAGAATGCGACGTAGCCTTAAACGGTCAGAGAAAAAGTGCGCGATCTAGATACGCCAATTTATTGTTACACCTTATTACACCTCTCGTACATACATAATAGAGTTGCTTATCCTATGACTGTCCGTATTTGTTGTGGTTAATCCGGTTAAGCGCAGTTCATCGAAGGTTAATGTGCTGTAAGTTGATAGTGTAGCCTTAAACGGTACCTGGATGTGAAATGGAAAACTGCAGAGAACGGCATTTAGGTCGGGAAACGAAGTTAAAGCATTTTGAAAAACTTGGAGCATAAATAACTTTTAATTTATGTTCTATGTTATCGTTTAAGCCATTACGGTACCACTGGGCACTAGTTTCCTTCAATTTAATCACAACAAAAGTGTATTTATAGTTTTACTTTAAAGAATAGCATATCAGGAAAAGATTTTTTTAAATCATGAAATGAAGAAGTGGCAAGAATATCTGTTATGGATGATTCAAGTTACATTAATTTTTGAATATATATTAACAAAATCATCAGTAAAGGACCGTGTTTCAAACCCTAGACTACATCAAAAGAACGTTCTGTAAGGCTATCTATTATTTATTAAATGATTGTCTATTTATTGTCTTTTAATAAAAAAAGGTAATAAATTTCCACACGTTCTTGACCGTGCTCACTCTCGCAACTATTATTTTATATCGCTTATTTTATATTACTTAATGTCCTCAGTGTAACGAATAAATGAGTAGAAATTCTTCCATTAGAAATTTTTATTGCAATGTTGTAGAGAAAATTAATCTAAGTAGCCGATAATTTGATTTTGCGGGTCTGAAGTTTTTCTCTTCGATTTAAAATAAGAGAGTACTTTCAAAACTCTAATGTAAAGAAAGTCCATGATGGCCGCCACTCTGTAAACCACGCATGTCATGGATTTCTCCACGAGTACGTAAATGGTCTTATTAGTGTAATTTTGTTTACCATAATATAGTTATTGAACAGTATGGTTACGACAAATTACTTAATTTGTGTCTGTGATTTAACGGGAACTGTAACTTTCTTACTTCTGTAAATGTAATGCACATTAAGAAAATATTTATTTTAATACTAGCTCTTACCCTCGGTTTCGCCCGCACGGTCAATGGAAATTACCATTAGAATGAGAGAACACGACAAAATGTACCCTACGTCACTCTCCGCCCTCCTAACTATCTCCCAGCATTAAAACCACATCATATAACAGCTATGTCGCGACGTGAAAGAGGAACAAACAAACACACTTTCACATTTATAATATTAGTATGGATTCATGAAACTGGAATAAGCTTTAGAAGTGCAGGATACAGACCACTTCCGCTCAGTACTATCTATACGGTAAATGCGGATACAGTAACCATGCGGCCAATCTTCACAGGTAGGGAAAATATAAACATCTTTTTTAACAGTAGAAACGAGCATAGATTCAATAGTATGTGTCTACCGTGACCTTTGAAAAACTACAATCAATCCCAAAAAATGCTCTGACTGACTTGCATCGCATTGGATACGTACGTCCTGTTAAACAGTCTTACAAACCAGTTCAACACAGAAGCACTGAACACTGCCGTTATTAATACGAAATAAGTGTGGAATGGTGTATTTGGATGTGTCTGTAGTTTCGGGGGCAGACAGAACTACGGTATCTCCTGCCTGTCGTAATACATAACTAAAGGTGAGCGTTGAATAGTCTGACTAATTAATTCAACAGTTGTTCCCCGGGAAGAAATGCCGTGGTGCCGTGGTATGTGTGGCTCCATACCGCCGTAAAGACTTTTTTTAATTTTAGTTTTACGCACACGCTTTCTACACTAATAGCCCCACACTAGGATTTTTTCCTGTGACGTGGGTACCATGCACACACAAGACGAATGCACAAACACCCAGACCCAGCACATGGATGAACAACTCATCATACAGATACCTGTCTGGCCATGAATCGAACCCGGGACCCATTGCGCGTCAAACTGGTATGGTATCCGTTCCATCACGCGGGTTGCCATATGTTTGGGTGGAACCTGATGTGGCAAGGGACTCACCAATATAAGATACCGAAAATAACTAGAAAATAAGTAAACATACAACATCAGACACATTTGCGTGTAACAATGTACAGCGTGCGGCTGCAATCACCGATCATCTTCACGGCAATTAGCCTCCGATCAAACTGGTTTCGTTGCTCATGACGCTCAGATGCTTTGATTGATACTCCTAACGATCTGATGCTTTCGTACCAGCGGAACTGTTGTATGATTTATTTGATCAGTATGAAAGACGGCTTATTTAATTCATTACTAATCCATTACTATTCTAATTGTGGTTCTTTCTAGATAAAACTCTACAAATAGCTCTGTCTCATTCTCTAGAATAAGTGTACGTTATAATAATAATATACGTTATACGTAAAAATCTACCTTATAATAATAGTGAATTAACTGTTATACATAAAAATTTCATCGATGATTAAAAAAAATTCTAAAATGATAATTATTAAACAAACAGTGGCACTTGATTTTAAATTTGTGCAAAATCATAAATTTGATTCCAAAAAAAATAATAAGTAGAATTTGTAGCAAAAATCCTTGTTCATATCAAAACCTTTAATTAAAAATTCTATTTACTAAATAAAAAATAATAAACAGTTAGATAAGTTGAATTAAGCACACGTAACTATGGCGTTTCTTTCGCCAGTTTTTCTCTGTACAACGGATGTTGTATAGATATGCAATAGCAATGGTAGATGGTCGACATTCAATAATTCTCGATTGTCGTCAACCCATGATTCTCCCACTGCTGGGCACGGGGCTCCTCTCGGAAAGAGAGAGTTTTAGGCCATAGTCCAGCGCGCTGGCCAAGTACGAGTTGGTGGACTTCACACACCTCCGAGAACTTTTTTTAAAGAACTCTCCGGTGTGTAGGTTACCTCACAGCAGTGATAATTAATTAATTTCTAATACGCACATAAATCAGTGGTGGTTTGAACCTCGGACCTTCCGATCGAGATGGCAAGAAGTCGGCTGTCAGTGGTCGATTACGTGTAAATTTTATGTAATTAAGATTTTAGATTGAATTTGAAGATTGATGATGATGTATTGCATTCCGATCACTTCGCTTGTACACTGATAAAGTATGATTCCACGCGAAAAATCGCATGCAAGACCTAATCATGACATCACAGGTTTCTTCATGTCTCTCATTAAATATTATTATCATGACAATAAAATTCCTCGGTAATGACACCGTCTGCTATTTCTGTGAACAATCTGATAAGTGAAGCGAAGGCTCTGCACGTTATGGAGGCCGTATTGTAATGCGATCGCGATAACAACGAGAAAGTGCTATGTCGGAGGTCAGAAATATGTGTCAAAATTATTAGATTCTTCGCTTACTTTTAGAGACAAAAGATACTTTCTAAAATTATAGCCCCGTATTGTTCTTTTCTATGTCATGGATAATGTTATATATGGTCATGGACATAGACAAAAATACCAATGCAGAATTAAGCTAAGTCATAGGGACTCATTGCTGCCCATGTCCTAGCTAGAAATGAGGAAGTTGATTACAGAAAGATACTTTGTTAATTAACAAAAGCATAATCACCAAACTATACAATATTTACAATAATTAGCCGACGTATGAATGGAATTTCGCTGTTTACAATAGTACAAAATTCAAAGAATCGTTTTATGGCAGGAAATTAAAGAATTTCCTATCTTCATTATTTTAAACCTTTAAACCTCAAAACAACAACCTTTAACTTATGCCGAATTTTATGAAGATATAGAATTATATTTGTCATGTGGCTTCTTTTCTACTTATTCTACATTTAAAATATGTGCATAAAACCTAATCATTAATTTCAGTAATATGTATACCTACTTCAATAAGCATTGCTAGACCATACTAGTTAAACTTGCATCCCTTTTTACAAATTATTCATCCTAATTTAAGAAGCTGCGGCAACCGACTTACGAAACATTACCAGCACAGTTAAATATCTTAAGCACATAAACCAGAATGCAAATGTGAATTCCCGTATGTGCAAAATACAGACATTACGTTTATCCGGAAATTTGTGGCATAAAATAAATGGCATCGGATTAAACACCAAACATTTCACAATAAATAAATTACATGTCACACTTGTAAATATAAACCGGAATTTGCGCAAAACACCCCGAGGCTGTATTCAGATTTACATTTATTCCATTTAAATTAGTTTGTGTTATAACATCATTTTGAACTCATAATGACACAATAATTGCTCTTGATTTATATATTATTTTGCTCTTGTTAGTAAAATTTTTTTTGCTTTTTTTATTATGACAAAATATACAAATCCAAATATTCTTAACGTATTTGTTCCTTTTTTTAAATCTATTTCTTTATCTCAAATGAAGATCATTCTTTTATCGTTTTTTATCTTGAATTAACGGAATTACGGAGTTTAAGAGCCAATGTATTTAAAATATTTCCTCATCATATAAATATCTACAATAACGGCTGAAGACTCAATTGCAGTGTAAATAAACGCAGCGACAAGTTTCAGTGCTCTAATGACGACACTTCACAGAATCACTTTCCACTCTCACTTTCCACGCATTTTTGCGCCGGAGAGCACACACACGCATGTGCAGGCGCATAGTTGCATCAGCGCAATGCATCACACTAGAAGCTATCATGTGTTGATGTAGTTATAGACTAACGATGACCAGGTAATAAAACATTTTCAGTAATGAGACATGTTGAATATTTTAATATTAAAATATAAAAATATCTAAATGTAAAATAGTATAAAATACTAAAATGTATCAATTCCGCGTTAACGTTAGCCTAGAAATATACATGTAGAATCGATTTTATTAAGATAACAGAATCCTAATATAATAACTTCGATGAAATTTTATAAAAAAAAAAATCTCATAAAAAAAACTACCCATTTCACATGTAAGTTTCAGGAAATTCCGCTCACCATTAATAAAAGCTTGGGGATCCTGGGAGTTGACATATCGTGTGATGTGCAGTACCGGAGTCATTTGGAAGGTAAAGCCAAGTTGGCATCTAAAAAACTGGGCGTTCTTAACAGAGCCAAGCAGTACTTCACTGGCGGGCATCTTCTTCTGCTTTATAAGGCACAAGTAAGGCCCCACATGGAGTACTGCTCGCATCTCTGGGCTGGAGCGCCACAGTACCAACTCAACCCACTTGACTCCGTACAGAAGCGAGTGGTCCGAATCGTCAACGACCCAAGGATCACCGATCGGTTAGAACCCTTAAGCTTGCGGAGGGACATAGGTTCCCTTTGCGTGTTCTACCGGCTTTATAATGGTGAGTGTTCCGAGGAACTGTTTGATCTGGTGCCCACATCACCCTTCCTTTATCGCACCACTCGCCGACGGATGAGGTTCCATCCGCATCAACTGGACTCGTGGCGGTCATCCACGGTTCGGTTTGCGCGCTCGTTCCTGCCGCGGACGTGCAAGATGTGGAATGAACTTCCTCCTGAGGTATTCCCGGGGCGCTACGACATGGGGTTCTTCAAGAAAGGTGTAAAAAGAGCTCTCCTCCAAAGCCGGCGATGCATTGGCGACTCCTCTGGTGTTGCAAATGTCCATAGGCGACGGTGACTGCTTTCCATCAGGTGGCCCGTCAGCCTTATCGTTAGGTCTTAATATAAAAAAAAAAATGTAACATGAGCATAGCGTAGCTGACTTCTTACTTAAGAACCAAAATGATTTTGAGGTAAAATGTAATCATAACATGCGACTTCCCGTTGAAGCCTCTATGTTTTGATGTAGATACCTGTGTTACGTGAAAATGTCTAACAGTAAACAAAAATTGACAAATTACATTAAAAGCTTACAATAAGTTTTTTGGAATTATAATCAGGATAAGGATAAACAATACGTCTTTTATATGCGAAAACAAATAAATTATGTTTTATAATATTATTATGTAAGAAAATTTAGATTTAAAGCACTGTATGTTTTCCTAATAAAATAAAATAAAAAATATTTTTAAAGAATTAGCAATACGTTAAATGCAATAAAAAATCGGAAAAGCTTATTACATAAATAATTTTATTTTATCAATCAATCAACTTCCAAATAAGATCACATTCTTACTCGTAATAGGACGAAAAGGTATTGCTAATTTATTTCCTCTGGGTCTAATTAAATCTACACTACATACGTACATACAAATATGTTTGCTTCACCACATATTTTACATTAAATGTTGGGTTTTAATGCTTTAACAGTAAATCAATAACATGTATTCAATTACGGTATATTACCCCATTACGCTGACTAAAACAGACATAAGTATCTATCATCTGATAAAATTGTACATAATAAATAGTAGTTATCTGCTACTTAAATAACGATGCAGGATATATTCCATTAATATAAAACCACTAACATAAATTGTCCCAGTCAAGTAAAAAATATTTTCCTTTAAGCTCCTTTATAGAAATCTTTTAGAACGTTATTTATTTACCACCACTTTGCAAGGTACGTAGAAAAAATGTTATCAAAATAACTCCTAAACACATGTTTTAGAAAAGTTTCATATAAAATGGCAATTTATTCGGAATTATTAATCATCATCAGAAAAGAAACCACCATTATTTAAAAAACCACCATTATTTAAAATCTATACAAAAGACATCAACGCATTCAGTCTTTTTAACCGACTTCCCAAAGGAAAGAGGTTATCTATTCGTCACGTATATATATATTTTTTTTTATGTATGTTCGAAATGGCCAGAAATCGTTTACTTACCGACACGAATCATACGACATTGTATGCGGCTAGTTTCACAGGCAGTCCCATATTGAGGAAAATGAAAACCTTCCGGCAGTTTTCCCGGAAAATTGGAAAATGTCGGTTTCTTAAAATCTTGAATAACTTTGGTGTTTCTGAACCGATTTCGATTTTCTTTCTTTCATTTGATAGGAAATTTCATCACGCAATTTTTTCTCCTGGACATGGGTATGCTATGATGCTTAACTCTTTGAGTTATGGGGTGGAAACCACCACCACTCCTCGAGTTTTTTAGATAATTTGTGATAACTCGACTTCTGCCAATTCGATTCTTATGAAACTTGAAATATGTAATAAATATCCATGTTTATATAGGTTGACAAAAAATTTGACCTTCAACTCCTCGATCCTGATGATGCAGGGTTACAGCTATCCTAAACTATAACATTAGCTATTTGGTGCTTACATATATGTAATAAGACTACTAAGCAGAGACATGTGATGAAAAATTTGACCTTCAACTCCTCAATCCTGATGATGCAGGGGTGCTTCAAGCGTAAACCATAGGGGTTAGCCATTTGGTGCTTATGAGTTTGTATTAACAATACTAAGCAAAGACACATGATAAAAAAATGACCTTCAACTCCTCAACCCTGATGATGCAGGGTGCTGTAAGCCCAAACCGTAGGAGATGGCCATTTGGTGCTTACGGATATATAATAAGATAGCAAGGCAAAGATGTACGATGACAAATTTGACCTTCAACTCCTCAACCCTGATGATGCAGGGGTACTGCAGGCTTAAACCATAAACGTTAGACATTTGTTGCTCACGGATTTGTAATTACATTGCTAAGCAAAGGTATACGACGAAAAATTGGACCTTCAACTCCTCAATCCTGATGATGCAGGGGTATTGAATGCCTAAGCCATAAAACTTAGCTATTTCACCCTTACGCATTCAAAATGATATTTAAAAAATGTAAGGCAGAACATTAGAAAAATGGTCGTATACGGTGGAAAATTAGACCTTCAACTCCTCAATCCTGATGATGCTGAGGTGCTTCAAGCTTATCCTATAGGCGTTGGCCACTTGGTGTTTAAGTATATCTGATAAGATTACGAAGTAAAAATAAAAAATGAAAAATTTGACCTTCAACTCCTCAACTCTGATGATGCAGGGGTACTTCAGGCTTAAACTATAGACGTTGGCCATTTGATGCTTATAAGTATGTAATATATTTACAAAGCGAAGACGTATGATAAAAAAGTTGACCTTCAACTCCTCAACCCTGATGATGCAGGGTACTGTAAGCGCAAGCCATAGAAGTTGGGGATCTGTTGCTTACATGCATGCGATGAGATTACATAGAAAAGATATGACATGAAAAATTTGATCTTTAACTCCTCAACCCTGATAATGCTGGGGTCCTTCAAGCTGAAACCATAGGCGTTTGCCATATGGTGCTTACGTATATGTATTGAGATTACTAAACAAGGATATAACATGATAATTTTGACCTTCAGCTCTTCGGCCCTGATGATGCAGGGGTACTTCAAGCTTAAACCATAGGCGTTGGCCACATGATACTTATGGATATGTAATATATTTACAAAGCAAAGACGTATGATAAAAAATTGACCTTCAACTCCTCAACCGTGATGATGCAGGGTACTGCAAGTTTAAACCATAAGCATCGGCCATATGGTGCTTACGTATATCTAATGAGATTACTAAGCAAAGATATGACACGATAAATTTGACCTTCAACTCCTCAACCCTGATAATGCTGGGGTCCTTCAAGTTTAAACCGTAGGCATCGGCCATATTGTGCTTACGTATACATAATGTTGTTGTTCACAATAACAACAATGAGTTTCGGAGAGGATATAATTATGATCAAAGATTCCACTTTGAATACAATTACCTGGAAGATGCAAGAGCCAACCAACCTTTTTAAATTGGATGGGTTAGGTTAGGTTGGAACTTAAAAGAAAACATAAAAACTACATAAAAGCTCATATAAGACACATATAGTTTCGTCGAGATCCAGCGAAATATGGTGAGCGCCGACTTCGGGACTATGTACTAAGTACTGTGTTTGCTCTAAACCAACATGTAATTAAATTATTTTTTACTTTTATGTGGCATGGAAGTCGGTTGTATTTTTTTGTTTAAAATTTTTTTTTAATATGCAAATGCTTATGTATTAGTAAATTTATCTTTGTTTTTTTTTTACTTTTGAATTGTAACCTATTGAATCAAACATAAAATATGTTTTATTTCATAAGTTTTATTGTTATTTATTTATTATTTCATTATTATACAATAGTCGAACTACACTAGTTCTAACACCTGGCAAATAACAATACATGAATGCAATGGATAAAGATTAATATTTATATTTTAGCTAACCTTTATATATATACATCTATACATACCACGACACCTATTTCTAGTCTTTAATGGTTCTTGCGTTTCGGTAGAAGGGTTACCTTTATAGTCTTCGGGAGTAGCAACGCATGTGTTATTGACTTCAGATAGGATCCTTTTTCTATATGAAGTTGCTTACAGATGTTCATGGGGGCAGTGATCATTTACCATCAGGAGGACTGCATGCTCGTTTAATACTTAAATTATAAAAGAAAATAAAATCCACTAATAGGAACGTGTATAATTAAATAATAAGTACAATACGATATGCAATGTTGTTGTCGAAATCAAATTTCTGTGGCAGGTGTCTGAGATCAATAATTGTTCGTTTATATTCATGGCGTCTGATTGCGAGCAAATTGGTTCGACTAATCCGTAATGAGATACGTGCCGTGAGACTGCGGGTTCATTTTCGATGGCTAAGTGTGAGTGACGATAGCATTAGCACCATTCTATTCAGCGTTAATATCGTGACAATATGCTACTTAGTTGTTTTTTTTTTTTGTATTAAGAAATAATTATCACTGCTTTACGGCGAAGAAAAACATATTGAACAAACGGTTCTTTAACAAAAAAGTTCTCAGAGGTGTGTGAGGTCTGCCAGTTCGCACTTGGCCAGCGTGGTGGACTATGGCCTTAACCTTCTCAGAGAAGACCCGTGCCTACTTTTGGGACACTAATCGGTGAACGACGACTATTTTTGTAGTTAAAAAATCAGATAAGCTACCCGAATATTTTATTTGTTTACATGTCAGTTGTTTATGTCAGTTTCCTATAAATATTTCACCTTTTTTTAGGAAAATTCATCCTTAATTGCATTTTTATTCAGGTCCCGGTTACTTAAAAACATTTTTGGCGCAGTCGGGTAAAAAACAAATAATTTAAATAAGATTAACACTGCTATGATATACTATATACCGCAGACGCATTTAATCAAAATTCGCAGAATAAAACTACCAAAAGTACGTTTGTTATTTACTATAACTGCTGCAACATCAGCATAAATGTAATCTATTCCACTTGCAGTACTTCAGATGCAGTGGCATCTGACATTTCACAAATCTCGAGTCGTCTCACAGTAATATAATAATATAGAATCATTCGCTATTTTTTCATTACCACACCATTGCCACACCTGCCAGGTGCTCGAAAAGTATAAAACCGACACTAATCATGTTACGCTAATAAAATATTAATCAATAAATTAGTCTCAGGTTACATCGTGACTCATTAATGTTCACACAACCTCGGTTCTCAGAAACTGTATGTATTAAGTAACAGATGATTTATTATAATTGTTTATGCGATAACTTATGTAGCTATAAATATAATTGAAGTGTTAAATTAAAGCTAAAACAGAATTTTGAATAATTTAATTAAAATAAGTAATTGTTACTTAACTTTTTCTTATAACTCTCGTTTTGTAAAGCTCATTTTATAGTTTTGTCTCCTTTGATATTTTACCGATTTGGTTTTTATTTTTTACAAAAAAGCCAATGATATCTTTTAATGAGGGTTTCACAGGTTATAGATTTTGCTAACAATTACATACAGTAATTAGAGCAGTGATAGCCTAATGGTTGAAACTTGCCCTCTCGATCGGGAGGTCCGAGATTCAAACTCAGGCACGCATCACTGATTTTTCTCAGCTGTGTGAAGTCTACCAGTTCGCGCTTGGCCAGCGCGGTGGACTATGGTCTTAACTCTCTCAATCTGAGAGAAGACCCGTGCCCAACAGTGGGATAATAATAGATTGACGAAAGAACAATTACGTACACTAGATTATCGTTGAAATATTACACAGGGGCACGACTATGAGCAATAAAATTGAATATTGTGCTTTTAATATTATACATGCGAATATTTTGGTAAGTTTAAGTTTTAGTTAAATTAAATTAAATTTATCATTAAGTTTGGTCAATTTCTTATTTATCAATACATTTATTTTAAAAGATTTAGTAATAAGATTATCTAGACCAAATAAATGATCAATGTTTTCTTGCAAGTAACAGCGACCAAACATACATTGCATTCTATCACGGATTTTGAGTCATGACTTTCCCCGCCATCAAACGTGCTCCTCTCTATATTTACCACATGACCCCAGTAAAGACTGGGAAATAGGCATGACCTTCCAACTCCGGCTTTCTATGTAATTACCCGTAAGTCAGCAATCATATACGGTAATACAGCCAATAAATACTGGCATAATAATTATATTCCAATATTTTGTATCTAAGTTCTATACATTTTGGATTTCACCCACAATTTATTAATATGAAATGAAAATTACATTAAAAGACTATTGCTTTGGAAATATTTGTGCCATGTCAAATTCAAATTTAGTGGCACGATACTCAATTACGCTCTATATAGTATTCGCATAATGTTTTGTAGATTTAAACTATGTATGTATTTTACAAACACACGCAAACTTATGAAATAATACAAACACACACAAACGTATATATCATCATCATCATCCATCATCCATCCATCTATCCATCCGCATCTGTGATTGACTTCAGATGGAACCCATGTTCTGTATGAAGTTGATTACAGATGTCCATGGGCGGCAGTGACCACTTACCATCAGGTGAACTGCATGCTCGTTTGCTACTTCAGTCAAATAAAAAAAAAAAAAAAAAAAAATCCCTTGGACCTCTTCAAGGCCAGAGTGCATAGGCTGTTTCTAGGCAGGCATGCTACATCTTTGACCGCATCATCACTTACCATCAGGTAAAATTGCGATCAAATGTCTGCCTATAAATTATAAAAAAAAAAAATATTATAAGAAATTGTAAGTAACCCATAACATTGAATGCCTGAAATTTTCAATGAAAGTATACATATCATAGGTATGCAGGTACTAAATTAAGTCCCTACTCACAACTCCCATGTATTTTTTATTATTTTTTAGAATGATAATATTTGCTACCATACAATCCACTAAAAAGTAAGCTTATAACACTTGGAGTCCCAGATAGATTTGGGGTCCCTTGAGGGTTATTTAAGACTGTTGTCAAAAATAGAAGTAAGTATACCGATTATGCCTCTAGGTTAGAACGAAGGAGAATTCTACCACTTTTAAACCTACAATTCCATTTCTTGTACCCTATTTCAACATATCTTATTATTAATATAATTTATTAATTTGAATATGACAAAATATTAAATAATTAAAATGACAAATAAAAAATGACAAATGATGATAATTTAAATGCTCAAAAAAATCAATAATGCAAAAGGTTGCGGACATAATATGTCTGTTTGTTACTTTGTCTTTCATACAAAACTACTCTGTCGGATTACTCTGAAATTTAGTACACAAACATTTTATGACGTAAGCTAACACATAAGATTCTCTTCATCATTGTACACGTGACCGAAACGGGCAAAACCGCGGTAATAAACTAGTATATCATATTTTTATTTCATATGTAGGTCAATCGACATGACCGCTAACAAAGTTCATAAGTCAGCAGACAGCTAACAGCTGCAACTTATACACAACTTGGCTCGTTAGTCGCGCGCCAGAAGAATACATTGCCTGCTCGCTGAAAGCTGTAAGGTCGCGGAGATTAATATAAACTAAAATGAACCTTTGCGAATTTTATTCAGAAGTAACTAAATTTTCTTATGCAGAAAGTAAAGAAGTATTTCTACTTGTTATTATAGTTAATATATGTTATATGTAAATAAGCTTTTAAAATAAATATACAGAAATAAATATACTCGTATACAGATAAGATTTCACTGTTTTCTACGGTTTCAGATATTAATATTTACGAATACGTTTATATCTGAAATCTAAAACCATAAAAACGATGGCAGTGGTGATTTTGTGTGTGTTGGTTCCAACTTGAAAAGTAGGAAAATTTAAAACGTAGTATGCCAGGCTATTACAGGAATATTGAAATATATAGATCGTAAGTAATTTAGAAACTGTAAATTAAATAATTGTATGTATATAAGATATTTATATAAGTTTACATTTTATTGGTTACTTTTAAATCATAACAAATTTATTTATTACACATAGAGTAGACATTATAACACAACACACATTAATTAGCGAAAACAATTTATATAAGTCACTCGGCCGCTATCTGACACCTGACAGGTCTTATATATTAACAAAATCTTATCTATTTTATATTGGTGGTAAATGGAGGTCGACTTAAGGCAGCAGCCAATTGGTAACAAACAAAAACAATCCGATTGATATTTTTATGTTTTACTACATGTTCGTGTACTTAATAACCATTTTATATTTTTCTTTGAAATTATAACGGAAACTATAAAAGAAGTTTAAAATTCACAGTTTTAGATTTTAGATTTTATTTTTGCAAGTAAGGAAAGTGAAAGTGAAATTAATGAATAATTAGTATTCGCTACATTTGGATTACTGAAAATAAAATCTAAAAATAACCATCATTTATATATAATCTTGCTTTATAAATTCGTAACAATTTTCAAGAAAATAAAAAACACTATTGTAATCGTAGACTCAACAAATTGCAATTTATAAAATAAGGCTAATTGAAAATGAAATTTTTGAAGTGAAACTTCTTTATCAGGGTTGAAAAAAATTTAGTGTAACATTTTTTCGTTACGAGTCATCTTTTTCTGTTACGCGCCATCTTTTTCTTATCCCTACCACGCGTGATGTTAGATAGATTATTATAGATTAGATTATTAGATAAAGTTTAATAAAAGCCTTTTATTAAACTTTATCTAATTTAACTTTATTTAACCAATTTCTGTAAAGTTGCATATAGTAAATTATTTTTTGAAAAATAACGTCATAAAGAAGTTTCACTTCTTACAAGTGTACGCTAGTACACGCACACATTTCTTTTAGTTAGTATTGAATATTTAGCGCAAGAAATCTAAAATCGGATATTATTCGCGTCTCTACAAAAGTCTGTCCGCGGCGTTACGTGAGCGATACCATCGAATACCTGCTCAGGTAAATAATTAGTTAATTGCTTCCAGAGTTCGTGGGTCATTTGATTATTAATATCGTAGCGTAATATTGCGCCACGACACAGGAAAAAATCCTACTGTGAGGCTATGAGTGTAGAAAGCGTGTATTCTTTCCCCGCACTGATAATAATTACGCACATAATTTTAGTAAATTCATTGGTGCGTGCCTCAGATTCAAACTTCAGTTGGTTTGGAGCCTGTGTCCAACAGTTGACTCCAAAAAGTCTAATTGATAGGTTCCTTGTACCTGGAGTATACAAGGCATTAACCTCCTATTGTTTTACTGCTAAGCACGGATCATCTCCCAGAATGAAAAAGTTGTAGGCCACAGTCCACCGCGCTAGTCAAGTGCAAATTGGTAGACTTCACAATCATTTTTTTTATTACATTTAAGTAGTAAATGAGCATTTACTACCAAGTGGACTGCTTGGTAGTAAATGGCCACTATCGCCCATGCACCAGTAAGCAACTTCATATATAACAGGGTTTCTACTGAAGTCAGTCACAGATGCGTTGCTACTCTCAAGGACTAAAATGGACGTCTCATATAAAAGGGAACCGGCGACAACACCCTTGCACCGAAATTCAATAACTGCTCCACGCTAGGGATAGGTAAAGCGGTAGGACCTCTCCGGTCGAACTACACTGGTTCTGCCACCGAGTGAAAAACATTTGAGAAGCGAATATATACGCAAAGAAATTTAATCGCAAAGAAATGTCTAATCTTAGTCTGAGTTATATTTGTTTACATATCTAACAAATAAATATCCTTGAGACGCGATCCTAGTGAAGGGCTTTGATTGTAGAAAGCATATCATTTACCTACAATGTTATTGTTTTATCGTGCAAAACGCATTAGAATGCATGAAGTTGATTGTATAAAGTTATAACAGACGGCTGTGAAGGCAAGCGAGGCGGCGATTAGTGTCGATGCAAACAGGTTGAAGTCACTGTCTAGACTCCGGAAAATGTTTAATAATTACGATACCTATGTGTTGTTTTGGAATAGGTAGAAATTAGGCGCTTTTTGTCTTCGTTTGCTTGGACATTTTATGTGGTAATCTATTATATCTATATATTAATACGTCAAGCAACACATTGGGATCTGTTTTGAAGACAATTACGCGGATGGAGGAGTACAAAACTTGACACAATTATAGTTTATATAGAAAATGAGTGCGGGATGCTATTTTTAATAATGCATAAAACATATATAAAATCAATTAAAACAATCAATATTAATAATAAACGAAATAAAACGTTCAGTGTCTCACTATGAAAACACATAATTTCAAAAATATCAGATGTCTTTCTCAAAAGCCATGACGGGTGTCATGGCTTTTAAACGTAGCCTAGTCAATGAAACCTCTTTTTGCCTTTAATAGGTGTTTTAAAGAACTCTAGAATTGACCATTTATTTACAATGACATTCATTATAATGACCCCCACGACATTTGCGAACTATTTAATAATTATTTTATAAATCTAACCAACAAAATATCGACATATACATCTAGTTCTAATTACATAAATTCTATCTCTATCAATTCGAGTTCGATGTTTTTGACCCCAGTAGACAGCAATGAAATAATTACTATTATAAAATCTCTTAATAACACAAACTCAGTTGGACACGATGACTTAAGTACAAAAGCTATAAAATTATGTGCAACCCACTTAAGTGAACCATTATGTCATATGATTAACTCATCATTTGAGCAAGGTAACTATCCGGATATACTAAAACTATCGGTTATTAAACCTTTATATAAGAAAAGTGACCCAAAAGATATGTCCAACTACAGACCGGTTGCTTTAATACCGGTGTTATCCAAAATTTTTGAAAAAGCAATGCTGAAACGACTGCTCAGTTATACAGCTAAACATAATATATTAAAAAATGAACAATTCGGCTTTCTCAAAAATAAGTCAACTACCCTTGCATGCTATAATTTAGTACGTGAGGTTTCGCATGCCTTGAACAACAAATCATACGTCGCAGCAATATTTCTTGATATGACGAAGGCTTTTGACTTTGTTCATCATGATATACTAATTAACAAGCTTGATAAGTATGGAATACGTGGAAAAGCCCTCCATTGGATCAAAAATTATCTAAGTAATAGGAAACAATGTACTGAAATATGTAAGATAAATAACAGCCATAAAATCAAGTACAGATCAACACAAAAGTATAATAAATACGGAGTGCCGCAAGGGAGTATCCTAGGGCCTTTCTTATTTATTCTATATATAAATGATTTACCTAACATAACGAGACATAAAACAATACTCTTTGCTGATGACACTACTGTGATTATTAAATCTGAAACATTAGAATCGCTCAAATCAGAAATTCATAAAACTTTAGAGGAGGTTATTAATTGGATGAACGAAAATAATTTACAAATTAATGTTAATAAAACAAAGATTATTCATTTTACTACAACAAACATACCAAAACAGACTTTAAATATTACATTGGGACAGCAAAATATAGATTTAGGTGCTACTACTAAATATCTAGGTATTGTCTTGGACAACCATCTGGCTTGGAAATATCACATCCAGACAGTTTGTGATAAATTAGCGAGTTTTGTGTATGCCATAAGTCGCTTGAAATTAACAGTATCGGAAGAAGCAGCGCTCAGTGCGTACCACGGATATGTAGCTTCAACATTATCATACGGTCTTCTCTTGTGGGGAAATTCAGTGGAGATCATTAAAGCCTTTAGAATCCAAAAAAAAGCTATAATAGCACTATGTGGCGTAGGACCGTCAATTAGCTGTAGGCCATTATTTAAGCAACTTAAAATTTTAACTTTAGCTTCTATGTACATCAGAACGGCAGGAGTTTTTGTAAAAGAGCATAAATATTATTTTAAAACTAACGTTGATGTATTACCACAACGTTTAAGACGTAAAGCAAATGACCATAATTTATTTGTACCAATCTGCCGGCTAAAAAAGTTAAGAAGAAATGCTCATATAAATGTTATTAAAGTATATAATCATTTACCAAGCTTCCTAAAAGAATTACCAATACTCACATTTAGGAGGAAGCTAAAAGAGTGGCTTCTTGAAAAAAACTTTTATAGCCTTAACGAATACTTTGATACTAAAACAGAGTAACAAATGTAATTTAAAAATGTATCGTTATTCACAATTTGCTATTTTTTAAATAATGTATTTTGACAATTTTAGAATGACTTCATTTGATTTGACATTTAATTATATGTGACTTTAACAATATCCGATGATTTGTATAAAATAAATAATATATATGTCCTAAAAAAACTTGAATACTTAGATGGAACATTTGTTATATTTTGATTGTAATGTAATATCATATAATAAGTACCTATTGTAATATAAATTTTGCACGCCTAGTGTGGTAGAACATAATGCACTCACAATTATTTTAAGATCCTTATAAAATACTATGTTCTTGCAATAAATAATTTGAATTGGATTTTGAATTTGAATTTGAATTTAAGAACTATTCGTGCTTTAAATAATTTTAAGTTTAGTTTTTAATGTGAATTATGGTCAAATTACCACCGTTGCAATGAGAGACTAGTAAACGTAATTATGTAGAAACGTTACAAGTCTTAAGCCGACGTAATTATTACTCACGATAAGATTATGAAGCAGGAAAGCTGACAGGTTGGAAGTCCAACCTCTCACGCTCCATGGCGTTCAAATTCCAGAAACGCAACTCAGATTCGAAATTATGTTTGTATCATAAAATATTGAAGGTAATAACATATATACTTTGTATCTACGATGAAGCAGACAGTTAAATGAAAAGTTAATATCCGTATGTGAAGCCTGATAATCTACACTAGGGGAGTATGAACTTCGCCCTGAACCTTTCAGAGTATGAAAGTTAACTGGATCCCAACAGTGAATCAAAAATAGGTTGAGAGCATTGCTGAGTTTGCGATAATTTAATATGTTTGTGAGAACGAATAATCTTTACTGTATATTTTTCGGCGTAGACTCCATCAATGCATGTGATTGCTGCGTCAGTCAAAGCATATACAAAGCTATAACCTCTATTCAGTCTACGTTATGAATACTTTAGCATTTTTAACGTAACCAAACGTAAAAAAAATAAAACTATGTCTCCGTAAACAAACGATGCGGTTCACACGGGGCAGTTTCCCAACCGCCTGGGAACCAGACGCGCGTAACATACGTAACTGCTGCCTCGCATTGTGAACTGTGACGTAACGGTTCGCTAAATCACGTAGTATGGGACTCGTTTATATATAACTGAGTTTGTTTATTTTTATTGTCATACTGACTTAAATCTGTTCTGAAGATCGGTGAAGCCGTTTTGGTACCTTTATGACATTTATATTAGTATTTTTTGTAAATAGCTGCAACAGACGAGCATGCAGCATATAAAACTGTAATCAGCCCAAAATACAGTAAAAATCCTATCTGAAATCGATCGCACATATCTTGCTAGCTACCACACAGAATAGGTAAAAAGGAGTGACGAAGGTGTCACAAACGGCTCTACCATATCAAAAAAAAGCGACTGAAAGGGGCTTCGGGGTTCTTCGAGGTTGCGGGCGGCTAGCATGGAAGCTTTAACCGTTCCTGAACGAACGAACGGTTAAAGCTGACCCCGGCAAGAACGACGGCATGTGAAGTCGCATATCGCCGTAAAGACTAGACGGAGCGGGACCCAGCCGCAGCTGGGAGGAGCTCGATGGGGCATCGTGCTCAGAGGACTTTGATTGCGTTCCTTTGGAGATGCCGGAGTCCTCTTTGTAGCGGCGAAGATGGCTACCGGAAAGTTTTAGTAAGATGAAAATCCTACATATGTCTACGTTGCTCTCACAGCGCCGGGTATCTTTTGAAGGCTTCCCTTCGAGAACAAAAAAAGAGGGGGAGACATAATTATAAAATGCCAGCTAAATCTTCAGGAATAGCAATACTGTAAATTTTGTCTGAAGTTCATTGCAGGCATTCAATAAGTAGACTGCATGCTTGTCTGCTATTTCTATAATTTGCATATATGTTCATTTTAAAATACTTGCGTGTTTCGGAAGGTTTGATGGCGCAGTCGGTTAGTCCATTCATACCACTGGCCTACTACCGCTAGCGTTATCCGTCCTATATTGCAGTAACAAAGAACTTGTGACGCAACGTGCTGTCGTAATATAAAACAAAAAATATATGAGAGTACGTGTATATTCATATCGTTGCGAGATAAACTCTCGTATACAAATGGATACAGTTAGCGGCTGTCCACATCATCCGATGTTGATACTTGATTCTGTAATATCGCATTGAACATCCAAAAACTAAACGGCAAGCCAAGTGCTACATAGGTAATTAATGAATTTATTCTTATCGTATTATATGGTTACCGACCCTTTTCTCGACTTACGACTTGACTTTCATATGAGGTACCATTACCATTTCTGTCCTCGGGAGTAACAAACCGTATGAAACTAAACCTCAAATAAAACCCCTGTTCTATAGGAAGTTAATTACAGATGACCATTAGCATCAGATGAACTACATGCCTGTTTACTATTTAAATCGAAAAAAATCTTATTCAATGAAGCAACCTTTGCTATGTAATGTTATAAAAAATGAGAGCCATGTTTTTATTATTTTTCTTACTTTTCTTTGTAACGGTTATGAAACAATTATTAAAAGAACACAACAGAATTTCAATCGAATCTAAAGAATAATTTGTTTAGATTTGACGATTGTAGAACACTAACGCTACATCCATTTCCTCTTATATTGCTAGTGTTAAAAGCTGTTAAATAAAGTTTGTAAGTGTAAAGTCAAGCTAATACATTGTTAAATGTAAAATACCACCATATCACTGGAACAAAACAAACAATTCTATGTACATTATATACAAAATTAATTATTAAAAATAAAAAAAAAATTTCTTTAAATCTAAAAGGATAATACAAATTGTAAATAAAACATACCGCTTCCTTTTGGGAGAGTCCCAAGAATATCACTTAAAAACTTAACTCGATAATTTACTAATGAGTAATCAACGAAACTAAAATAACAGGTTGGATGTAATAACTTTAGAGATGTAGCCACCATCGTTCACAGCAGTGACCTGTCACACGCTTAATATTGATAATAGGACTCCTACGTACGGCCTTAGAATATGTGTGGTATTAGGTTACTGATAAATTATTTTCTATTTATTTTCTCGACGAGTCCTCCATTGAAGATTTTTCTTAGAAACTACTAAAAGAGACTGGTTAGTTTTATGCGTACAGAAATACTTTATATATGATTCATGAGAGAAAATATTAATATGATAAATAAAATGAACTCTCATATGATATACCTGAGAATTATGTTGGAACAACGTCTGTGCCGAAATATCATAATTTATGAATATTGTAGACAAGCCCTCGTACATCTTATGTGTTAGCTACGCTTACTGTTAGCTACGGAAATAAGTATGAGCATTAACATGCATAAACTTAACTTCTTGTATTAACATTGAATTTTGCAAAATATCAACAAAAATGTGCAGGCTGCGTATGAGAACGATAGCATCACCTCTTCTCTTCTCGTAGTCGTCCGCCTCGTAGCAATCAGAGCCATTAGGTTCCGGGTTCGATCCCCGGTCAGACAGATATCTGAATGCTAAATTTTGATTCCCGTTCTGGGTCTTTGTATTCATCTGTTTATCTTTGTGTGTGATCATGGAACACACGGAACAGAAAATAACTCTAGTGTCGAATTATGAGAATATAAAGCTTTTTAATATTCCTGTCTAATACCATTATCAAATTTAATGGGAAGCACAAACACTACGGCAAAACCTTCTTTATTTCCTCCAAATCGTATTTCTAGCAGTATTTTAAACAATACAAAATTCAATTTCCGTACAAACAAGTAAGTTTCAGTAAAGCCTAAGAAATTCAAACTTGGAGACAGATTTACGATACGTATATAGTCAAAACGGTTCGTATATTTTCGCATATTCAGTATAATAATAATTAATTATTCCTAATGACTCCGCCCACGGGGACACGTGTTCAACAGACGTTATTAACAATTAATTATTGTACGCGTTAAAATCCATTAATTATTTCACAGACGTGCTGGATATTGCTATGCTCTAGGTAAATGCTATTTTATTTCTCGTAATTTCTATTCGAGATCTCATGGGGTATGTATCTCTAAATTTTCTAAAAATATAAGCATTTTAAAAGACAATTATCTCTACGTTAAATTGCAGTTAAAAAGTCGCGCGAAAGCCTGCAATAATAACAAAATTTTTCGTCAACCCATTATTGTCCCACTGCTGGGCACGGGTCTTCTCTCAGAATGAGAGAGGTTAGGCCATAGTCCACCGCGCTGGCCAAGTGCGAATTGGTGGACAATATATAATAACTATATACTAAAAGTTATTGTAAAAAAGTTCTCAATTTTTTTTCGCTTCGTTTGCTACTTCAATCGGATTATTTTTGCAAGTATATGTGATATATAGAATAGTGTATGAAACGATTTATTCGAGTAACAAGCTCAGGTACCCAAATCCCAAGCCGTTCGGAATCCCGCTCGGAACGCCTTTGAGGCGCATTCTCGCTCAGTTTGAAGCTGGCGCGGCGGGGACAAAGAATTTTGCAAACTTCCACTTTTAAATTCTCACCCGAAAGGCTCAAAAGGAAAACGAACGAATAATTCATGAAAGGGTGAATGTGTTTGTATCGAGACAAAGGATTATTATTAAATTTTGTAGTGGAGTTTCTAGATACATCCTTATGACGTACCTTTTAATGTACAATTTGTAAAAGCTTAAGTAGGTGAGTGTACAAGTAATTAAAATTATAGCTTGGATGAATTTTGAAACTTGTTTGATGTGGATAAAAAAATTAATGTATTTTTTTATATTTTCACTCGATTCCCGCGGTTTAGCCCGCTTTGGTCACGTTTACCGTAGTAATGAGTAACCTCTATGTTAATCGAGGTCATAAAGTGCGTGTGTGCCAAATTTCATGTAGAACTTGTGTAGTTCGACTGGGGAAGTACCACCGCCACACCTAATTCTAGCGTGAGGCATTTCTTGCGCGAGATGGAAGGGAGTGGTTGCCCGCACACTTTTACATGAGGCAACCATCTCAGTCGTCGGGAGTAGCAAAGCATCTGTGTTTGACTTTAGATAGAACCTATGTTCTATATGAAGTTGCTTACAGATGGCCACGGTCGACAGTAACCACTTACAATGAGGTGGACTGCATGCCCGTTTGCTACTTCAATATTATAAAAAAAACAGCAAAATTAGGCCGGTCGTTTTGTACTTCCGTAATACTTATTATCCATCTAAAATATTATTACATAAGGCTGTGTTATGAGGGTCCTCAACACACACTCACACACAGATGAATACGTAACTCACCCATAAGTACCCAGACCCATAATAAACAAATTAACCAATTATTACCAGGCAGAAATCCTGCCAGACCTGAGATTGACCGGACACTATGTAACACATCGGTATTGTAATGTATGCCACCGCTATCTCACTTAACTCTATCAACTTCACCTCTCACTTAATATCCGCTAATTAAACAATAAGCATTTCATGTTGCAAAATTTTAAAAACAACACAAACATGAAAACATATAACATCCAAAGCGTGTCGGATGTGAAGCGGGGCTCGCGGGGGTGCGGCGCGGGGGGTGGCGGGGGGAGGGGGGGTACCGGTGCGGGTACCGTTGTCATCTGACCCACTGCCCGCTCGGAATGCGCTCGCGGTACGCTTGTGATAAACATGTTGTGCACTAATCTTATTTAATGGTCATTGTTTGAGCAATTATATCAGACTTTTTATTTTAGACGACCCGCGTGGCGCAGCAGTTACCATACCGGTCTGACACGCAGTGGGTCCTGGGTTCGATTCCCAGCCAGACAGGTATCTGAATATAAGTTTGGTTTCTTTTCTGTTCTGGGTCTGGGTGTTTGTGTATTCGTCTTTGTGTGTGTCCATGGCACCCACGACACAGGAGAAAATCCTACTGTGGGGCTATGAGTGTAGAATGCGTTTTTTTTATTAAACAATTGAAGCATGAGCTCTTATATAAGGCGACCATCTTAGGCCTCGGGAGTAGCAAAGCATCTGTGATTGACTGCAAATAGAACCTTTTTAATGAAGTTGCTTACAGATGTCTATAGGTAGCAGTTGCCACTCACCATCAGGTAGATTGCTTGATCGTTTACTATTTCTTCTTATAAAAACTAAACGAGCAAGCCACCTGATGCTAAGTGGTCATCGCCACCAATGGTGCATGTAACTTTGAATGAAACAGGGGTTCTGCCTGAAGACAATCACAGATGCGTTGCTACTCTCGAGAACTATGTGGTAACTGACAATCACATCTGTCAAGCACGAGATTGGCGTATCGATGATATCTCCTCGAATAATATTCGTTCTCACGCTATACAGACCTTGATGTTACTCTTTTTTTTTCGAGGGGGAAACCTTCAAAAGGTACCCGACGCCGTAGGAGCGACGCAGGGTTATTTGGGATTTTTACCGCACTAAAACCCCCCCGGTGACCGTCCTCGGCGCCATGAAGAGGACTCCGGGACCTCCAAAGGACTGCAGCCGGAATCCTCTGAGCGCGTTGCCCCCATCTGGCTCCTCTCAGATGGGCGGCTGGGCCTCTGGCCTCTGGGGATGATGGTACTCTTACACGTCTCTAATCCGCTTAAAGTCTTAAATCTTAGGTCTTAAGTCCACTAAGATTTTAGTCCGATTTGGTTTGATTTACATGGGCAGCAGTGGCCACTTACCTTCTGGTGGAGTGCATATTTGTTAGTCTAAAGTGTCGCGTGATTTAAGATAGAAAGCGGAATTACTTATATTAGACTCGGGAAAATTTGTATCACAGTACCGTATCAAATCGCGGTTCTATGATGCTTTTATTAACACGATGAGATAATAATACTTATCCGGAGTGAGACAAAAACAAAAAACAAAGTATAAATAAAACAATCGTGAACAACTTGTGAAACAATAAAAAATGTAAAAGTTTTAATAAAAGAATGAAAACAAATTAAGAATCATTTGATTTTAATAAATAATCACTATATAGTATAAAAAAGTAGTATCTCGCTGTCTGTCCCTATGTATGCTTAGATCTTCAAAACTACGTTACGGATTTTGATGCAGTTTTTTTAATAAATGAAGTCATTCAAAAGGAAGGCTTTTTGGTATAATACATGTGTTATAAAGTAGAGGAACACTGATATTTTAGATTTTTAGGCGAAACCAAGTTCGCCGGGTCAACTAGTAAATAATAAAAAAAATAAAGCGATCGCTCATCGACTATCTGTATCGAAATAGTAGAGTTTCATAAATAACGGCTCTTGTTAATCATATAAGCAATGCTTTCAGACTTTTACTGTATCCAGGGTTTTGCAATCTCATTATATGCATAGACCGTGCTAACGTTTCAAGCACATTAGATTTTACAATTCTATCTTGTATCATTCTAATGAATCTACTTATCGCCAATATAAATGGTACAAACGGTTAAAAGTATTCATTCAATTTTGATGACTGTTTTGTTTTTTTTTTTTTCAATTTTGCTTTATTCAAACTTTCTCAAGGCAAAGTTAGTCACTTTTTTATAAAGTAATCTGGTAAGTTTACTGGTCCCCTTGAACATGAAAAAAGTTTTTCGTAATAAAGGGTCCTTGCAAGGTCGTGTACAGATTATGTCATTGAGATAAATTATCGTGACAACTGAATTTCGGTAATCATAATATACTATTTCTTATATATTGAAATATTTTAAATTGTAATCACATTTTTGTTGTTTTTCAATATTTTAAATAATGTTTTCCATAACAAGACTGCGTGGTATGCGTAATCTTTAAATTAACTGTTCATTTAAGAACAACTATTTTGGGAGAAAAACTAAGAGTCGAATTCTCGAAATTCTTATTCAATAAAATTTCAAGAACTGATTTCATAAGATTTCATTTTTAAAATTTACAATAAATATATTCCAAGTATATCTAGATTTTTTATAAGATCAAAGTAGCAATATCAAAGTAGCGCGGAATCCTACTGTTCTCGTAATAGTAAATAGTTAATGCCTAGTAAATAGTAGAGCAGTGATAGCCTAATGGTTGAAACTTGCCCTGTCAATCGGGAGGTCCGAGGTTCGAACCCAACTTATTATCTACTATTACTGCTGCTCGGTGAAGGAAAACATCGTGAGAAAACCTATACGCCTGAGAGTTCTATATAAAAAAAAAGTTCTCGGAGGTGTGTGAAGTCCACCAATTCGCACTTGGCAAGCGCGGTGGACTAAGGCCTAAAACTCTCTCATTCTGAGAGAAGACCCGTGCCCAGCAGTGGGGCAATAAAGGGTTGTAGCCCAAATAGTCCTGCCTCACATCTTTCTCAGGCGCATTGAATAGAACTTATGAACAAGTTGGAATGCCTCGTTTCTCTGCTTTTTAACACCTTTAAACCAAAACAGCGGCTCTAGACTGCGGTTATAAGGTAGAAATATGTATGTTTTGCCATGATGCTGTTTGAACAAAGGGTTCTACCATGACACTGGAGATAGAGACTTCAGTGAGATGGTAGAATGTCTAAGTCAAAAGTAAACACTTTCTACACTCGTAGCCCCATACTAGCATTTTCTCCTGTGTCGTGGGTACCATGGACACACACAAGACAAATACACAAATAGACCCAGAACATTAATATAAACTCATCATTCAGATACCTGGCCGGGAATCGAACCCGAGACCCATTGCGCGTCAGACCGACAAGGTAACCGCTCCGCCACGCGGGTCGTCTATGTATCGTATGTTTTGCCATGATGCTGTAGGAG
Organism: Spicauda simplicius; assembly: GCA_949699795.1. NCBI lineage: Eukaryota > Metazoa > Arthropoda > Insecta > Lepidoptera > Hesperiidae > Spicauda > Spicauda simplicius. Next base: position 84,930 of record OX453079.1, on the reverse strand, counting down.
ACAAAGGGTTCTACCATGACACTGGAAATAGTAGGTTTCAGTGGATGGTAGAGTGTCGAGTCAAAAGGATATGACTTGTCTGATAATAGATAGAGATATGAACCATCTTAAACTAATTTTCGCTCTACTTACTTCACCCCATGCCACTTTACAACAATGCACCAATTTTCCGCATATTACAAATATAAATTTCGTTACAGTTAACAACAATCAATGCCACCATCGTATGAACAGCGGAGAAGCCAGTGGGTAAGTGTGTCGCCTACTGTACTGCATTGTTCTCGGCTAGAACAGCCACTATTATTTCAGTATTAACACGATACCACTTTTCTCAAAATTATGACTTGGAAATCACTGAGCATGTAAGCCGTCACACTTGTAGCGCGCGATGGAATTATCACTTAAACTTTACACAACACCAAAAAGCATATATCTACATCCTTTTTGCACCAAAAACCATATACTTACCTATATACTTTTTGGTGAGGCTCGTAACCTCCCGTTTACACTATTTCGGTACTCATTTATTTGCAACACAGCGAGTACCTAGTAATATGCTCGGAATAAAAAGTGAAATTTAGATTTACTTTTTAAACCTTTAGGGCTGACCGAGATTCGAAACTTAGGATACGTTTCGGTCGAAGATCGAAACTTATCCTAGTTTCGATCCTCCAATTTGACATTTTTTTATATACTTTAACCTAACTAACTAACCTAATAATATAACTAACCTAACCTAACGATAAGGTATACGGGCTACCTGATGAAAAGTAGTCACCGTCGCCTATGGACATTCGCAACACCAGAGGAGTCGTCAATGCATCGCCGGCTTTGAAGGAGAGCTCTTTTCGCACCTTTCTTGAAGAACCCCATGTCATAGCGCTCCGGGAATACCTCAGGAAAGTCCAAAGGATACGACTAATTTGCGATTCCACAACATTAAAACCTTAAATAATCTTAAATAATTAATCTACTATTTACGCTTAAAATTATTACTCTTACAAATGAACCGTGCAAAATCCTACTCTCCTATATGCGTAGTAATTATGTTAATAGGTACACAAACCAGACAATCCTAGATATTATCTAAATAACAAGTGCATTACAACCAGTTAACCTCGAGCGCTCGTACGGACCATTGCCTGCATTTCACTAAATGCTTGTCAAACTTTAAAACTGTTTGAAGTTCGTAGCAAATAACAATGTGAACACTACGAGAGATCTCGACGCGAATTTTAATATAAAGTTTGTGTTACATTTGTATTACGAACATAATGTTCGTACTTCTGTAAAGAATGGAAGACTGAGTTGCTCGCTGTAAACATATACAAACATAACATTAACATACAATTTTAAAAGTGTAGTTTTTAGATGTTTTAAATCTAAATTATTAGGATTTTTTTGTGACCAGTCGTAGTTATATTGTTGATATCGCAATAATACACCTTACTAACATTATAAAGGCAAAAGTTTGTAGGAATTAATCGATGTTCCTTACATGCAAAAACTACTAACTTATTTATAAACATTTATGCATAGTTTATAGTCTGGATTAACACATAGGTTGCCGCCCCGGGTGGCTGGGTATCCATGAGGATTATCCACTTAAAATAAAGGTTAGGTTAGATTACTATTTATGATAAACATAGCCCCAACAGGTGTACCTAACCGCAGGAAAAACTAGTAGTCGTATATAGCACACATACACGTCAGTCGTTTTGGCTCAGTGTCTCATTTATGAGTTGAAAACTTAGAAGTCTTAGAACATCGTTACAAGTAACAAAGCGAGGTCGCAACAAGAATTTTGATATTACGAAACGCTGCTTCGTTAAGATAAAACTTTCTACGATTATTTTATTTACCGAAAACCCGTGATTTTTCCCTTTCATTCCTAATCCTAATATACGTTTTATGAAGAAACCCAAAATTTACATAATCAGCGATTCGCTTGCGACCGATAGAGGAAACATTTTTGTAAAACCCACGAAATCTCAAGGTGTCCAAATACAAAGGATGATGTCGAATAAAATGACCCAAATGTTCAAAAAAAAATAAAAATTAATGTAATAAAATAAAAACGAGCTTTACATTAGTGAAGTAGCCTTTATGTTGAAAATGTTTTTTCTTTTATCTGACTGAAGTAGCAAACGAGCAAGCAGTCCACCTGATGGTAAGTGGTCTCTGCCGCCCATGGACATCTGTAATCAACTTCATACAGAACATGGGTTCGATCTGAAATCAATCACAGATGCGTTGCTACTCCCGAGGACTATGATGTTCGCCTCATGTAATAGTGTGCCGGCAACCACACCCTTCTATTGAAACGCAAGAAATGCTGAAGCATTTCTTGCGTTTCAATAGAAGGGTGTGGTTACCGCCACACCTATTTCTAGCGTGAACGCTAGAAATAGGTGTGGCGGTGGTACTTCCCCTGTCGAACTACACTGGTTCTACCTACCTTTGAATTATTTTCTCTAAAGACATTTGCATATGGAATCTGGGTAACACTCTAAAATAGTGAATGTAAATATTTATTGATTTAAAGATTAAATCGTAGCTTTTGATTTGAGAAATTTGTGACAATAATAAACAAAAAGTACGATAAATTCACTATAGACGCTACAATCAATTGCGTATTAATAAATACATATTTAATGATATTGCCATATACATACATTTGCAATAAATGTTCTTTAATAAAAAGTGTACGTCTACAGAGTCATGAATAATGTAAGTTATGAAAAGTAAATATTTGACGTCGTCTCTTTATGTACTTGAACTATTCAGACATTCATTATAACAAACAGTCGCTACTCTTCGGATTTAGTCGTGGTTGAAATACTCGTGTACTTCCATTTTAGAACCAACATTTTCAGTATAAGAAGCCTTTATTATCTTCTTGTTAAATTTAATTTGAAATAAGGGTATAGCATTCTTTAGTAAACAGTAAATTATTTTAATTGCATATAGAAGAGGAACCCTCATATAATTTCTATCTTTTTCACAATATTTTGGAGTCGATAACTTGTCAGAGTCATGATTTCTGTAAATATTAATAACTGAAATCTCTAAAATGATAATGTATGTAGCAATAGTAAAATTATGATGTAACTACATCATTGAAATTTCTTTATGAGCTTATGTCAACATTATCTAGTAAATTATATTTGTTTTCATTTTACCTATTTATTTATATTTCAATATACAAATGCAAACAAAAGTATATTGAGTTTTATTTTCACGTGATGATTTCTACATTGTTTAAAAATATGGGAAATATTTTCATAATTTCACTTTTCAGTTCATTCTCATAATTTGACTCGCGTAGTGACCACAATTTGCCAGTCCTCAAATAAAGTTATATTCATCACACGACAAATATCACGCATATGGAGTTACACTATACTTGGCTTATGCCACAATTATATTACTAGTTGACCCATCGAACTTCGTTCCGCCTAAAAGTCAAGAATCTATAATTATCAGTGTTTTTCTACTATATTATACGTGTTTTTTACATAAGAACCTACCTCTTGAATCTCTCTATCTATTAAGAAAAACTGCATTAAAATCCGTAGCGTAGTTTAAAAGATCTAAACATACATAGGGACAGACAACGGAAAGCGCCTATGTTTTATACTATGTAGTGATACTAGACTCAATTATAGATACTTAAATCCTTATTTTTAAGTAAACTATAAAGAATCATATTTCTCTGAAGTTAAAAGGGTAGCTTAGCACACAGATATTTCTGATTTTTTTAATAATATGCAATAAAATAAAGCCAATATTTTTAAGCAACTGTAAGCAGTTAAAGCGTTCTCAAAATTATATATTTCGAAACTTCTCAATGACACAATAATATTAAAACATTTAAAATAAGCTTAAGAAACTATTGAGCTATCAACACAATAATAATTAAATGACCTCATTGTATTTTAGACGGCTAAGAAACTAAATGAGGTAACTATAAACAAATATTATGAGGAGATATTGGCAAGCGGTACGTAAGACAGTCTGCGTAGGGTTACCAGCTCTCAAATATGTACTCTCATAAAGCCTTCTCAAAAAAACCCTAAAATCCCCACAATAAATTTGAAACTCCTGCAACCTCCCGTATTTCTGAATCAGGTCGTAAGTTTTTCCTTGACGACGAAAAAAAAAACAAGTCATCGGGTGTAGTGCATGACTTTTTTTGATCATGTAGCCTGGCGGAAGATTTTCCTTTAAAAAGTTATAAAACCCCTAAGAGTACCCCTAAAAATTGAACACCCCTAAAAGTACCCCATCTCACTTTTTTATACGTTAAATCTGGGGGGAAAACCCCTAACTTGGCAACCCTCAGTCTGTGTTTAACATTGACAGTGATGATTTAAGATCCGAGATGTTTTCTCGCGACTCGCTCCACTGCGCCCGCGGGATCGCGGTGATCTTTCACAAACAGATTGTTTTCATAACACTCACAAAAACAGCCATTACGCCTCACTTTCGGTTTCGTTTGCCATCGTCGTTTACTTGCAAAAAATAAGTCTAAGAAATGCTAATACTGTGATATCCTAGTGACTGTCTCACTAGTCTATGTTTTGTATATTAAAAACTAATCACCAAAGTGGCGATATCATTTTAGATATTTATCGTGATGGTCATTCCTTAGTCATAAATGTGAACAATGACTGTAATATTTCAATTTTCAAGGGCCACTAAATTTTCACAGTGTCTATCTCACACGATGATTTATTGTTCATATGTTGCAATTTAATTAAAATCTAACAATAGCATGAAAACTGCATGCTAGAACACTTTGTTCAATGTAAGTAAAACGTACTGTTTTACAATAAATTAAATTAGTTATTTAGAAATATAATATAAATATAGTATATTTTTTATTTCAATATTTTGAAAAAAAAAGAGGTTTTAAAGGTGGTAAATAGGCTTGTAAAACGTTGTGTTAGAATCACGAATACACCTAGAGTAGATTTGCCTCATGTGATGTTTTATCTCAATCCTTAGTCGATGGTCACAAAATAATTATTATCGACTCTACATTTCATTCTTACTGTTTAGAATTAATTACAGTAAGTATGTACCACGTGTAATAAATGCTGCATTTAACTAATTGTAATAATAACTAATAACTTATTCCCACCGGCAATAAAAAAAATTCAAACGATAGATTTTTTTCTCAGCAAATACTTAGTATGGAAATACTTAGGATGACAACAATATTTAGAAACTGAACGCTCTTTTTGCCAAACGTGCTTAAATAAATAATGTAACCCAGTTATATTAATCATTGCTAATGGTAAACAGGTCTCATAACTTAAGAAAAATAACGTTATTCGAATAAAAAAACATTAGGTATACAAGAGATAATATGCATAAGACACAATATCAAAGAAATAGAGGCGCCATTAATAAAATTACAATAAATTTCGGAGTATTTGGAAGTCCGTCGAGAAACTCATTAATATTAACAAGTCAAGCTTTTAATATATGGAGAACAACTTTTTATGTCATTCTGAAGGTGCCTCGTGGAGAAAATACATGAATAGATTAATTAGTAGGTGTGTAGCGTGCATTAGACGCTAACAATGCATATCTTAATTTAAGAGGACCCCGTAAATGTCATCTTATGCAAATTGATTGAATTTGGTCCAAGTGTTATACTTACGATGCTAAATAAATTTAAATACTATATTTATATTGTAACTTAAATATGGCATCTTGCATAAAAATACAGATAGCTTAATTTTAAGAATAACTTTATTACTGTGCTAGCTGAACCCCGCAGCTTCGCCCGCGTTAAAACAAATCGATGTATAGATTCCCCTGGGAATAAGATATTTTTCGACACTAAAAAGTAACTTATATGTCAATCCAGAATGTCATCTAACTCCCTATCAAATTTTACGAAAATCGCTCCAGCCGTTTAGACGTAAAGAGGTAAATAATAAACAAACAAACATACACACTCACAAACTTTCACCTTTATAATATTAGTATGATAAATCTTTAATGTAGTAGACTTTTTCATAGTAACTTTAAAAAACGCTAAAAACGCTTTCTACACTCATAGCCCCACACTAGGATTTTCTCCTGTGTCGTGGGTGCCATGGACACACACAAACACGAATACACAAACACCCAGACCCAGAACAAGAATCTAAACTCATTCAGATACCTGTCTGGCCGGAAATCGAACCCGGGACCCACTGCGTGTCAGACCGGTACGGTAACCGCTGCGCCACGCGGGTCACCTCACTCGGTTGTGCCTATTACAAAACCAGTTGAAACCCTTAATTGCCTTATGAAATCCACAAAAAAGGGAGCGATGATATTCCGGCCGAAACCACGCATGCTTAACTACGTTTGTAATACAACGTAAATATTTTTCGGTCATTAAACAGTTTTTGTATACAAATCGCAATTTTGAATTTATGAATCTGATTTAAGCATTCAACAAAAAGTGGTTTTGTTGTGCCAAATAGCGGTCCTATGAATGTGTGCCACACCGGTTTAATCAATTGTACGTTCTCTACACAAGACATTGTTATACATGTATGACATGTTTACGTTTAAAATAATGGAATTCACGCGGCTGCAGAGGATAAAAGAGAGATTTAGTCGGGATTCCTATGTATATAATACATATATACATAAGTTCAATGAGGGAGCAAAATTGTAGAATTGGATTCCTCCTTCTACAAAAAATTCAATACAAAAAAGGCAAACAGCAGTTTTTTTAACCGACTTCCCAAAGGAAAGAGGTTATCTATTCATCACGTATATTTTTTTTATTAAATTTGCCATTAAATTTTCTTGTCAAAACTACCTTCGGTTGTTCAAGCTCCATACCCTCCTAACAAGAACTTAGATCTACCAATGATGGCGTAGTACAGCTTTGAATTAGGAATAAATAAATACATTTTAAGTAAATCAGCTAACTCCAAGCGTCTATCCGCTCTCACTCATAACTCGGCACCACCCGGCGCCAACATTCCGCCGAAGCCAAATAACACTTTTTGCACGACACTGTAAGCTGACCACTGGCGCCGCGTGAATACGGCACATTAAGGAGATGAGGTCGCTTGGTGACCTGATTTGCATAACATAAGGTAACAGGTACGTATACTAAGATGTACATGCGGAACACGTGATATTAAGAAACCACTGCACCCTACAATCAATAATATTTTTTATGAGATTGAAGTAGCAAACGAGCCCATGGACATCTGTAAGTAACTTCATACAGAACATGGTGTCTATCTGAAGTCAGATGTTTTGCCACTCTCTGGGACTGGTCGTAGGTCGTAGACTAGGATGGTCGGCTCATATAAAAGTGTGCCGGCAACCACACCCTTTCATCGAAACACAAGAACTTCTTCATGCTATTAATAAATGTGGCGATGGTACTTCCCCGGTCGAATTACATTAGTTCTACCACCTGGATATACTTTTGTTATTAATAAAGGGACCGTTATCTCTAGGGACTATTAGAAAGCCTCAAATGTATTCTAACATACGAGTGTATTTTATGCTATTGAAACTAGAAGTCGTTATTAGACTAAATGCAAGGAAATCTAACTCCCACAAAACATCTTTAAAGTTCTACGGACGAACAATTACATACTTTTATAGAATGCCTTCACTGTTATGTGTTTATTATTGTCAATGTATACTGCTCAAATTGATATAATGATCTGAAGGTGTGCAAAGTCCAATTCACACTTATCTTTCGTATTTGGCTATTGCCTAAACTCTTCTCATTCAGAGAAGCCCGATGTTAGTTTAGTTTATTTCTATTGCAAACAAGGCACTCACATTTTACATCGATAAATAATTGTATAGTGTCTGTTTGCAATATCTAAATAACAGATGTTTACTCATACATACGCACATCATGTGAAAGTATATATGGTACTTATTAGAAAAATCTGGTATTGACATTTAGATTGCTGATTCCAACTTATCTCATTAACGAATGGATCGATTTTGACAGGACTTTCACTGGCATAGACTGCAATAACTCGCAAAATAATAAGGTACCATAAAAAACTAATTCAATCTTAAACTATATATCACTACATAATATAAAACAATGTCGCATCCATATATATGGTTAGATCTTTAAACCCACGCCACGGATTTTAATGCAGTTTTTTATAATGGATAGAGTGATTCAAGAGGAAGGTTTTTGTGTGTATACATGTATAATAAGAGAAACACTAATAATTTTAGAGTTTTCACTTTCAGACGGAACGTAGTTCGCCAGATCAACTAGTTTTAGTGTACACGTTGTTTCATAATAAGTATAAGTAGAAGATATAATCGTTTGGTTAAATGTCATGTTACATTTTTGAAACGCACTTGATTCTAGTACAAAGCAATCGATATATAAAATCAGACAAAGCAGCGTGCAAATGCCTAGTAATAAATAAATACTGTGACTTAGCCCTGTGAGGCAATGCATTCAAAGTAGGTTACCGTCCTTGTGTAAAGTTCAACAGTATTGATCATTTTTGAAAGGTTGTTTGTTTAATAAATTATACGTTCGATTCAAAGCTCTCTCCGTGTGATGTGTGTATCACACTGGTAATTGGCTACTTAACATATTTAGAATAAGTGTGTAATGTGTAAACTTAAGCATAATTTTAATGAAAATAACATTAGAAGATATTAAATCTGCATCAAAATATGATGTTACACTGATTAGGTAATTTTAATGTAAGAACCATATTTTATGAAGTAGCTAAGTATTTTGTACGAGTTTTTGTTTCCGCTTTACGTAGGGTTGTCTACATACATTACTACTTCTGAGAGCTAAGAAAGAACAATTTACATAACACTCTCTTCTTTATAATTTAAAGAGTTTAACAAGACACCCTCATTTCTATGTAACATAAATAGTATGTTTTGTAAGTTTAAAGCAAACGAGCATGCAATCCAAATGTTCGTTAGTGGCCAGTGCCTTATAGACAACTGTATTTGTCCTTAGAGAACACATACATTTCCCTTCCTAATAACAAATATGATAAGGCCACATCCACAACCTTCCGTCGAAACACAAGAAGTGCGTACCTCAGTCGTGGTAGTCTTACCCCTTATTTTGTTGTGATCGTAATACCCCAGAAGCATTCCACCATCTTTAAACTGCTAGACAGCGTCCTTGCTACTCCTCTATCCGCACTATTAAACGCTACTCTTGCCAATAGTATGATCGATGTACCGCTGACACAGTTTTGTACTGTGTGAACTGGGTTAATACTCTTGTTTATACATTTCAGATTTTGTGATGAAAATAAATTTGTTTGTCGTCTCGTTTTGATGTTGGTAGTATTTGTCAGAATAAACTTTTGGTGATAAGTATTGTTTGGTGAAGTTCGTATAAAACTTATCTCGCGTGTTTTAAGAGTAAAGAGTTTTTATTTTTCCATATACATATTTGTATTGTATAATATTTTTTATATATGAAAACTACACTGCTTTATAAATGAACAGCACTGGATAATACGGAGAAAAATCCTTAATGTTTGCCTTAGATTAGAACTTAGAACTCTTATTAAGTTAAGTTAATTAAGTGGTTAAGTTTCAGTGAATAAGCGATAAATACTATAAACCTTTTCTACTATTATGAATGCAAGTTTTCTTCTTTCGAAAGCTGCGGGTTGGATTTTGCCAAAATTTGCCACGCACATAGTTTAAGACCTAGAATAACATATAGCATACTTACCACTATGGTAGATAATGTCTACAGTGGTCGCAGAAGCGGGCGAGGCTGCGGCAATAAACCAGTACCACACAAATGCATATCCCCCAGTCTCGTGCTATGCTTATCCTTTATTTGATAAGTTAATAACGCATTTGACATACAAATGAACAATCGTACATTTTGTGAGAAAAAATCTGACAATGTAATCGGAGGATAATCGCTTGTAGTCCTACTCATTGTAATTTTATTATGACAGACAAAAACACTGAAACTTTTTGATGGAAAGATATATTTTTTACATTCATTTAAGCTTACGGTTTTTATTCCACGCATCATATATCACTGAGATTTTCCTGTTTTATCGTCTTCTAAAGTATATATCTACCAGTTTGAAATCAAAATACAGATACAAAATCCCTGTTCTTGTTAATTAAGTCTATCTCAACTGATTGTATAATTAGTGATAATCTTATATAATTGAACGATGACCTTTTAAATCGGGGTCCGAGATTCGAATCAAAAGTACGATACTGTATTTTCCCAAAGTAATATACCAATAATGATTTACGATGAAAGAAAACATCGTGAGAAATCCAGCAGTAGTGACAGCTGCTTAATAAAAAAAATACAAAGGTAAGTGAAGCTACCAATTCGTACTTGGCTGACATGGTGAACTATGGGCTAACTCTCACTCTGACACGAAACCTGTTCACCAGAGAAACAGTAATGACATGACGAAAACAACCGGGTTTGCAGGCACCAGCTGAATACAGCACTACTGTTCTTTAGCAAGTGAGGGAAAGCTGCCCAAAAAGCCTTGTAACACAAAAGCTATTGTTGTATACAAGCAACTGCTATCACACAAACTATACAAATTATACAAACGTTCGTGCTTGCCGCAATTATACATAAAAGAACGAGTTTACACGTAATTGCGGATCGGCCAACTTTCGAGTACAGTTACGAGCGGAGATTAGGATATAAGGCTTTTGAATAAAATGTGGGTTAACACTATGCGTTAGCTTGATTTTTACTTAGCGTTATGCAAATTGTATTTTGTATATTTTTTACTTTTAAATTTCAAAGAATCGCATGACAAGCTTTTTTATCCTAAATCGTTATTGTTAAATGCAAATGTATGCAGTAGGTGTGTAAGAAAAAGTCTTCTTTTCAACCATTTATAACTGTTATTTTATCTGAAACTTAACTAGGCACTAACTTAACTTAGGCAGGTACACTTTTAAAATCAAAAAAAATAAAACACGGTTTGAAAAACAAAGAATTGATTATTTAATCAACCGAAAAGGTGTAGGTTAATGAATTTATTCTCAAAAAGACACATTGTCACTTACTTGAGAACAATAGCATCATAAAAGTTTTACAATTTGTCGTTCGTTACAATTATAATTACAATAAGTAAAATATAACTTTCTATATATATAAATATAAATGAAAGTGAGAAAATCAGTGCAAAGTATAGTATTTAATAAAACTCTCAAAGTTTAGTGAAAACGAGCGAAATATTGAACGAAGCAAAGCCCGACTAAATTTGTAAACTGCTGCTGAAAAATTTTGCTAAATTAGATTCGCTTTGCTAAAGCTCTCGGAGAGCTTTAAAAGCTCTACACGTACCAATAGAATATTTGAGCAGTACATTATATGCATTTTGGGGTGGAAAATGATTTAGCTTTATGGTTCACGAGAATTCCTGGTTCCTAGATTTAAATTTAAGGAGAAGTGGAAAATGTATTAGAAAATTAAGCTCATGATAATAGCATATAATCATTATGAATAACTTTATTGCTGTTATAATGCTATTAAAATTATATGTGTAACATTGCGCTACGTTACGTATAATTATCTTATTTTAATTTTAATTATTTTCAATTGTTTTTAGAGTCAATATGAATAATTTTATTAGTAAAAAAAATATGAAACGTACCTATAAAAAGCAGCAGCGCCGCCGCTGCTCCGAAATACATCACGATATATTATATTCACTTATATTATTTAACACTATTTTGAAAGCAGCCACTCACACGCGTGGCGCGGCTCGTGTCCGGCGCTCGACTGACCGCGTTCGCCGCCGCGCACCAGTTTTGCTGCGCGCGCGCATAAGTTATGCAAAGCGACTAACGATCTTCTAATATGCTGGTGACTGGGAAGCTGGGATGCTACACAGTTATCGTCCATGGACATATCTAATGGAATTGGTTTTACACGCTTTTATTTACTTTGTTTTTTGACAACTACTTAAATCTCAGATTGAAGTCAGTTGCATAGCTGAGACTAGTTTATTGTTTAATTTTAGAAAATCTTAGGTAATCGTGTATAAAATTTCCACAACATTTTCAATCCGCAACTTGTAATCAGCAAATTGTAAATAGTAATAGTTTTACTGACAGATTTTCTGTTGATTGTGTAGATTTTCCAACCAGTAAATATCAGGCGATCTTAGTCCTCGGGAGTAGCGACGCATCTATGATTGACTTTAGATAGAATGAGTTCTATGTTTTGTTTGTAGTTGCAGACAAATGTCCATGGACTGCAGTGACCACTTACCATCAGGTGGACTGGTTGCTCGTTTGCTACTTCTATCAGTAATTAAGATCTGTCATCATATAAAATTACGGTAGTTATTAATCCTACAACTACCTTAGATGTATTGCCAAAACTCGCCTTAAGAACTGTGGTTCCTAATGAAGAAAAATGACATCGCACTAAAGAAATTGCTGCTCTCAGGGCAGTATATTTATTTGTCTGAACACAGAGAGGACCTTTTCCGAGTTATTAGTCAGCTCGCTTATGAGGAAAAATTACGCCATTAAGGGTGTATAGATTTTCGGACACACATGTATTGTACGCTCGTAAAATAACAGAGATATTTCAAGGTAGTAAAACCAGTGTAGTTCAACCGGGGAGTTCACGCCACACCTATTTCTAACGTGAAGCATTTCTTGCGTTTTGATAGAAGAGTGTGGTTGCCGACAAACTTTCAAATGAGGCGACTATCATATTCCTCGAGAGTAACAACGCGTCTGTGATTGACTTCAGATGGAAACCATGTTCTGTATGTAGTTGATCACAGATGTCCATGAGCGTCAGTGACCACTTACCATCAGGTGGACTGCATGCTCGTTTGCTACTTGAGTCAGATAAAATATTAGGAACGACGGATACACGTCATAGGTATAGTTGTTTTTGCCTATAACTTTTGTCAATATCTATTTCTAAATCAGGCAGCTGTAGCAGTTATTATGTGAAGAAAGCATTCAACTCAGTCTCAGTCCATCTGTCGGTTAATGGAAACATTTCACCGACTTCTAATAAGATCCAGATCCAGATCAATTTGATGTTAAATGGTAAATTGACATCTGTAACGACTTCAACTCTTCAAAATAAACCTAAATAAATAAATGTTATTGACTCTAAGGATTGTAAGAAATTTTTTTATAATATAAAATTGCACGGTGCTAGAATGTATACAGTTCATCTGTGAGTAGATGATCTTAGTCCTCAGAGTAGCAACGCATGTGTAATTGGCTTAAAAAAACCCTTGTTCTGTATGAAGTTGCTTACAGATCTTCATGGGCGGCAATGATCATTTTCCATACGGTGGATGCATTGCATGCCCGTTTGCTACTTCAATATTATACAAAAAAAAGTAAAAACAAAAAAACTGCGGCACTTGGGGACTGCCGTGGTACAGCTATTGCATAGCATTTTTTATCAACCTATGAAATTTTAATTATTTTTTTTTTATGCAGTATTTTTTTCTTTGATAATATATATTTTCTCACAAACAGCTGCTTACATATTCTTCCGATTTCCGAGCAACTCGTCTCGATCCGTGCGAGCTTCGTATTGTCGTACCATATACCGTATACCGTATAAGACAGTAGGGGTGTTAGGTTTTTTTCGTTACGGAATTTCTTCATTTTGTCGCCGCGCTCAAAGCCCGCGATAAAAACTATGCAATAGCCTAACAAGGATGCAGTTCACCTGATGGTATCTGATCACTGACAAAGCAGGTGTATAGGATAATTATAAATCGTCCCTGTAGCCTCGGGGTCAGAATAGGGCTACGGTATCCCCTGCCTGTCGTAAGAGGCGACTAAAAGGGGCTTCCGGGGTTGCAGACGGCTAGGTCGGCGGAGCTCGAACCGTTCGGTCAGGCAATCCCGGGAAGGACGGCGGTATGTGTGGTCGCATACCGTCGTAAAGACTAGACGGAGCGGTGGGCCCAGCCGCCCATTTGGGAGGAGCCCGATGGGGCAGCGCGCTCGGAGGATTCCGGTTGAAGTCGTTTCGAGATCCCGGAGTCCTCCTTTTCAGCGCCGAGGACGACCACCAGGGGGGTTTTAGTGCGGTAAAAATCCCACATAACCCTGCGTCGCTCCCACGGCGTCGGGCACCTATGGAAGGTTTCCCCCTCGAAAACAAAAAAAAAGGATAAGTATAAATAAAATTGAAGTCAGTCCGAACTAGGATGTATACTTACTACGTAAGACAGGCTATAGGTCCCTGAGAATTAAATTTGAACGCAAATTGTGTCTGCTTTACCACATCATTCAAACCTAATCACATCAGCACAACAATCATATAATAAGGAAGAAATAACTGTGGCAACGGCTGCGGTCAAATAACGAACTTTTTTAAAAATACTGATGTTCCGAACGCATTAACTTAAATCATTAAGATAGCAATCAGAGAGTGGCGCATCATCTCGTTACACAACTGTTGTGGGCTGCAAGACAATGCAACCTGCAACTGTTTGCTTTTCGTGTTTAGGAAGTTACATCACCACCTCCCGTGTTATATGCTATTATGCAAGTCTTAATGCGTTGTTTAACGCTCGTCTGATGAGATTTTAGATTTACGAAACAACTGCTTAAATGTCTTTTTATTATCCCACGCACCTTCTAAGCATATCAGTTCGTATCATACAAGGTGTTGACTTATTTAAGTCCTGCCAGTGGGCGTATGTCTTTGAGACCGAGGTTGGCTGCTGCAAATGGAATCATCAGATTTTAAATAGGAATCCAATCTTATTTGGGATTAATCGAACATTGCTATATTCAATAGCAATGTCCAATGACGGCAGTGACCTACCTACAGATGGACTCTTCTGATTGCTTGTTATTAAAAAATAGGCAGACAACTATTATGGGTGCCGAATCACTTTTATATGATGCAATCGCCTTAGTTAGGAGTAGCAATGTATCTGTAATTAACTTTAAATAGAAAACCTTGTTCAATATGAAGTTGCTTATAGATATCCATGGGCGGCAGAGACCACGTTTGCTACCTGAAATTTATAAATCAGAAAAAGAAAAAATTACCTATACTGGCAAAAGGAGATCTCTCACCAGGGTAAATGATCGTGCCTGGGCTCCCCCCGTAGAGGGAGAGTAGAATACGGCTACGGTACTGTCTGTCGTAAGACGCGGATAAAATGGGGGCTTCTGGGGTTGCTGGCGGTTAGAGTGGGACCTCGAACCACCCAGCAAGCAGCCTCGAGAAGGACGGCGGTATGTGTGACTGCATGTCGTCGTAAACACCGGAAAAGTGCTCTCCCAAGCTCGGGTGTAGTGTGTACCTACCTTTTAAAGGTTTCCTCCCCGTTACAAAAAAAGGTGATCGTGCCTGAGTAGCGGCCGTGCTCCGATAGTCTCTGTATGGAACTTGTATATATGTTTGCACAATGTTCAGGCGCCATGTTTAAATGAGTTGCAGAAGATCGGTATAGTACCTACCTACAAATTAAATGCGTGAAGTTTTTTTTAATAACACTTTCCCGCAATGATAAATAATAACAAGAAAGAGGGACTTATTATCCCCCGCCCCCGGTGTATTAGTGGTATCTATATTGTTGGAAGAAGATTGGCCCGATGATGTACCGGGTTCGATACCCGCTCCCTGCGCCCGGCCCACTTGCAGGTGTGCGCTCTCATTGTGCGGTTGTGTTTGTATAAAATCACTGCCCAATTTTTATTCGATTTTGTTAATTCGTTATTTAAAATCATTTTTGTAATTAATAATATTTTCAAGCTATTGCATAGCTTTTATTGCGGACTTTGAGCGCAGCGACCGAATCAAGAAATTGCGTAACGAAAGAAACCTAACACTGGGGGGTGTTAGGTTTTTTTCGTTACGCAATTTCTTCGCCTACCATGTAGGGCGCCCGAACGTTCGCTTAACGCTTTCCCGCGATCTGCTTGTTTTTTTTTTATTTAAAAACTAATAGGTTTATAACTATATTAGGAGTGTTTCATAAAAACATGAAAAATGCACGCTCTACGATGACACCGCATGCGGTTTCTCATAACCATAGAAACAGAAACGTTGCACAATAAACGTTACGACTACACACGAAGATGACAAGCTCACAAACTGAGTGATAGATAACTGTCTCCGTGATCTGAGCGACCTGCAATACCACTACAAATAGGCTTCAGAGTGTGTTGCAACACTGGCTGTAAGTCACATGAACCAGAGCAAAGTTAAAATGCTTTAAAAGAATATTTTTTAAATAATATACAAGTAACAAACCAGCGAGTTAAGTACACTTTATTGTCCCCAAGAAAACAAAACAGCAATGGAATATTTAACTTTAAAACTAGGTATGCAAAAGATCTTACGGTGCGGAGTTCCAGTAGGGATGAAAATAAGAATAAAGTGCAAATATTATGATGATATGATATAATTAAATAAAATAAACATATACATTTAAATAATATAATATTAGGCACGTACAAAAAATACACGTATGAAAACGTAAAATATATCTGATGGCATAAGAGGAAAGTAAGGAACTGAAATGAATATATTAGATTTGTAGGTAACAGGATCTAACGTAATGTTTAAAAGGCTAAAGAGATTGTGCAATGCGTATTGATACGGTAAGGAAGTTCCAGAGGTGGATAGGTACTACAATGAAGGATTACCTATATAAGGAAGTGCCTATAGTGAAGGAAGAAGAAAAATATTTCAATGGAGCTAAGGGACCGATCACGATACAGGAATCTGAGTTGCAGGACGTTACAAAAGTATAAGGAGCTCGAACCATCTAATCAATTGGTTCCGGGGAGAACAGCGGTATGTGTGTTCGCATACCTTTATTAAGACCAGACTATCAACGCTGGAGCTTCCTTCGCACGTCGAGGACGGTCACCAGAGGAGCCTTAGTGCGGTAAAAATCCTACATAACCTGGCGTCGCTTCTTTCGTCGATGTGTACTTTTTGGAAAAAAACAAAAAAATATTCAAGTGATATTTACTCCCAGTCTTTCACATTACCAATAGACTTTGCCAGATCTATTTCAACACAAGACCGTACGCTAAATTCAACCAATGCCGCATCATCGGAAACCAAGTGATTGTACTATGATCTGTACTAGTGATGCAAATCGAGTCGTGTTTTTACTCGTGTCACTCGAGTGAATTTGTCATATATCATGACATCATGTCGATTGAAAAAGTATATCACGCGAGTGTCTATGCACTCGAATTACCGAATCAATTCTACGTAGTGAGTCAACTAGGGTCACCAAGTTGATTTTTTTGTTGCCACTAAATGTCCCTTTACTACTCTATTTTATATCTAATTTTGAGCTTCACGTTTATTGATATTCCAAGTGTTGCCGTATTTTAAAAAACATGTTAAAATCACACTCGTTGAAAATTTGTAACGTGTTTGCAATTGGAATCACTCGAAAACTCGAGAAATACAGTGTTGTAGTAAAATTACTCGAGTGACTCCAGTCACAAAATTCTATTTGAGTCGCATCACTTCTCTGCGACTAGTTCGTCTAAATATCAACGGTCACTGCGTCATCGAACTTTCACTGGTCGCTCAATCGTTTAGCGGTATTGCTCTGTTTGTGAAAAGTAAAAATTAACAAGACAACTTTATCGTGAGATAAAAAGTTACTTTAAAAACTAAACCCTGACTTAATAGCGCTCTAAAAATTGTGACGTAAGAACATCGTCTTGTCTGACATTATTCTTATATCTAGGAACTATTCAACATTTAGTCAATTAGACAACTGACGTATATATCGTCTACCCATTATCGTTCCACTGGTAGGCAAGGATCTCTTATCAGGAGGTTATTTTAGGTCATAGTATAGGTACCGTCAATAATCTTGCCTCGTGTCCTATGATTGCCTATTTTAAGTGAAATGTTAATATCTTTTCCAATTTTAGGCATAAAGACAAAATAACATTGCCTACTTTTTTCATTAAAAAACTATTTATGTATAAATGAGAATCCCCAACAATTTATTAAAATTGTAAAATATCCTTAGTTTTCTACGCTGCAGTGTGTCTACAACACGAAAATCGTAAAAATCAAATTTCTATCTCACTTTTGAACCGAGAAATATCAAAATTTGTTAAAAGTTAGGGCATTTGACCGTACCGCGCTGGCCGAGTGCGAATTAATGAGACATAACACAACTTTCAGATCTTTTTTTAAAAAAAAATTGGATTATAGTTTTCTTTGCGATGTTTTTTTTTCGCCGTAAAACAACAATAGGTTATTCGCGCGTGCCTGGAATTGAACCTTGTACACTGAATTGAGAGACCGAGTTTCAACAAAACAGACTGTCACTGCTCTGCATTACTAACTTCGATAAAGTTCGTTATACTTATATTTTGGTTTCATACATAAATATGTGATGATCAGAGGACACTCGACGCCGTATATGATGTTTCACTACGTCTTAATAAAGGCCGGTTGGACCATCGAATAGACCTTCTTCGTGTATCCCAGGTCCAGATTATCATTAATTAACTAATAAGTATTTTACTAAGAAGTTATTTTTTTTTTACGAATCACTTATTCTTACATTCCAAACTTATTACGATTTTTTGCGATAAAAAACCTGACTAATTAAATCAGATACAATTATTATTTTAATCTTACTTCCAGAACAATCTAGAGATATGGAAAACGAATGAATATAAAAATCAAACAACCATATAAACATCTCTTCTGTTGTAATGCATATGATGTGATGTTATTATCATACCGAAAACCCAAAACAGATATCGAAAGAAGGAAAATATTGCAAATAAAAAACAGCAAAAAATGCATTCGATACAAGATATAGGTTGCTTATAAAAATAAATAAAGTTGACCTGTTTGAAATTTTTAATTAACTACCTTTTATATGTACAAATTTTCCTTGTTTGAACGTAACCAAAGCATTACAAATCCCTTTTACTTTGTTTGTTTGCCTGTCTGTACATGACTTATTCTTATTAATATTATAAATGCGAAAGTTTATAAGGATGTCTTAGATCTTTCACGCAAAAATTAGGTTATTTTTTCGTTTTCGCAGAAATTTTGCACCTTTGACCATTACCTACCTAAGCAGGTATTAATGCAAGATTCAACCTATAAATTATTTAAAAAATGAGATTAACTATAATATGTAGCCAGTGGCGTCCCCCCAATATAAAAACGATGTAACCTAGTTCTAAAACTGGGTTACATTTTTTTTTACAAATGCTTTGAATTTTAATATATGTATTTGCTTGTGCTTTCTCGGTAACAAAAATAAATCGAATATAAAACTTTTTTTAGTAAATATGTATAATAAATACTATATAGGTATATGTTGGGAGTTGGGATTCTCCTCTAACCGGGGGCCCCTACCGACTGGGAGCCCGTGGCATTCTGCCGACTTGCCACCATGTAGTTACACCACTGTATGTAACGATAAAAATATTATTTACAATACAAATGTTCAGATGTTATTTTTAATTAATGGGTACCTATTTATTCAAAATATATACCTAAATATTCTTACTATCTACATCAAATGAATAAAGTCTCTCCAGCGGTCGATTAAAATGCTAAATGTTTTCCGTTTCTTGGAAAGCTAGCTTTTAATAGTACATTAAGTTATACCAATGCTAATGAATTAACAGGGTGGCAAGTGTAGCAACCACGAATTAGGCAAGAGCACGGAGACAGTGCTCAATTATGCGGCATTAATCATTCCCTCATTGCTATGCATTTATGCAAACGCAGATTCATTCATGTACTGCAAGTGAATTATTTGCGTAAGCGACAAACGCATTTGCGGGAACGCACATCTAATCTGGAATATACCTACCTATGTTTAGGTAAGTTTAATTACCAAATAAGTATACAGTTCATCCGACTTCAATGAAATGAAATGTCTTTATTTTGTATAGGCCTACGGGGCACTTACAAATTGTCAGTTACATTTTTTTTCTTACACTACCAACGGATCGGAGTACGACCTCAACTGAGAAGATCCGGCAAGAAACTCAGCGGGCTTGTCTTTTTCCTTATTTATATCCATTTTTTTAATATAATTACAATCATGTTTTTTTTTTACATGGTAATGAAAATTAGCTCCGGTATCTTGCCTTACAGTTCAGTAAAAGAGAGCCCTGTTTGGCAAGATACGCTACACTTTGACATTTATTAAATATACTATAATAATGCATATTATTGCTCAGTCCCAAGCCGTTTTGTCTTCTATGTAATCAGAAATTTCAATCAATGTATAAATTCTCATCACTGTAAAAAGAAGTCCTACCAGATGATAACACTACTTTGCTGGTTGCTTGCTACTTTGTGACTCGAAAACTTCGATGCTACGCCTGCTCAAAGTGATTCCACCTAAGCACATCTATCAACTCATAAAATAGACTTTACTGCT
This sequence comes from Spicauda simplicius, assembly GCA_949699795.1. Classification (NCBI taxonomy): domain Eukaryota; kingdom Metazoa; phylum Arthropoda; class Insecta; order Lepidoptera; family Hesperiidae; genus Spicauda; species Spicauda simplicius. The sequence continues at coordinate 64,519 of OX453079.1, read as the reverse complement.
TCAATAACACACAAATATGTACTTGTAGCGTAGATACCAAATCAAGGGAACGTTATAGAGTGGCAAACTTGTCCACCAAGAAGGTAAACTAAACAATCGCAAAACATCCCTCTGACTCGCTGACATGCAGTAGAGATTCATTAATTAGCAAAAAACTATGGATTTATAATTTCCACACCACTATAAGAAAGGATTGTTAAAACCAATAGTAACTTGTGGACACTTAGACATTAAAATATATTATATATAGGTACGTGAACTTACGTAAAGACAAGATTCGAATGGTGTTAAAAAAATTCGTAACGGGTATTATAACCCAGCAGAGAATTATAATACTCATAATATTAAGATGCAGGGAATGAATGTACATATTCTTCAATCACATTCAACATATCGCTCGGACCGACGTTTTGCAAACTGCAATTAGCAGTTCTTATTGCAACAGGCCAATTTCGCCGACCATCGCGCCCTAACTACATAATTGCAACGTGTCTGTTAGATTGCGACACTGGCCAGGGCGACCTTCTGCCTCTCCCTTCTGCGGCCAGCCATCCGCCGCAAGACCGGTTTATTCGCTCATCAAATTAGGAATTCCCAAAAAAGACCTGGTTTTATCTCCGACCTACGCTTTGTCTATAAGTGATAAATAAAAAGTAACTAGTAAAATAAAATAAATGGCAAGTTCCAATTTGATACCAAAAGACTGCGTTAAAATTGTCTAACAGAAAAAACGTTAATATTTTTCTAATAACAATATAATAAAAGCGCAGCGAAAAAAATAAAAGTCACACGATTATTGACCCGATTAAAGCTATTAAGATATCAGTACAAAATAAATCTAATAATTAAATAATGAGCGTCGTATTATTTAACTTATGCTTTCCGCCGTCGTGTCAATGATACCATAAGCAAAATATTATATGCTAACGAATCATAAATACTCTATGTTACCGGCACTCTTAGTCAACAAGAAAATAACTATAATTTGGAGGATTTTTATTTATTGCAACTGTCACCAGACATGTTTAAATTATTAAAAATCATTCTTTTCTGGCTCATTCCTGCTTATTTTTATTTGCAACACTACAATGTTATTCAAGGAATTCAGACTTCGTTCTTATTTACACAGTATTACAAAAGTGAAAGTACTCAAAGCCTATTGGCTACTCGTAATATCAAGTAACGTATCGACCAATCAAATACGTGGCCTTGCAGAAGTTAGTCCAATGTAAAACACACTTCACAAGTGACATGTCAAGTTGAAGTTGGATTAGTTGTACAAACAGCCGGAAGTAAACGTCCGTACGAACTGTGAATGTTGAAGTGCAGAATAGAAAAGTTTTACAAATGCATTGACCTTGCATTAGAGAGTTTAATAATTACCACCATCACTTAAAATATGTTTCCAATATGTTTTGTGTTACTTGTACTCATCGCACGAGGTATAGCGTTGTTATTTTTGTGTTAATTTGAAATTCGAATGTTACTTTCTCTTGCCTTTTTGTCCCAGTGTTTAGTGTTCTATTGTTTTATTTTTAAATTTCAGACTGCAATTCTCAAGATGACGAAGGCCCTTACCGAGGGAAATTTATCGGAAAGCTGAATTCATATCATCACCAGGTAATATTAATACTTTTTGGAAAGGGAAACAATGTAAATACCTTAAGTTTGGACAATGGTCAACCTTGTGAGTCAGTCTGAGTCTGTCTAGCTTTTAACCACTCACACCGAGGTATGTCCACCGCCGCTCCTCGTAAAGGCAATACCAAATGCGACATTTATTAGGCAAAACCAGTTTTGTAAATTAACTATAACAAATGAATAGATTAACTTTTTAACTATTTATAAATAAATATTACACGATCTGATGTGGAAAATAATATTTGGTTTTTATTTAGCTATTGATATTTCTTATGTAATTTTAATTGTGTTTATGTTTCTTTTTCAAGCCTGCTTGCTACCCTCTTATTATAAGTAAGTAGCTTCTTAAATATCACTTCCTCATGTTAAAAATGTTTTAATACATATGGAAAGATGCAATCCGTCTTCTTTCTTGAATTTTCAGATTTTTTTACCATAGGTACTCAGGTTGGGTTGTATAAAAAGAATCTAGATTATCATTATTTTTGTTGTAACTTACAATATAGGACCTTCACATTAATTGACTTCTGGTGTTTTATATATACTATCACGGAAAATGATAAAATAATTTATTATCTTAATTAAAAAAAAAAGTTTATATAGCTAGTGTTAAAAAATGTTACTAACTATTTGTCTATCCAAAGAAAATGATGTTATTTATAGTAACAAATCTTTTTCATAATACTTTCTAGGTGTCAGGAGATGTGTATGCAGTAGATGACTGGACGCTCCTGCTGGTGGATTTCAACTATGATGGCACGGGAGACGACACTTTCTTCTGGGCAGGTGACTCAGGGCGACCGGGACCCATGGGCTATATTGTGCCAGATCAACATGGCAAGTAAGTGTGGCTTTCATTGTTGACTGCAACTGAAATGAAGTGTTTTATGATAAAGCCCTAAATATATGTACCCTTACTAAGTTTTTTGAAGTGAAACTTCTTTATCGGGGTTGGAAAAAAATTTTGTGTACATTTTTTCGTTACGCGCCATCTTTTTCTGTTACGCGCCATCTTTTTTTATTTTTCGTTACGTGCCATCTTTTTCTGTTACGCGCTATCTTTTTTTTTCCGTTACGCGCCATCTTTTTATTATCCCTACCACGCGTGATATTAGATAGATTATTATAGATTAGATTATTAGATAAAGTTTAATAAAAGCCTTTTATTAAACTTTATCTAATTTAACTTTATTTAACCAATTTCTGTAAAGTTGCATATAGTAAATTATTTTTTGAAAAATAACGTCATAAAGAAGTTTCACTTCTTACGAGTGTACGCTAGTACACGCACACATTTTTTTCCAAACAGTAAGAGCTCCTTAGTAGTTTTAGTTAACATAAACCCTCACATTATGTTCCATCCATTTGCTGCAAATATAAAAACTGTGAACACCCCACAGTTATCAAAAAAATGAGACATGCAAACCGAAGGTCCCTACTCTTTATTTGTACTGACTATATCCATAAATAGTAGAACATCATCACAATTTTTTAACCTATGAATACTGAAAGTGTGACTGAGAAAACCAAAAGCTTTGACTGTTTATGTGTATACTTAGATACATTTTTATACTATTTGCGCTGCCGCATTGCAGGCTCATCCTTACGAAGGAGTCTCCGCTGATGTGAGCACTGACCTTGCTCAATGACTTAGTGGAGTGGAACCCAAGTGATGACATTTTTTGCACATCCCTTGCTGAATTTCGCGAGACGGCAGGAATGTACATTGCAAGCTTATAAACGAATTGGATTTATATCTATAATGTTTATAGCTTAAGTGTATGTAAATAAATAAATAAATAAATAATAAATGTTACATAATTGTCACATATAGCCATATACATTACAAATGTTAAACCTGTTGAAATTTTTATAAGCACTCCTTCTTTAGTGATTTTTTTTATGTAATCTTAGGTGTGAATTAGTATGTTACAATGCTGTCTCATTAGAAGTATTTATACACAATTTTAGTTTTGGTATTTGAGAGAGAATAAACCAACTGTATTGCATGATTGTAAGTGTATCAATATGCAATACAGTTGGTTTAATAACATTACTGTAATAGTATCATTGTAATAGTAGTATCATTACTGTAATATTATTTATTGAGTTTTAGTACTGTGATGCTTTACCTATTTATGTGATGTTTTATTCTGAATGGTTAATTTACAGACAGCCTGGTTCAGTACTGCCATGAGATATTGCTTGAAACGAAAACATTGTTATTTAAGTTACTGTGACTTAATAATCAATATTTAAACACTCTTTCTATACTCATAGCACCACACTAGAATTTCCTTTTGTGTCGTGGGTACCATGGATAAACACAAGACGAATACATAAACACCCAGACCCAACCCCGGGAACCGAATCCTGAACCCATTGCGCGTGACACCGTCATAAACATCTTTTAAGTTCTTGTATAAGTTTGTCTATTGTCTAATTTGATTTAGAATAGAGTTAAACAGTACTTATATTAAATGTATTACGAGTAAGAAATCTCATTCCCATGTACTAACAATATTATTCAAAGGATCACATTGAATCAAATAAAAATGTAAAGAAGAGCTCCACAGTTAGATGTATGTGTTACCAGAACGAACATCCTGGAGCGGTACTACAACGAGGAGCTGCGGCTGCGGCTGCCGGACGGGCGCAAGGTGGCGCAGATCGCGTGGCTGGCCGTGTACGACATCGCCTCGCAGAACGCGTTCGGCGACGTGTACGTGCCCGAGGAGTTCGAGGCGCCCGCCCCGCGCGCGCTCGCCCCGCTGGCGCCCGCGCCGGGGGTCAAGGTGTCCAGTGGACGGGTGCGCTTCCTCGATGCTTCTACCTTCATGTAAGTATGCCCAAGCCTTTATTGTCTGTTCTTTTGAAGTTATATTTCTTTAGGCGCGTTATGAAAAAAATATGAGAATACGGCGAAAGATAAAAAAATTAAAAATATTTTTATCTTGTTATGCCAAAGAAGTTTAATTTCTAACGCGTGTACATAAGTACACACACACACACACACACTTTTTTTTGAGAGTACTATTCTCAAAAAAGTCCACAATTGTTTGTACCCCCAGTTTCAAGAAAAAAGATTAAGAAGTTTTTAAACAGGTAAATAAACTTTTAAACATTTACACACATATTTGGTCTTCCTATGATTGATTAATTATGGCCACAATACATGACTATACTATAATTATATAACATTACTAGACAATGGAATACTTTTATTCCAAATAAAACTTAACATGATCATTAAATAACTCCGTTTTATTTGTTATTTTATTATTTTATTGATTAATGTCACCTAGCCTTTTTTGTTTAAATGTTCTTGGTTAAATTATTGTTTGGTCTTAAAAGAATAATAAAAAGGCAATTTAACATATTTCGAGTTAGGAAACATTTTTCTTACTCTTTTATTTGAAACTAGTTACAACTGACTGTTGGGCCAACAAACAATTCAGATCTATCTTTCTTTCCATAGTCAAGTTAGCAAATTCCAAAAAAAATGTATATTAAATAGTGTTATATGCTAAACAATTAATATAATTGAAGTATATTGTGTTTGGTCAGTATTCCAGAGTTCCACTACGACGGGAGCGGCGAGGAGGTGTACTTCTGGACCGGCGTGGGCCCGCAGCCTTCCTCCCGCGGGATGAAGATCCCCGACGAAGACGGATAGTAAGCATTACATCATTGAAGAATTTAAATATTATTTTTATTTGGATAAAAATATTTTTTCACTTATTTGTACGACGTAACAAATTATTTTTAGTTTCTTTTTGATAAAATCCCCTTTTACTTTGAATTATCTGATGCAAGCCGCAACAAAGTTTACAAATAGTTTTTTGTTGTTGCGATTACAAAACAATTTTAGCAGCGAGGCAACTGATTATATTCGCTAAATATTAATGCTCAATTCAAGTTTCTACAATTAATAGTGTATTCTTATTCGTAACGACTAAAACCCGGATTTTATTGACGTGGTCTTTTTTGTTGCGGGGTCCAGTCAGTTATGATCTTGGCCGCTCTACTGCTGTCCAATCTCTACGTATCTCTACGTTTGCTACTTTAGATAAAAAAAAACAAAAGCAAGCATAACCCGTCCCGTTCCCCAACAGCCTGGAGCCCATCCGCGCGTACAACGGCGAGGACGTGCGGCTGGTCCTCCCCGGCGGGCGGACGGTGTTCGAGGTGGACTGGGTGGCGCTGTGGGACGCGGGGCCGCGCGCGCCGCTCGCCTCCGTGCTGGTGCCCGACGCGCTCAACGTGCCGCCCGGGATCATGAAGACGCACGGACATAAGTAACCACTCACTACTACCTGTTTTTTTGGAACGAAGTTCCTTATCGCGCGTTGTGAAAGGGGGCTAGACGGAAAAAATTCTTACGAAAAGTTGTCACGACACTTTTTGCGTGCGCATGTTTCTCTGTCTCTCTCTCTCTCTCAAAGCAAACCAATTATTTTCGTTTCGTCTTTCTATTTTGCTTTGAACAGTGTAGTGTCGCGACGATTATTTCCGATTTGTTTAATTTATACAGGTTTTGTACATAATAAATAATAAAATAATAGAATTCAATAACAATAATAAAATAATAAAAAATATTATTTTATAACTTAACAAAATAAAAAATATTATTTTATAACTTAAAAAAATAAAAAAATATAATTACAATTGCTTCACTAATTAATCAAAAGGAACTTCGTTCCATCCAGGTGTCCCTTAACACCTCTTACCTTTTTTTAACAATTTTGATTCCACAGACGGATCGTCCGTGCCTTTTTTAGCTCATTTTATTTCTTCCTTCTTTCTTCGTCTTTATATGATTGTCGCAGCTCCACTATGAGCCTTCACCGTCGACATCACCCTCAACTAGGTAACAGTGTAAGCTGGGCCCCAGTTGTGTGCGGTGGCGGCAGCGGCGGCTTTTGCGGCCGTGCTCCGACAGTAGTTGTTCGAAACTTGTATATATGCGGGGTATTGAGAATACTTCGATAGCGTGTTTCAGAAATACTAGTGGCGCCATCTCTTGATGAGTCGCAAGAAGTTGTCACCATACCGCCATCTCGTGGTGAGTTGTGGGGAGTCGCCACAGAGACATCTCTTGATGAATTACGGGAGGTCGCCACAGTATTGCTATTTCAATCGGATAAAAAATAACCGACTAAGTCGAATTTACTCACTAGAGGGTTGATACCAGTTATCTGTAAGAAACGGTCGAAAATGCATTAGTTATATGAGAGATCTCCTTACATATATTTTTTATATCAACTGTGAAAATTTCAACTGTCTAGCAATCATGATTCATGAGATGTAGACTGGTGACAGACAGATGAACAGCAGTCTTAGTAATAACTTTTTAATCTTTGGGTATGGAACCCTAAATATTTTGTATTTTAATGGCACTGTTACTATTGTTGTGCTGTTGTTTTAAATACAACCACGGAGACAGCACCACCACATCTGCCTGTATCTGTAATTAATTACAATTAATAGTAATCATAAAACTTTCCATAATCATAACCCCCTCCCCAAATATCTCCTGTATCACATAAGCCATGGACACAGAAGCACCAAGACAAAAAAAAAGAAATCCAGATTCATCAGTCAGATATCTGTTTGGCCAGAATCGAACCGAAAGACTCGCACCTAATTACACCGTTACGGCAAACGCTCCACCATGAATGAACAGAAGCTATTAAAATAACATATAGTTTTCAACTTGTCGTATTACAGACTACAAACTAAAACCAAATGTTAAGTTAAAGAAAGATTAAAGAAAGATAATGTCATATTCGCAGGACGTCTCTCCCGCACTGCAAGCAGCTGCACAGGGACTACCAGGTGTCGTGGGAGGTGTTCGGCAACCAGATCACCATACAGCTGGCCGGACAGGTGGGATACTGTTTTAATGTTTTTTATCATTTAGTTTAACTTTTTATTTATTTTTGTTCTCGAGGGGGAAACCCTCAAAAGGACGCCGTGGGAACAATGCAGGGTCTTCGGCCCTATAAAGAGGACTCCGGGATCTCGAAACAACCGGCGGCTGGGCCCACCGCTCCGTCTAGTCTTTACGACGCTATGTGACCACACATACCGCCGTCCTTCCCGGGATCGCCTGACGGAACGGTTCGAGCTTCCACTCTAGCCGCCTGCAACCCCGGAAGCCTCTTTTAGTCGTCTCTTACGACAGGCAGGGGTTGCCATAGCCCTATTTTAATCCCAGAACTACAGGGACGATCATTTAGTTTAACTTACAACATACTTTTAATCATTTTTATACCCAGATAAAATTATATTTCAACGATTATTATCAGTTTAACAGTTTTTAAAATTGTTGTAATCAGTATAAATATAACTATTCTATTATCCGGTAATCCCTACAAATTATGTTTGGACTTTACAGGGGAGAAATAAAACAGCTGTTAAAAATAATTTCAAATGTACATTACTTATTTTTTGTTCAAAATTATCTGTTTATATATGACAGGTGTTGTTGAGCCCTAATGTTTATATTTTTAGACCTTATTCACAGTATACTTTAATGAATAAACCTTTGACTTAGTGGTGCCGTTCAATAAACCACGGAAATAGTTCCTTTCTGTAATTATGATTTTGCAAAGTGAGTTCCTCCATCAGGTTAGGTGAGCGTGCCATAAGGAGTGACTTTGCTCATCACGGGATATATATTCTAATCATACGTATTATCTGTGTGTGCGTGCAGGTTTGTATTTTAGTTATATCATGTAAATTATAGATTAAATAGTTTTATCAGCTGTAAAACAGAAATATATTACGATTCTCTGTGACCTCACTATCCGGGTCCTTCGGAAGACCAGCGCTGGCTGAAAACAATCAACCGGCATAATGCTGAGAAGGACCCGTTTTGTGATGTATGTGGTATCCATGCATCTAATAGTAGTTAAGGTTAATATATTATTATTGTGTTCTTAACTGTGTGGGTGTATACACATACAATGAAATGAGTTTATTTGAAATAAAATGAGTTACATACATGGATATACTGGTTTAACAAAGTAACAGAATAGTAACACAAACGATCTGATTACGTATTTTCATACAGTACCTATATAACACATTATGAATAAACTATCTTTGTTTCTTTCAGGTGGGCGAGTCGGAGTACATGGCGTTCGGCATCTCTGGCTCCGGCTCGGCGTCGGCCATGCTGGGCGCCGACGTGGCCGTGGCGGCGTGGGACGCGCGCCTGCGCCAGGGCCGCGCCACCGACTACAACATCACCGCCAGGACGCCGGTACGCTGCTCCACGGCGCATGCACATTGCTCACCGCAGACACTTTGTTACATACAGGCCAGCGAATAGACATTGCTGACCTTGGACACTTTGTAACATACAGGCCAGCGAATAGACATTGCTAACCTTGGACACTTTGTAACATACAGGCCAGCGAATAGACATTGCTGACCTTGGACACTTTGTAACATACAGGCCAGCGAATAGACATTGCTAACCTTGGACACTTTGTAACATACAGGCCAGCGAATAGACATTGCTGACCTTGGACACTTTGTAACATACAGGCCAGCGAATAGACATTGCTGACCTTGGACACTTTGTAACATACAGGCCAGCGAATAGACATTGCTGACCTTGGACACTTTGTAACATACAGGCCAGCGAATAGACATTGCTGACCTTGGACACTTTGTAACATACAGGCCAGCGAATAGACATTGCTGACCTTGGACACTTTGTAACATACAGGCCAGCGAATAGACATTGCTGACCTTGGACACTTTGTAACATACAGGCCAGCGAATAGACATTGCTGACCTTGGACACTTTGTAACATACAGGCCAGCGAATAGACATTGCTGATCTTGGACACTTTGTAACATACAGGCCAGCGAATAGACATTGCTGATCTTGGACACTTTGTAACATACAGGCCAGCGAATAGACATTGCTGATCTTGGACACTTTGTAACATACAGGCCAGCGAATAGACATTGCTGACCTTGGACACTTTGTAACATACAGGCCAGCGAATAGACATTGCTGACCTTGGACACTTTGTAACATACAGGCCAGCGAATAGACATTGCTGATCTTGGACACTTTGTAACATACAGGCCAGCGAATAGACATTGCTGACCTTGGACACTTTGTAACATACAGGCCAGCGAATAGACATTGCTGATCTTGGACACTTACCATGGATATTAACCTAACTGGCAGACTTGATGGTCCAGTAAAGCTTTGAAGAGTATTAAACTAAACAATGTGAAGTTATTTTCTTTTGTGAAAAATATTTTGAACTAGTTGAACCCCGCAGTTTCGCCCGCGTTAAAAAAATTATGTATCGATGGTCCCGTGAAAATAAAATATTTTCCACAACAAAATGTAGCCTATATGTTAATCCAAAGTGTCAGCTAACTCCCCATCAAATTTTATGGAAATCGCTCCAGCCGTTTAGACGTGAAAAAGTAACAAACATACACACTCACAAACTTTTGCCTTTATAATAGGAAACATTAAATAGGAGAATAGATAGGAATAGCAACGCATCTGTAATTGTTTTAAGATAAAACTCTTGTTTCGATAGATATTTATAGACGGTAGTGCCGCTTACCATCAAGTGATCATTGAATACTTCAAGTCTATAAAAGTGTATGTAACATATGTGACGTATCCTCAGTGCGTGAGCGTGCTGGGCCAGTGGCGCGGCGTGTGTCGCGACGCGCGGCTCGGCGCGCTGGACTCCAACCAGGTGTTCAGCGCCGCGCGGGACGACGGGCTCACCGTGCTCAGCTACCGCCGCCAGCTCGCGCCCGGTCAGTACCGACACTCTGCGACACTAGGGTACCAGTACCCGTGTGCCCAGTACCAGGTGTTCAGCGCCGCGCGGGACGACGGGCTCACCGTGCTCAGCTACCGCCGCCAGCTCGCGCCCGGTCAGTACCGACACTCTGCGACACTAGGGTACCAGTACCCGTGTGCCCAGTACCAGGTGTTCAGCGCCGCGAGACAGGATGATCATTTTATATAGCACACTTTAATATTACCAGTTATAAACACTCTCTCACAATGAGAGAAGACCCATACCCAGCAGTGGGACAATAATGGATTGACAACAATATTACCAGGCACACAATATGCATGATTTTGTTTAATAAAAGTAAAAGGTAAGATATTCCCTTTTATATATGACGACTCACGTGGCACAGCGGTTACAATACCGGCATGACGCGCAATGGCTCCCGGATTCTATTCTCGGCCAGACAGGTATCTGAATGATGAGTTTAAATTTATGTTCTGGGTCTGGGTGTTTGTATTCGTCTTGTGTGTGTCCATAGTACCCACGACTCAGGAGAAAATCCTAGTGCGGACCTATGAGCGTACAAAGCGTGTGTTTTTTTTTTATATAAGAGAGCACGTACACAATATAAATAATATCCATGTAACATTCCAGCGGAACCAATCGACCGCGAGTGGCCGACGGAGACGCCGGTGTACGTGGTGTGGGCGGTGGGCGCGCTGGACCACGAGCTGGAGCCCGCCTTCCACCGCCTCTACCACAAGCACGACGTGCGCCTGCACCTCGCGCAGAACCCGCCGGAGAATGACTGCTTCGCATTCACTATGTAAGTTGTGCTTAATATTTGCTTTGTTCATATGACACATATATCATCTATTTACTGATGTTTGTTATCCTTCGAATATAATCAGATTTCGTCGAAGGTACACTGATAATTTATGGTATAGTTTAACAGTTGTTACGTGTGTAAAAAATCGTGAGTCATGCCAATTGGTGATACTCACATCATGAGAGTGTTCATTTGCGTCAGTTTTAGTGTACATTGTTAAGTTTGAATACGATTTTTAAATTGAAGGTTATGCAACGAAGATGAATTTCTCTTGGCTCTCGGATGCGATATTTTCTTGTTGTGTTTGTATGCTGATGCATTCTTTTTTGTATTTGAAACGACTGATACAACCAAATTATCTGTTAAGAGTTCTGTTAAGAGAGTCATATCATAATAATTTCTTGATCGGGATATTAATTAACAATTGTTTCAAGACAGAAAAAAATATTCATTTGTAAAAATACTACAACATAATGTGGCATAGTTAACAGAATGTATTACTTTTAAATAAGACCATTGCTGCAGTAACATTTTACAAAAAGGTCCACACTCAGCATTTTCAGTGTGTCCCAATTTGACGAGCAGTTTGGTCAAGTGGTGTTTTGGCAAAATAATATAACGAAAAGATACGTAACAATATTTAAAATTAAAATACGACTAAATAACATATGTAGTACTATAATAGTATTATGTACATTCGCGCTATATACTATTATTTACATAATATAATATATTTACATAATACAAGGTGTAGCAATTTGAGTTATGGTGCGAGCTGACCGATTTATTTTATATTACTGTTTTTAAAGATTCTGATAGCTTATAGTAGCCTGTTTTAATTAAGTATTCTATTTTTTTTTTTTGAAAAATCTGTTTGTCTCTATTAATTGTAGGGAAAGTAAACCCTACTGTAAAGGGAAGACATTTTTGTTATCTGATTGAAGTTGCAAATGAGCATTTAGTCCATCTGATGGTAAGTGGTCACTGCCACCCATGGACATCTGTAATAAACTTTATACAGAACATGGGTTCCATCCGAAGTCAATCACAGATGCGTTGCTATTCCTGAGGACTATGATGGTCATCTCAGATAAAAGTGTGCCGGCAACCACACTCTTCCATCTCGCGCAAGAAATGCTTCACGGTAGAAATAGGTGTGGCGGTGGTACTTCCCCGGTCGAACGACATTGGTTCTACCACCCTCAAAAATATATTATAAACATATTATATTATGGACAATAAACATTATAAACGCTATTTGTTGTAGCGGCGGTAGATCCCCGCCTCCCCCCGCGTGGGAGCGCGCGTCGCTGACGGACCCCGCGCTGCGCGTGTTCCGCGCCGCGCTCGGGCCCGCGGGCGGCGCGCGCGGCCTGGCGGGCCGGGCGGGTGTGGGGGGGGCGGCGCCCGCGCTCGCGTGGTACGTCAACGGGCAGCTGGCGCCCGACCTCACGCTGCGCCGCGGCCTGCACTACACGTTCAAGGTGACGCGACCACGCTAACATTTTATTTATCACGAAAATAGTACATAGTTTTATATATTAGCAGCAGCTCTCGTGGTTATTACAACGTAACAAAAACAGTGTACCAAGGAGTAAGATGGTAATCAAATATGAGAGTGATCTAGCAACTATGTCTTTCCACTGAAAAGCTTCAACCTCTTCACGCTAAAAATAAATATGGCGACGGCAATTCGCCAGTCCCACCCATATAGAATAAACATATCAAAAATATATTTATTCTAAGTTGTCTCCGAATATATATTGTAACCTCGTTCACCACCACTTTTCCTGTTTAATTTTTATACTAAATTCCTTTACATTAAATCCCATTTCGAATAATTCCCGGGTCGCTGCAATGTTGCAGTAATTGTAAAAACAATACAGATAAAAAATGTCTTATAAGATTACGTTGCAACATCCATCATGCAGGCGAATGACCGCAACGTTGTTACTGCGCGACAAAGAGCATCCAATTTGCGGATCGATATTGAAACATCGTGCGGACTCCTAGAGATATCTCGGGTACACTCGTAGCGAGACACGACTGATTGTCCGTGTACGTTTGCAGGTGATGGGCGGCAACGACCCGCACTCGGCGGAGGCGTACCACCCGCTGGTGATCACGAGCGAGCCGCACGGCGGCCTGGAGCGGCTGCCCGACGACGCGCAGCGCGCCGTGCGCGTGCTGGCCGGCGCGCGCCACACGCGCCGCGGCCGCCTCAGCCCCACCGCCGGTACGGGGGGGGGGGGGCACTCACAACCCTTGGCGCAAACACGCGGCAACACAAACATCTTGGCTCGATCGTACGCACACACACACTCACATACCCCCACATACCTTCGATCGCACGCGCGTGCACACACACACGTTGGCAACAATGCGCGTGCACACACATATATGCGCGTTGGCCCCGACATGCGAACACTTACACACACATATATTTTTATATAAGGCGACCATAATAGTCCTCGCGAGTCATTGAAGTCAATCACGCATCTGTGATTGACTTCAAATAGAACTCATGTTCTGTTTGAAGTTGCTGATGTCGCAGGGCGGCAGTGACCACTTACCATCAGGTGGACTGCATACTTGTTTGCTACTTCGATCAGATAAAAAATATACATTGACACGGACACGAGTATACACACACAGACACGCACACATGCAGGTAGTCACGGCCATGCGAGCACACACATACAGTGACACATTTTCATAAGTAAGCTTATAAAAACGTATCATACACGCTAACATAGAAATGATTGTAACAGTGGTACATATTTCCAGCGGGCGAGCTGTGCGAAGGCGTCCTCCCGGAGGGCGCGGACCGGCGGCGCGACGCGTTCGACACGTTCCGCGCGTTCAACCGGTCGCTGCGCTGGGCGTGCCGCGCGCGCGCCGCCGACCTGCCGCTGGCGCCCAACTCCACGTGGCCCGACCGCGTCTACTACCACTCCTTCACGCACCCCGGTCAGTCAGACTACGACACGACCGAATCGATCGCTGCACATTGTTTTTTTTGTCGCACTTAGCTCTCTTACGCACTAGCTGTTGGTCGCCGCGGTTGAAAATTTTGGGGCGGTTTCATATTAGACTGCAAAAGCGGTTAGCCACACCCGCGGTTAACTGCTAGTGCGTAAGAGGGCTTACCGTACGTACTCTTAATATAGGCAGATGTATTAAGTCAATTTAACTACTTCATTTATTGTTCGTTAAAATAAATTATAATTGTTATTTATTTATATGTAACAGTAATAGACACAGAACTCTTATAATTAATTATGAGCACCAGTCTTGTGTTGACTGCCATCTATAGGAATAAATAACTTTCATTTAACTAAATTAAGAAATTAATAATTAATAAAAAAAATATCGAAATTTCATGTGATCACTATAGTCAACTAAAACTAGTAAATACAGATACATTGAATCGACAACTATCTGGTTTGAATTTTTGCTCGCGGTTTTAATTTATGCTATTTAATTGTACGTTTTACTTTTGTACTGAGATATTTTTTTTAAATAAACAATGTCATTTTCATAGTAACCCAATAATTATAGATAAATAATTCCGTCCTTAGCATTAACAACTTTTATTATCTCACGTTTACGGCTTTTGTAAACCTTAATATGTTATCGAAAAAATAGTACCTAACGAAACTATGTTGTACAACTGCAGTTACCGTTGAGATTCCGTTGTTTCTAGTATATAAATAGGTATATTAAAGTAGGAGATTATATTGAGTAGCATGTATTTTATGATAGTAACGCATGTCCACAGACATGGGCGGGCGCATCTTCGTGGTGGACAAGCACAGCCGCACGGGCGCGCGCGCGGCCGCCCGCGGGCCCCGCCCGGCCCCGCTCGCCGCCCTGCCCGCCCTCGCCGCCGCGCTGCTACTGCTCTCCTCTCTCACCTTACTATAGTGCTTCGTGAACTCTTGGAAACAAAACTTCTCAAAAGCCCGCGACGACCACTTGTTGGCGTCGTTTCGTTAAATTATAAATTAAAAAAAAATGTGACATGGAATGTAGCCGCGACATCACAACGACTGTCGTTTAAATCGGCGACAAAGCTTACTAGCAGTTTGTAAATTAGATGGCCGCGCTTCCAAACTTTTAACTATAGAAAAAAAAATACGTGCAATATTTTCTAGACACTCAAATAATCCTACGAGTAACTCTCTAAGCTATGAAGACGACGAGTATGTAAACATTATGTTTGAATACATACTCTTAATTATATGTACTGTGGAGAATATCGAAGGAAATAGAAAATGCGTCTAAGTAAATTACAAATATTTGCGCCTGGCTGCGGCTTTCTGAGCTCGGCGAATACCTAAATGTTGCATGAAAATATTATTTTTTTATCCTTTTTAATAGAGATGCGCCGAATATTCGATTGTTATACGATATTCGGCATCTTTTACTATTCATATTCGGCCGAATTATTAGGTTTTTGGTGCAGAATACATTCGGTTCGAGTTTTTCTATTTTCTTGCCTACACGTTACGGTACGGAACAAAACTTTTTTTGTAAGATTTATGTTATAAGTTAAAGAAATCCTATGAAGAGTGTGCTAAATAAAGCCAATAATATAAAGCAATCAAACTTTTAATCAACAATTTTGAAACCTCAAACAAATTCGCATTTTAAAACATGTTACATTCTTATATGAACATTTATTTTTAAACCTCAATTAATATTTCAATTATTTATGAACACACTTTCGCAGTTTTTTCTCAATAAGAAATGGTAAACCCAATAATTCGGCCGAATATCCAGTTCGGTAAAAGTTCAACCGAATAGTATTCGGTGAAACCACTATTCGGCGCATCTCTACTTTTTAATATATAAGGTACCAATCGTTACCGTACTTAAAAATATTCCGTCCGACTGTGACGCGCTGCACGGCTGCTCTGCAGTTTAGTGTGAGTGCATGTGTGAATGCGTGCATGCTTGCGTGTGTGACTTTAATTATAGCTGTATATATTTAGATTTCTTGGTCGCAATGATCCCATAAGATTAGTGCAGTGTTTTTCAAAGTGTGCTGCGACCCTTTGAGTGGTCGCAGAGGCTCGATACTAAAAAATATATACATAATTTTAACTAAGAGATTTTTAGTAAAATATGTGTAATACTAAATTATGTATTTATTTGAAACCATTTTATCTAAAAGATTTACTTTTAGAATATTATTAAAATCAATTTTGTGATAAATTTTCCGTTTTATTTTTCTTATTTTTCGACTACTTGTAACTATTATTTATTGATTTTATGTTGAAAAATGTATTTAACAAAGTAATATATATGTTATTATAATTTAAAGTAAAAGATTGATGTCACATTTTGCTCGTATGTTATTTACGCTTTGCTGTGTGTTACACCTGATGTTAGACCTGATTCGGATGTTCATATCTATGAAATAATTATTTTTATACATGAATAGATAAAAATAGAATTTATTAGTCTTCTGGTCTTATGTCATTCCAAGGACCATAAACGTACCATTTTGGTCGTTATAAATATATAAATGTTTATCTCTCTGGTCTGAAACAGAAATTTAAAGTTTACTTAGCTAATATCACTGCCTCAATGTATTTCTGCTTGTGTATTGTTGTATGGTTGTCCATTTAATAAAATGTATTAGATCTCCATTATTAGATAAATAAAGTGCTGCTTTACAAAAGTATGTGTAATGTAAATATTGTAAGAATTTTTGACATATTATATCCAAATAAAACAAGGTAAATATTATTTGATTTTTATTTTGACGACGTACTTTGGAGAACAATTTTATGGGTTTCTCAAATTAATACCAATCACACAATCATCCCAAAAAAATCCAGGCGGCGGCGACGCGCGTCCACTGACGTACTCTCACACACACACACACGCCGCGCGCCGCCGCCGCAGTAGCTACTTACACTAGCGACGGACGAACCACGAAATGCAAGACGAGCCAGCATTTCGAAATTCGTTAACGTCTAAATTCTTAACTATATACACATTTTCTTATGAAGTAGGTGGTAATACTCATCTTCGAAGTAGTATATTATAATAGATTTATAAATATATATATATAATGCAAGCACTACATACATTTAATACATATTTACAAAGAGTAAATAAAATCATACGATACATATACTTATATATATGCGCCATCGAAGAATGAAGAGTTAACGAATAATGTAAAACTCAATTGCATGCGAGCGACTTAAACGGGACAGGAAGCGCAATATGTAGAAGAGTTTAAATCTGTTATATCTTTTCTAAAGAAAAGACATGACACAGATGAAAACTCCATGTGGCGCGGCGGATGTGGGCGGCCGCCTCCCCCGCGCCAGGGGTCGCTCCACCTCATGGACCCTCGGGGATCGGAAACTCGTATCACCTACTCCAAATATAAACCGAAGGAAAATGTGTAATTACAGCGTCATTTTCAGTAACCACACACCTTCCGCTAATTTACGGAACAAGTTTGCTCCGGGCCTCCCCCGATAGTCGGGAGAGACCCCGTGCCTTTGAGTATCCACATAAAACAGCAGAAACGTTGCAGCCCAAACAACATCTTCTTAAGCCGTAATAGTAGATTGTGCATTGATGGTCATGCTTAAATTCCCTCAGCCGGCTCCTACGGCACCCGCGGGAAGACAAGGGGAGGTCCTATTCTATGCCGGGACCTCACGGCCCGCGCACTGCACTCACAGTACGCGATTAAGTCGACTTACATGGGAAATACTGTTGTCACAAAATGAGTAATAATACATTGCACGTCGATTTTTACAAAAGTAAGTCACGAAGGGTGCGTACTGTAGTACACCTGTGACATTGTATTTCATCTTATCAAGTAAATTATTACATACACTTATTATATAAAAGTTTATTAACCTAAAAAGAACATGATACAAAATGTAATGGAAGTTGTTTTACATAATAAAGATAGGTTAATCCTTCTGATGTTAAAATCTACCAAATACCATTATTTGTGAATAAATCTACGTCAAGGAATGATTCATGAAATATCACTACTTTATGATTTTGCCGGCACTAAACATTGGCCATAGAATCTTATACACAACTATAATATTAAGTTATAAATATCGCTAACAATTATTAATAATAAAGACTAGATATTTCAACATCAACAGCACGCCATGCGTCTAACGGTTTTGGTTTTACTCGCGATGTGCCGCTACACACACATAGTAAAAAGTAATTTAATTACATACATTAAAATCACGAGGTGATGCTTGTGGTACAATAAGATGGTAGTGGAATGAAATTGAGTTTTAACGTTAAGTTTTAATGTCAAATGTATTACTAAATTGAAATAACATATTTTTATGAATAGATCATAGTTTCAACACAGAATACGAGTTTGCTGTGTAATGTGACTGTAAATGTCATGATTGTCCTGACCAACGTGGGCTTAAGACTAACTCTAGAACTTACAATTACAATTTTAGTCTCAAATGTAAACTGGCAAAATGGGTTGTTTGTATTTCATTATTTCGTAGAATAATGTTGGCGACAAAGTAAAGTGACTAGTCATACGCTGCACGTGTACATCCCAGTTGCTCGCGGCCACATTGTTTGTGTTGCTCATCCTTTAAAAAATCTGACTCTCCACCTACGCAATAATTTACGTAAATTTGTATGCTTACGCTTTGTGCGAAGTGCTACTGTTATTCAAGTTTTTATTTTTATTTTATTGTTTTTGTTTTAGTGCGCAGACCAGATATTCAATTAGTATTTGTAAATGTTTGTTTAACTTACAGTTTAATTTACTACGGATAAATATCTTACTACAAAGGAGTATAGTTTTAAAATTCTAACAAGACATTATTTACGTGTTTGTGTTTGTTATTTATCAATATATAAACGATTTTAAAATGTAATGAGATAGTGAGAACTGGGTACATTATTTTTGATGTCTATTTATTTCTAGATGTGCTTTGATGATAACCACTATGTATATGAGTGTAGTGCTGTAGTAGCTTCCGTGCGTCGCGGTCGCAGCCAACGTCCGCGTCTACTCGGCGGGCGGGGGTCGTCGCGCGGGGCGGTGCAGGCGCAGCGCGGCGGCGAGCGCGCGCGGCAGCAGCGCGGGCGGCGGCGCGGGGCGGGCGGCCAGCGCGCGCGCGCACAGGCACGCCAGCGACACGTGGCGCAGCGGCCGCACGCGCGACGCGGGGCTCTGCGCCAGCAGCTCCAGCGCGCTGTCGCCGAACGCGTTCGGCTGGTCGAGGTGCGCGCCCGCCTCCAGCAGCAGCTCCACCATCTGCACACACATACGTACACACTGTGGCTATCACTGACGTTATCGAATGTATCTTCGTCGATAAGCGTTTAACTGAGAATCGACGATAGAAAAATATATGGTACGAAATGCATTTTTGCTTTTTTGGCCTGTAAAATACGTTCAAGCATTTCATAAGTACCAAAGAGGAGTAGAAGGACATTTTTGTTTATTTCTCTTTGATGACATTGAAACCTTTTGTTAGTGAGATCGGCGTTAATCTTATTGCAGTTCAAAGTTATCAATTATCTACGACGAGCGCGTCCCGATCGCGTAATCATTAATTTAGTAACTATATTATTTATATAAATTTTACATCATAATTTACAAGATTTTTACCTTATTTGATCATACATTAAAACCGTTGTAGATAGTAAAATGTGATGTTTGCTAATGACTTTATCATCTACATCCCGTACACCAGTAAGATTTGAATAAAATGTAAGCAATATTTATCATTCAACCTTTTTCCAAAATTTGATATCAGTATTGAGTAACTATAATAGTAGTCACGTAAGGCTACGTACTCACGGCGCCATTTTCACCCGCGGCCACCGCGGTTGCGGGCCCGCAGCTTCTGTGCGAAACTCACGAGACCACCTATTTTTGCGGTTCCGCTGCCGTCGCGGTTGCGATTATCGACCGCAAACGTTGCGGGCGAAAACCGCAAGACGGGCGGTTTACCATCAGTTGAGGTCCTAACTACTGCACTCGCCCGCCAACTGACGGCAGAGCGCGCGGGCGCAAACCGCCGCGGCTGCGGCTGCCCGCGGCCCGCGGTTCTACAGGTTGCCCGCCGGTGCAGCGGGAGCCGCAAACAACCGCGCGCATCGCGGGCGAAAAACGCGTCGTGAGTATTGCTTTAATTTTTTACATGTATATCTGCATCCTACAGAAGCTGCGGGCCCGCAACCGCGGCGGCCGCGGGTGAAACCGCGCCGTGAGGACGTAGCCTAATACGGAACAGTCGCGGCGGTACCTCGTTGCAGAAGTTGTAGGGCAGCGCGGCGACGTGCAGCGGCGTGCAGCGCGCGTCGTTGGCGGCCGCCACGTCCGCGCCGCAGCGCAGCAGCAGCCGCGCCACCAGCGGGCTCGGGAACACGCTCTCCATCTGGCAACAGACACGTTCATACTTTCACTATCGTTATGCTCGCTGTAGTCCTAGTAGTAGTAGTTTTAGCTTGAAAAACTACATCAAATAGTTCTTTACATTATAACTTCCATACTAATATTATACATGTGAAAGTGTGTTTGTTTGTTCCTCTTTCACGTCGCCACATAGCTATTATATCATATGGTTTATATGCTGCGAAATAGCTAGGAGGGCGGAGAGTGACGTAGGCTACTTTTTACCGCGCTCTCTCATTCCCATGAAAATATCGATGTTTTGTTAGTTGATACATATTTAGTAATTCCAGACGTTGTTAATAGATGGCGTTAGTAAAATTCACTTGCAAGTTCATGTTAATGCCCTATGACCGTGCGGGTAAGAGCTAGTCTCGGATATAAAATAAAGTGCGTCGTACCGGCGCGGCGTCGTCGTCCGCGAAGTAGGTGGAGGCGACGAGGTCGAGGCGCGCGGCGGCGAGGTGCAGCAGCGTGTCGCCGGCGGCCGCGCGCACGTCGGCGGCCAGCAGGCGCCGCGCCGCGCGCGCCAGCCGCCGCCGCGCCGCCGCGCCGCGCGCCGCCGCCGCGCCCGCGTGCACCAGGTGCGCCGCGCACCGCACCGCGCCGTCGTAACACTCCAGCTGCACGGGGAATTATGCTTCCACATCATTACGCGATTCAAATTGATCATACGACCTACATAAACTAATATTCTAAAATTAAAAAATACGTTTTACACGCATCTCTTATTTTATCACGGGTTCCATGCTTATTATTTTTCCAAGGCCGAGCTACATGGTGGGCGGAGTGGGGGGTGTTACGTTTTATTTTCATTACGGAATTTCTTGATTCGTTCGCTGCGCTCAAAGCCCGCGAATAAAGCTATGTAATAGCTTAAAAATAATTTAATTGTAAATGGTAAAAAATAAAAATATCAAGACGTCTATTGTATCCTCGAAGCGCGGCAGTGTGGTAACGGACACGAGCGTACCTGCGGTCGGCTGTGCGGGCGCAGGGCGAGCAGCGCCTGCGCGCGCAGCAGCGCGGCCACCAGCAGCTCGAGCGCGCGCGCCGCGTCCGCGAAGCGCGGCAGCCCGCGCGCGCGCGGCAGCCGCCCGCCGCCCGCGTCCAGCAGCAGCCGCGTCAGCGCGCCCGCCGTCTGCACCGCCTCTGCGGGGACACGTGCCATGTCGTCAGGTGTGTGGCCAGCGGGACACTCGCTAGTGCGATGAGCGTCATGTGGCTTTACAGGCACTGACCAAGCGATAGTAACTTTTTTCCAAATTTATTTGTTAATTATTTTAGTGTTTTTTACTCCATATTTAATTTATGAAGGCAAACAATTGTATTCAGCATGTTACTTAAATTTAACCACACAAGTGAGATTTTCACATTTTGCATACGTGCATAATTTTATATATCTTAATAGTGTAAATATAATATTATACCAGGACATAGCACGGAATCACGCGTCAGTCGAGCCTCCAGCGCCCACGTCCACAGCTCGATGCAACGCTGATACTGGAAGGAATCCGCGTACGCTGCGCCCCTGCCATGAGAAAAACATCATATTATTCGATATTTTAAACTGAAACTTGTGACGTTTTTAGCTATCATATCGAAGCAACAAAGCGTTCAATCCAGCCGGTACTAAGTGAGCAATGTCACTCATGAACCTCTAATCGACCCTAGTTAAATTCAGGTGCGATTCAGAAACAGCGTGGAGTCCCGGCGTCTCACCGGTACATGAAGCGGAAGATGACGTCCTTGTGCGTGGCGCCGAGCACGCGCGCGGCCACGAGCAGCGCGAAGGCGCGCAGGCGCGGCACGTCGCGCGCCGCCGCGTCCAGCTCGCGCGCCGAGCGCCACTCGCGCGCCGCGCCCGCCGCCGCCGCCGCGCCCGCCGCCAGCGCCGCGCTCTCGCCGCCCTCCTCCGCGAACCGCTTCTCCATGTACTCCTCCGTCGAGTGCCGCAGCACTGCAAGGACAAACGTCTCTTTGCTACTCCTTATTATCTCAAAGGTGTCTCGACCAAAAATAGTAGTGTAATAGAGACATCTCCCTAATTCGAGCAGGCAGAAGAGAAATATAAAGATTCGCCTATGTTATGTTAGTTTAACTATTCAAGCATGACCTGGCGTTGTTAAATGATTTATAGCAGTAGATGTCGCTTGCAAAAGGGGTATTGAGAATAAATGTTAAATTAACCAACCCTACATGTTAGGCATTTATGGGGATACTGAAACCGGTTGTGACGAGTGAGACTCACTAGTGGCGTGTCGCCAGGATGCGAGCGCTGCGTTGACGTCGTTGAACTCATCGAGCTGCGTGGCGCCGAGCAGCTCGTACGCGTCCGCCTCGCGCCACATCGGGTACAAACCACGCGCCAGCAACATCTTCATTATCTGATCACATATATATCCAATATGTTGACATCGTCTTACAAACTCGAACACTTATAACCACCCAAACAGACGGACTTTTTTAAAGACTAGCGTCGTATATCATCATACATACCCCATGGAGCGCATAATTATGTAAATCCTTAAATAATGTTGGTGGACTACAAGAAAATTTTCGGTTCGATCGAACCTACGCAATTCTAAGGTAGATTGTGGATAAAACCTTTCAGGCCGTTAGTAGAGTTACCGCACCTGTCCGGCGCCCTTCGTGCAGGCGATGCGCAGCGCGTCGTCGCCGGCGGCGGAGCGCAGCAGCGGGTCGGCGCCGTGCTGCAGCAGCAGGCGCGCCGTCTCCAGGCGGTGCTCCTGCACGGCGTAGTGCAGCGCCGTCTTGAGCTGCGCGTCGCGCGCGTCCACCGCCGCGCCCGCGCGCAGCAGCAGCGCGCACAGCCGCACCGACTGCACGGCGTTGATGAGGCACGTGCCGCCGTTGTGGTTGGCGCGGTTCACGTCGGCGCCCGCGCGCAGCAGCAGCTCGGCCACCTCCACGTGCGACACGAAGCAGGCGGAGCGCAGCGGCGTGGAGCCCGTGTCGCTGGGCGCGTCCACGCGCGCGCCCGCCTCCAGCAGCACGCGCAGCGCGCGCGCGCGGCCCGCCACCGCGGCGCACCACAGCGGCGTGACGGCGTGCCGGCCGCGGTCCTCGGCGCCCTCGTACACGCCGCGCTGCTCCAGCTCGGCGGCGCACACGTGCACCAGGTACTCCACGGCCTCGGCGTTGCCGCGCCGCGCCGCCACCAGCAGCGGCGCGCAGCCGTCGCGCGTGCGCGCCACCAGCGCGCGCCGCTCGCCCGGACGCATGCTGCGCACCGACACCACCACTTTACGTATAAACTCACTCGACAGTAAATTAATGCAAACATAAGCTCAAGTTTTCATTTCATGTTAAATAAAGTTTTCTTTTTATCTTAAACACCTGCTGCGTGGTTCACCTGCTGCGCTGCGTCCACCGAGTGTTCAATAACAGCAAGCATTAAGTTTGGTGTTATGTAACATATTTTTTAAAGATGACGCAATAGCGAAATGGCGGCACATAGTAACGAGCTACTTCCTAGCCAAGATTAATAAAAACATAGGTACCTACATAATTTATTACATACCCTTCTGGTGATCATTTTCAAAATCATCCGATATATGTTGATAACCTAGAAACGAAGCTGCCATTTTGTTCACATGCAGACAAAACAAAGAGGCGACCATTTTGATATGACACAAGATTTTCATGCAGCACTAACAGAAGAGGGCGGTCGGCAGCGCGGTCCGGCGCGGAAAGAGCCTCGCCGCCGCCGGGAGCGCGCTCCAGCCGCTCGCGCCCCGCCCCCGCCCCGCGCGCCGTGCGCAGGGCGCGCTCCGGTCGCTATATCGATCACATCGAGAAAATTCCCGGTCACCCGATACCGATAATTGTACTTCAAACTATACTATAAACATGTATGGGTATTGGGTACCTCACAATACTAAACAACCTTACAAACTTGTACAAATTTATCATATCGTTCGTACAGCACACATTCATGACAAACTTACGTTACGACAAATAGCATTATAAAACTTGCATTTTCATAAATTATATACATTTCCTTGACCTATTCCGCGATACCCCTCACTTCATCAATTAAACCCTTGGTTGGTCCAGGTGAAAGGTCCAACGAAGACTAGACAAATATATCTGCTTTCGATAGTGAAGAACTAAAATTTAGATTCTGTCTGTTTCGTGGTTGGAACTTAGCCGAAACGCAATTTACTTATATTTAAATTTGCAAATTTTTGTCCAGTTTTGGGGATGTGGTAGAAATGTAGCTGTCTGGGGTGTCCGGAACTAGCTAAATTTTGAAAGTAGTTTATGAGAGAAGTTTAAGAACCTGCGCTATAAATGTAAAAAATATTTTTGGAATAAAAAGGACATAGAGCTATGTCACATAAATACGATAAGATTTCCATGGTCTGTTCGTGGTGTCGCGAAACAATATCGTATGGGGAAAATCTACAAAATGCATCATAAAAAACAATACAATCGGTACACGATTCGCTACAAGTCATGATGTACGACACGAGGTCGTATTCAAAACGAACATAAAAAGAACACGATATCAGGTGGAGGTGTGTAGAGGTGTGCTGATGTGTTCTCCTTTAAACAGTCCCATACGTCCACATAAAGTAATATACAACATTTTTCTTCAAAATTGCGTCCCCTGCATTAAACCAGGATGCGACGCCATGTAGTGTTCATGACGCACATTGTTGTTAAAAACACACGCCATCGTATCACTACGCGATCCGACATCATACATACGTAATATACGTATATGTATGTATTATTCTATCCATCCATCAGCCTTTAGATATCAACTGCTGAACATAAGCCTCCCGTAAATCGTCCCTGTAGCTCCGGGATCAGAATAGGGCTACGGCATCCCCTGCCTGACGTAAGAGGCGACTAAAAGGGGCTTCCGGGGTTGCAGACGGCTAGTGGGAGCTCGAACCGTTCGGTCAGGCAATCCCGGGAAGGACGGCGGTATGTGTGGTCGCATACCGTCGTAAAGACTAGACGGAGAGGTGGGCCCCGCCGCCCATCTGGGAGGAGCCCGATAGGGCAACGCGCTCGGAGGATTCCGGTTGAAGTTGTTTCGAGATCCCGGAGTCCTCCTTTTTTGCGCCGAGGACGGCCACCGGGGGGGTTATAGTGCGGTAAAAATCCCACATAACCCTGCGTCGCGCCCACGGCGTCGGGTACCTTTTGAAGGTTTCCCCCTCGGGAACAAAAAAAAAGGCCTCCCGTAAATGACGCCACTCCAACCGATCCTGGCACGGGTGTGACATGGACATTACACATAATTTTCGTCTTGTCCATGTTCATCTTAAAACCCACCTGTTGTGAGGCACTATTGAGGCCTATTATTCTATACTATAGAATTATGTAGACAAGCTAGCAGTCCACCTTCTTTTATATATAAGGCAGACCTCCTCTTAAGGATCTTTGCAACACCGGCAATGCATCGCCGGCTTCAAAAGGGAGCTCCTTTTGCATATATCTTGAAGAACAACATGAGGTTTTTCATTCTTCGATCCAGTCAAACTCTTGTTATGTAAACACAAAACTAATTTATATGAGAAACATATGTTTTCAGGACAAATACTTAGTAGCCATATGATATTCACACTGTCTCTCTGTGTCAAATGTCATCCATTTAACTGACTTCCCAAAGGAAAGAAGTTATCTCTTCGTCACCTATTTTTTTATGTATGTTCGGGTGTTTTGTCGCGACATTGCAACCTATCAAACTATTAGGCTGTGTCCCCGTAGCGTAGTTTTGAAAGATCTAAGGATACATAGGGACAGACAGCAAAAAGTGACTTTATTTTATGCTATACTACTATATAGCGATGATAATATATTACTATAATATGGTGAATGTAAACCACAGCTTTAAAAACCTTTTAGGCAGTAGGAAGGAAGGTTCTACTGAACACACCGGTGGTCTTTAGGAGGCATATTAAACCACCAGCAGCTGGGGATGGCAGTGTATTTCTAACATTGAACTTATAATGAAATATATCTGGGCTTGATTTGGACATCTCATTAATGCTAGAGATGTAGGACTTCCGTAATGAATAGGGATTCTTTACCGACCACAGATTATTTGCCATTACCAAGGACTAATATGTTCCCCTTGACAAACAAAAGCAAAAACTGCTTCACTGGGAACAAGTGAAGCAGTGAAAGCTCCTCACAAAAACCATTCTGGTTCTACAACCTTTCAACAACAAATGATATTGTGAACATTGCATTTTTGTAAACTAATAAAGTATCCAAGCTATAAGAATGGAGTATACTATTATATACTCTATTGTTTACATTGGAAATACTTTACATGGAAGCTTACAAAGAAATGATCATGTGACTTTGTTAATGTTAATTAGTGAATAATGTTCGGATAATATTAAATAATGGCACAGTGAAGCTTATAAATAGTAAAATATTTTTACGTTCATGTGTTTCACGCCAGGAAAAATTGCGTCTCGATTTATATACCAAAGTAATTAAAAGTAATACATAGGTAAAACGAACTAACAGTCTGTCGACTTATGAATGTTACTGTTTTATTAACACGAAGATTGGCATAAAAAGGGATTTGAACTAATAGAATTTGTTCCAAAACGGAAGTTTCCCGAACCTCTCGAGCTTCTGGCGCAGGCCGTTTGAGAGGCGCGCGTCGGGCTCGTTGTTTTTGCACTCGCTCATCAGCTCCGCGAACACCGCGTCGTGGTACTTCGTCTCCGTGCTCTTGGCGTCGTCATCCATCTCGTCCGCACTCGACATCCTGGACCTTCCGGCAAACGCTGCGAAATAACTTAACCGGCTCCCAACCAGCCCACAGTAATATTTCTATTTCTATCTCTCGTACTAACTGAAACTGCCTGCCGAGCCGTCGATCAATAAAGTGCAAGAAGTTTCTACCTACACTCAACCCGTATATTTATGATACTATGTTTTTCTTCACAACAAACATGAAACATAAATGTTAAATGTCATTATAATTAGGGATGCGATTTGAAATAGATTAATTGAAGAAGATATATATTTACAAAACATCGATATTTAAATCGATAAGCAATAAATCGTTTTAAGCACCAATTAATAGTTTTAACAATGTTAATAACTACTTATTATGCCAATTATATCCGCGAATAAAAAAAATTGTGGCCGCGAATACAACAAAAAGGTCACAATTTTTTTATCCGCGAATAGTCAAATCCTGAATACGAAAATTGCAGCTCAGTAAATTTAACCAATTTTTGTGTCGGGTTGTGTATATTTTAGCTACTAGTGTATTATCATCATGTATTAAGGATTATACATTTTATTACAAAAATAGTAATAAAAATATTATATTAATAATAGTGACACGAGTCGAGTTTGCAAGTTTGCAAGTCGAATAAGATTAACAACAAACATTAATATACACTAATACTAGGAATATCGACGTGCGGAGTACAATACATATATCAACATAATTATAAAAAAACTCCTAATTACACGTATTTAAAACCTTTTTACAAATAAATGTTAAAACTATTTTTGAACTGCGTACTAAATGCAAGTTTCAATCCGTCAGTCTGGGCTTCTTAAAGGCAGATAGCACCGGATAGATAAATAAAATTAGTCATGGGTTGTAACTCCTTTTGCGTGTAATCGATTATAAGTAATTTAGTGATACGCGTAACGTGTTTCGAAACCGATTATTTTTGTAACTAGTTATTTGTGTATATAGCATTAGATTCAATTGTACATAATAATATTACGTTTTTGATATTATGATTACGATACGAACAATAATATTAAAACTAGCTACATCGTTAAATAAGAAACAGTAACACAATACATATTATAAAATCCAATTAACTTCCCTTCATTCTTTATCTATGCTTATTTAAAAGTTCATTTGATTTTATTTACATATTTTTTCTATATCTAATACTTACGCTTTAGTTGCATTTACAAAAAAAAACTGTAAATATTAATATAACGAAAGTTACAAAAAAATATTTTCAAAGTTTACATATAAAATAAACTTAAACTCAATGTGATGACATACAAATTCGCATGAGCATTTGCGAAGAGAAAGATCTGCCGATAGTACCATACTACTACATCAATACGTACGCATATACGTATTACAAGAGAAGCATATTCGTGGCGTTACTGGTTATAATCTGTTAAATAAAACGCTTACGACTACGCCGGCCGTTATATCACATTCTATGAAACTGCTTATGAAAAATAATCGTTACGTTCTTATGCATGAAACTACGTATACGATTATTGGGCTCGTAAGCAGTTATTGAAACGGATTACGTTAAATAACGATCACCTCTAAATAAAATAGAGAAGTCAAGTGTACATTACTAGTAGTGACTTTAAATTTGTCAATGTGACAGTGTCAGTGTCAGACTGTTAGTGTCGAACTGTGTTTTGGTTAATATTAAATATGTAGGATGCTTCCAATAAATGAATTGGAGGAAATTTGACGTTGACGCAAGTGCACGTGTGTCGGTGAATTATTCCCTTTGAATCCAATTATTCCCTTATATTTTTGTGTGGTGGTGGTTATTTTTATCTTCGAGTAGGTGAGTGATTTCCGATTTATTGTTGGCCGTTGCGGCCATGGATGGAGATGAGCGCTTGAAGCCCCCTGATAAGGGGGGTGGTGAGTTCGATTGTGTGGAGGAGGCTGAAGGTTTTCAGGCTTCTACATCTGCACTAACTTCTTCGCGGAAAAGAACGGCGCAAAACTCTAACCCTGAGCCATTGTCCAAACGTACTATTACGGACCCAGAGAGTGGCCTTGGATCAGAGTCGCACATATATAAACACCCGTCCCTCGAGACCAATTGCCGTAAATACGGCGATGAAGACTTTGGTCCATTCATTGTTCATGTTTCCCGGATAGTTGACTCCCCGAATTCTGGCGTGAGCTTAAAACCAATAAGATTGGGACTGTTCTTGTTTGAAGGTGGTGTCCAACAGATCAAGAAAGATGGCATTAAACAAATCGGCCGTAATAGGTTGTCTGTTGAGTTCAGCACCGCTAAGGCAGCTAACGACCTTCTGGACCATGAACTTCTTAACAAACATAAATTAAAGGCAGAAATTCCATCATACAACGTTTCCCGACTAGGTCTAGTTCGTGGTGTTCCAACAGAGTGGGCAATGGAAGACTTTGTGAATGCCACTGAATACAAGGAAGGGTATGGTAAGATATTGAAAGCTCGCCGACTTAACCGTAAGATCAAAAAAGATGATGGTTCTCCTGCTTGGCTACCTACACAGTCTGTCGTGCTAACGTTTGAGGGCCAGTCCCTCCCTAAGAAGATCTTTGCGTTCTACACTGCATTGGTAGTCGAGATTTACCAGCTTCCTACCATTCAGTGTAGGAAGTGCCTTAGGTTCGGCCATGTGCAGAATGCTTGCCGGTCTAATGCTCGTTGTTTCAGATGTGGACAATCGCACTCTGCAGATAGTTGTAATATCCCTCCCGATCGTGTCAGGTGTCTTCTGTGTACAGGGAGACACTTTGCCACTGACCCGACATGTCCCGAGTTTGAAAGGCAGAAACGTATTAAAAAAATTATGTCCGAGCATAGCATTTCGTACATGGAGGCCTCTGCACAGGAACCCTCAGTGAGACGGGCCTACTCCGATGTCGCAAAAACTATGTTTATGCAAACTCCGCCTCAGCCAGTTCAGATCTCACCTTCCGTGTACCCAGTTTCAGGATCCCCTCTTCAAAAGACTTCTTATCGTAAAACAATAAAAACTCCTTCCCGAGCGAGGACTCCCCTCCCGGAGGGTTACGATCGTTATGCACATGAAGAAATTACAAGAGAACCATCATCGTCTCTTCCCAATGGTTGTGGACTGAATAGACCTAATACATTACCCAATGAAAATTTACCAGAGCTCCTGGTTATGCTTATCACAAATATCTTCGCTAAATTTAGCGATGTGTTACCGTACGACGTTGCCCCTTTACTTGTCAAACTCGCTGAAATTGTTGCCAATGGCCCCCTCGGGTCTAACTCGAATACTTCAATGGAACACTAGAAGCATTGTTCCGAAAAAACCTGATTTATTTAATTTAATTAATGCTCACTCTGTGTCTGTTGCGGCCATCTCGGAGACATGGTTGAGGCCTGGGTCTCACTTTAGAGTCCCGGGATTCGCCTGTCTGCGGGATGATCGAGTTGATGGAAGGGCAGGGTGTGCATTGTTAATTAAAAGATCTTTCCCGTTTTCTGTTATCCCCCTCCCTCCTCATTCCCAAGAAATAAATGTTGTTGCGGCTTGTGTAGCCAATATCAATTTTATTTCAATTTATATTCCTGATCCTAAACTCTCCCTATTACCTGAACTGTCTACAATTCTATTCTCAGTCCCTCCTCCACTTATTATTTTAGGCGACTTTAACTCACATCACACTTCCTGGGGATCCCATTATACAGATTCTTTTTCTCCTTGGCTGGTGGACCTCTTTGATGATATTAATGTTTGTGTCATAAATGATGGTTCCCCTACTCGCCGTGTGTATCCGGGCCAAAACCCTAAATCAGCAGTTGATATTTCTGCTTGCTCTCCAGAACTTTCATGCATGTTAAATTGGAACACACTACCCTATTCTTTTGGCAGCGATCATTTCCCTATCGTAATATCGAAACCTTCTTCAGTAGTCCCACTCCCTTTCCCTGAACCTCTTCTAAAACATAAAATACAGCAGGCAGATTGGACAAAATTTTCTTTTCACGTTGAATGTAATCTAAATAACTTAAACCAAAATTCTCCTTCTCAAAACTACACTAATTTTCGCAACACATTGATTGCAGCTGCCAACTTATTCATCCCCAGGAAAAAGCCTTGTTCTTCTAAACTTCCATCACCCCCTTGGTGGGATTATGAATGCACCTCTTCTGTAAAAGAAAGAGATAGTGCTGAGGTCATCTTCAATGAATCGCTAAGCCTGGACAACTTTTTAAATCTGCAAAGAGTTACTGCTCGCACCAAAAGGCTCCTTTCCAAAAAGAAAAAGAAAGGATGGAGAGGGTTTTGTGAGAGCCTATCCCCTACAACTCGTCCATCACTTGTATGGAAAAATATTAAACAGTTTAGAGGTTCATTGAGGCCCGACTCTCTCTATTCTTATGGTCCTTCAGCTTGGCTTGAGGATTTCGCAGATAGCCTAGCCCCTCCTACTGTTCCTTGTGATCTCAATCTTCCTACATCCTTCCATAATTTGACTTTTTTAGATGAAAAATTTACTTTAGACGAGCTAAACATGGTACTTTCAGGGGTGAGAGATACCTCTCCAGGTGAAGACGGTATCCCATACAGCTTTATCACCAAACTAAGTACACCTAGCCTTCAGCATCTTTTGGGCATCTTGAATGACATTTTCATCACGGGAGAAATCCCTGTTGACTGGAAATGCCATACTATCATCCCTATCTTGAAACCAAACAAAGATCCAGAGAAGGCTAGTTCATATAGACCTATCGCTCTCACGTCAACATTAGGCAAAATCCTCGAACATTTAATTAAAAATCGCCTAGAATGGTTTTTGGAAAATAATGAGTCTCTAGCAAAGAGTCAATTTGGTTTTCGTAGAGGGAAAAGCACTTTAGACAGTTTAAATATACTTACCACCGATATACGTCTTTCATTTTCTAAAAAAGAACACCTTGTGGGATGCTTTGTAGATGTTTCAGCTGCCTATGACAGTGTCATTATTCCGGTGCTCAGAGCAAAAATGCTAGAGCTGAGTGTTCCAGTGAGAATCGTACACTATATTTGCAAACTCTTTATGGGAAGAAATATTAAAATACGAAACGGTAGCTTCCTCCTTCCACCTAGGACTCTATGGCAAGGCATTCCACAAGGGTCAGTATTGAGCCCTTTACTATATAGCATTTATACATATGACTTAGAGCAATCAGTTCTCCCTTTCTGTAATATTCTCCAATATGCAGATGATATCGCTTTGTACACATCTTCAGAGTGTATCAATACGGCAACATCTCATTTAAACGAAGCTCTAAGTTATCTGAATGTCTGGCTAGACGAACATGGCCTCTCATTATCCCCATCTAAAAGTACAGTTGTTGTTTTCTCTCGTTCGAGAATTACTCCATTTGCAAATGTCACATATGAAGGACAAGCCATCCCTAACGAACCCTTTGCAAAATTTCTTGGAGTTCTCCTGGACTCCAAAATGACTGGCGTCCCTCATCTAAATTATGTAGTGAATAAATGTGAAAAAGGCATTAATGTCCTTCGTGCTCTCTCAGGTGTTTGGTGGGGTTCCCACCCATATAATCAAAAACTTGTTTATAACGCCCTTATTCGCAGCCGTATTGACTATGGATCGTTTATCTTAGAACCCTGTAATAAAACAGCCCTAAAGAAATTAGACCTCATACAAGCGAAATGCTTGCGTATTATTCTTGGTGCTATGAAATCTTCACCAATAAATGCTCTACAAGTGGAATGCTTAGACCCTCCACTATTCCTTCGCAGACAATATCTGTCTGATAGATTCATCTTTAGGGTTATGTCATGTTCGTCCCATCCACTCATTCCTCGTTTAGATAGACTTTCGGAAGAGGTCTTAAATAATCCATATTGGCTTCATAAGGAAACTCCTAAAATCATTAAGAGCTTTACCAAAATTAAAAATCTTCCTGTACCCGTTTTTCGTTGTAATATAAACCCTCTTTTCCAAATTAATTATTGTTCATTAATGTTCACCCCTAAAGTCATTTTTAATTTTGGAGTTGAAAAAGATGATCCTGCAGCTAACCATAATTTTATCAGAATTCTATCTGACTGGCAAGACTGGATACCAGTATACACTGATGCCTCCAAATTATCTCCTGACGGTAATGTCGGTGCTGCGGTTTGGATTCCAAAATTCAATGTGACTCTATCATTTAAATGCCCTTCTCAGATATCAGTGTTCACAGGTGAAGCTATTGCCTTATATGAAGCACTTCTATTTGCTGAGACTCATAATTTCTCCAAAACAATTGTCTTTACAGACTGCAGAAGTTGTCTACAAAAAATTTGTAGTCACCCACTCAAAATGAAAATTAATCTCCCCCTTATTTTTAAGATTAAAGAGCTATTGTTTAATTGTAGTCAAAAAGGACTGGAGGTTGTCCTTGCTTGGATTCCTGGTCACTCTGGTATTGCAGGTAATGAGATGGTGGATTCTTGGGCTAGAGATGCTACTATAAGTGGTTCCGAAAATCATACTGTAATGTACAATACCGACTTATCGCCTCTAGCGAAGTCGCATGTAAAAAATGATTGGCAAGAATTATGGGATTCCTCAAGACTTAGTAAAGGGCGTTACTATGGCGATATTCAACCCCTGATACCACGGAAACCCTGGTTCTTTCGATTTCGTAAAGGTGGCAAACTCGCCACTTCTACCATATGCCGCCTTCGATTGGGCCATGCATGCACACCGGTCTTCCTTGCCAAAATCAGAGTACGCGATAGCTCTCTTTGTGAATGTGGGTTGGACGATGGGACAGTAGATCACATTTTTTTCAATTGCCCTAAATTGTCATTTTCTCTTTACGACGTTCTCCCTCCAGATATACCCCGACCTATCAACTTTCAGTCTCTTCTCACTTATTCGAATTCATCCTTTATAACGTATTTAATGAAATATATTTCTTTTCATGAGTTAAAATTTTAAAGTGTGAAGGATATTTTATTATAGGCATGTAGGTATTTAGATTATTTTCTTTCTTCCAACTAATATTTTCCATTTCCTACTAACATATATCTACATACAATTATGTATTTGCATGATACTGTTATTGTCTTTGATGTTTGTGTTGTCATTTGATGTTATTTGTTTTAGGTATCCTGGACCAAACTCCTGTCACTTGTCAAAATTAAACACCGTACACTCTCCTCTGCGTGTTATCCTCATATAACGTCGTAATTGGCCAAATACGTCTCACACTCAGGAGATGTGAATGCCACTATAGGAAAAAAAAAAAAAAAAAAAAAAAAATATGTAGCCGACTTGTTTTTAAAAGTTTAAACTATGAATATATTAATACTGAATACATTCTAGTAAAAACAAACGTGTGAATCAATTCAGAACTTTCTGCGAGTTTTCAAATAAACTATGATATAGTCGCATGTTAAAAGTACCTACCGGTAAGTTTCAGCTATGTGCATTAAACTAGTGCCTACTTAGCTTATCACTATACATTTCTTATCAATTAACTTCACAAACTCTTATGGAATTGGTCTGGATAAAAATAATCATATATTTAATGGTTTGAAAAGTTGCAGAAATCTAATACATGCAGACTGCAGAGCAAAGGGAAGGATGAGCACAAAAGTGCTTTTAAATACAGACATGAAGAAAAGCTCAATCAAGTCACGTGAAAATGCACTTATCGTAAGTAAACACTTGTTTTTCTTTTTTTAATATTATCCTTGGGCTTTCTCCATCCATTTATCAGGGTTGCCAAGTTAGGAGATTTTCCCCTAGATATATGGGTTGGCTGTGTGGTGTCGGTCTTGAATAGCACCACTCCCTCTCTTCCCGTGGATGTCGTACGAGGCGACTAAGGGATAAAACATCCAGGAGATGGGCAGCAGCATCTCCTGTGAAATTCCAACATTTACTGCGGTCACCAACATGCTTGCCAGGCGCGGTGACTACTGGCAAAACTCCCTTATGGTCGCACCCCTACCAGGTGGACCGATGACCTGAAGAAGACAGCGGGAACCGTTGGATTCAGAGGGCACAGGACCGGTTGGAGTGGCACCATTTAGGGGAGGCCTATGTCCAGCAGTGGACATCAAAGACCGATGGATGGATGGATGGATATGGGATAAAAAAGTAGGATGGGGTTATTTAGGGGTGTAATATTTTAGGGGTACTTTTAGGGGTTTTTATAACTTCAACATATTCAACTTCAACGTTTTCAAAGGGAAATCTCTACATGATCAGACCACATGATCATGCCTTACAATGAAGAAAAATAGGTCATGTGCTACACCCAATGACTGTTTTTCTATTCGTTGTCAAGGAAAAACCTATGACCAGATTCATAAGAAATACGGGAGGTTGCCAGGTAGAATTCCAACTTACAATTCTTTGTGGGGATTTTAGGGGTTTTTTATGGAGACTTTAGATATTTTTGAGACTCAGTAACCCTGCCATTTATTGTTGTTTATTATATTAGAATTAACCATTTTTTGGTGGACCTCACTCTGACTTGTGACTTCTCTGCAGTAAGTAAGCTCTAGAATAAGTTACTCGTATAGAGTACTTTTTAATTTGATTTTGAATTTAAAATGTAATTGGCAAAGACCAATTTATTGATTCCCATAAAAAATTGAATAAAAAAAATTACCCTGCTTAACAAATCACTCTATACAATACATTTTGTAGTGTTGTCACTATACTATATCAGTAAAGCTAAATGTATGATTTGCTTTGCACAATAATATCTATGTTAGTCCATAGATTAGGATCACGGCTATCATGGCTGCTACGTTAATGTTAGCTGGGAGAGCACATAAAGTAGAAACGCGTGGTTCCAGGAGAGGCAGCCGGCGACGATGCCGAGCGCGGCGGCGGTGGCGGCGCGGCGCGCGCGCGTGGCGCAGCTGGAGCGCGAGCTGGGCGCGCTGCGCGACGCGGACTCGTCCAGCGACGGCGAGGGCGGGCGGCTGGCGGGCGAGCTGGACGCGCTGCGGCTGCCCGCCGCGCCGCGCGCCGCGCCGCGCGCCGCCGCCGCGCTGCTGCCGCGCCTCGCCGCCGCGCTGCCCGCGCACGACGCCGCCTTCCTGCACGACTACCTGTTGGTGCTGCAGACCGACGATGTCGCCCGCGTCGAGACACTCACTGAGGAGGTCTGCCTTGTTACTTTTCTATTGCTTTAATGAAGCAGAAAACATTTAGTTCTGTTTTGATTTAGTGTTAAATACATGCTTTTATTTAGCTATTTGTTACATACTAAATAAAATAAAAACAAAATAAAATAATATACTATTATTTGATAGCTTAAAAAAGGATCTTTTTATACATAAAATCTAAAAAAATCATTATAGGCAATCAAAGATTAGCTAAGGTTACTTAATATTTTTCATGACATGACTCCCATACCATAAAAACAAGATTTCTGGACTTTCATATACGAACATATTTTGTGACCCCATTGACCGCTATTTATTGTTTTTTTTTTTCGTAATCGTAATATTGAAGAATATTGCCCAATATATGTAGTTAATATGTTTTATTTATAAGCGATCGTTATACCACTCCCTGCTTACAATAAAAAAAGTAAACTGTATATGTAGCTAATGCAATGCATCGAGGGTGCGCTGGCGGGCGGGCCGGGCGCGCGGGGCGGCGGCGTGGTGCTGGGCGCGTGGCTGGCCGCCGCCGCGCTGTGGGCGTGGCCGCGGGTGCCGCGCGCCGTCGCCGCGCTGCACTGCCTGCTCGAGGCCTTCGAGCCGGAACAGGTGTTCATTGTCATCATAGTTATAACTTAGGACATATTTCGTTTATAAAACTGAGAAAATTCTTTAAAATTAGCTTGTTGTTATGATTGTCAATTCTTCAAATTAAATTTGTGTACATTTGGGTCAGCATTTTAATAGGTTAGACGCGCACGCATAATTCAACAGATACGTTTTACATAAATTCGCAATTAGCTGTTAAAGAAGCCTCGTGTTCAATAGTGTCATCTCGCACATTAGATTTATTGGTTGTGGAAAATATAATCAATGCATCCTATCTTATATTTTTATCTATCAGTAATAGTGTATATGGCCAGAAAATAAATTTTATTAGATGGTCCTTCGAGACGGGTTACTAAGAGCTAGCAGTGAATATTAAATGGTAATTTAAGCTTATATTCAGTCGTTGTAGTAGCATATAGCGCGATATAAAGTGTGGAATATTAACGGTGAGTGTTGCGGGTGCAGGTGGAGCAGCTGTGCGCGGCGCTGCAGGCGGCGCTGGCGGCGCGCGAGCTGCTGGCGCTGAGCGACGCGGCGCGCGGCGGCCGCGGCGGCGCGGAGGCGCTCGGCGACCGGCTGCGGCGCGCGGCGCTCGCGGCGCTGTTGCCGGCGCCGGGCGGTGCGGGCGGCGCGGAGGCGGGCGAGGCGGTGGAGGCGGCGCTGGGCGGCGCGCGGTGGGCGGCGCTGGGCGCGGCGCAGCAGCTGCAGGCGCTGCGAGCGGCCGCGCGCATGCGCCCCGCGCTGCCGGACCCACCGCACACGCTCACCAAGGAGGTAACACTCTTATTTCTTACGGCTATGATTGTGAATCGATCAAATCTTTATGTATTTTAATGTGTATTCAACGCGTTGGCTCAACCGATTGATGTGATGCAAATTAAATTATGTGTGACTAATTTCAGCGGGGACACATATATGGAAGTCTAGTATTACTTTGCTGTACTTTCATACCTTGTTATATGTGTACTCTGATGACGAGATTTTTGCATTATGGGGTGGTTTTCGTTACTACTGTTTTTATTTGAATTGGTCATAAACAATTTATAATAGTTCGTTTTCATCATATTAACAATACAGTGTAAAGTATTTAGTCTTCTGTATTATAATATTTTAATAGAGCGCAAGAACAATGTGTCCACCCCTTCATGTTAGAAAGAAGTGCAGTGTCAATGGACGCCTCCTTCAATAAACAATTATTTAGCAGTTTAAGTTAGATTAGAATTATTCATTAGCCTTATATAAAGCTAAGGTAATTAATATGAAGTACCCTTATTACTCATTCAGTACTTTATACATATATATTTTACATAAAAAAAATGTATTATAATTTGATACAATTTTATGATATTACTTTAGTACTTTCAACAAATGGAAACACTGTCTTTGATCTTTAATTCATTCTTTACTTTTTTATTTTAGACCAAAATTTTATCTAAATTCTTTTTTAATTGTAACTCGGTCAATAAGTATGTCGGCGCTTCCATAAATCATAGAGTGGGTAGAACGCGATTATTATGGTTCTACTCGCTCTGACGTAACCGCGGGCGCTAGTGCGCTGAGCGCGCGAAAATTTAAAATGGCGGGAAATAAAATGGTGATGTCGCGCGGGGACATCACGTGATCGGTAGAGTTTGAGTGATTTTATATTATTCTATCAATTTATGCCTTTTGTTAAATTATTGTGAGTTAATAGAATAGAACATTGTTAATTAAGCACGGATTACTTTATATTCTCCTCGCCCGATAATCTACGCCCACCTACGTAAAATAATATGGAGTCGCAGACAAATAATGGTGATCACACACTGATAAAGGCCTGTCCCAGTGCCTTTAAGACTTAAGTATATAAATACGTGAGTCGGCTGCTCTCTTGTCAGTTGTGATAGTTTGTTCACCAGCGGTTTTTGTTCCAGGTCAAAGTAGCTTGGAAGAAGGTGCAGAAGCTTTGCAAACCTGATGAGTAGTGTTAAGTTTCTTTTTGTTTGAATTTCATACATTTGTTTTATTCTATTCAGACATTTAAGTATGCTGCTAAATATAATCATGTAAATGTTTTCCAAAGATTTCTTACGTATCTAGTCGTAACGTTTTTACGTTCTCCATTACTTTATTTAAAAGAAGCAATGTTACAAAAAATACACAAATCACATATTAGTTTTATAACTTAAGCAACTCTATGTTCGCGGTATTTATAGCTTGGAAATATACTGTTGGAATACCGGATCATATAATGTAAGGAATAAACTTTAAGACCTATATTTATGGTAAATCGAATATAAGTTCGTATTATAAAAAAAATGTTTTGTGCGTCAAATTTGGATTGTAATGTTCGTAAAAAGATACTTACGTGTGTACATAAAAGAAAAATACATCTTTATTAAAGATTTATTTATTATAAAAATACATTTGTTAAAAAACAGTCTTAAGTATAATTGTAAAGAACCTTTAGTAGAATTATTATGGAAGACAACAATGTTTAATGAGAAAGGCCATTTAAACATACGTTTAAATGCTGATGTTATCTTCGAAGATATAAAAACTTGACTTAACCAAATTATTGTATGCTTATATTATCACAGAAGTGTCGATTAACCGTATGAGTACAATAAAGTGTTTAAGCATTTATACATATTGAATGTGTAATTGTTATAGATTAACTTCTTTATTTTAAGGGGATAGTTATGTTATTTCTGTATTTAAATGCAATATTATAACGCAACACGGCATCATTGTCATGTGTTGCATGCAGTCAACCCTGGGCAGGAATCCTCTTCTTGCGGCGCGCGGGTTTCTCTTAGAACTCCTCCTTTCGTGGACATTTGTATGGTCCTCTAGAACCAGTTTTTCTTCTCCGTGCAATCCGCGTTGCCACAGAACAATAATTGTATCGCCGTGAGAATTTTGACATGGAGATCAGTCTTAAATTGCGTAAAA
The DNA here is from genome assembly GCA_949699795.1 of Spicauda simplicius. NCBI lineage: Eukaryota > Metazoa > Arthropoda > Insecta > Lepidoptera > Hesperiidae > Spicauda > Spicauda simplicius. The sequence continues at coordinate 24,390 of OX453079.1, read as the reverse complement.
AGCAGTTTCCAATACTCGGTCAGTAAGGCTAGGACGATGGCCGGCGTCAGGCGTCGGCGTCAGGCGAGGTCGAGCGCGGCGTGCGGCAGCGCGCGCGCCAGCCGCGCCACGGGCAGCTGCAGCGCGGCGCCGCACAGCGGCCGCGCGTACGCGCCGCGACACTCCCACCTGCCGGCACACACCGTCAACGTTTATGTACCGGCAATCAATTTTGTATACAATTACGGGGACATTTATACTACCCCTGGGCCGAAACACAACTATCCTTGTCGTTTGTATTACATATTCTATTTTTGCAAACTATAATTTTTTCATGACATGACATTTCTGAGACATAAATTTGCGATTACATTGTACTCCACTTTTGACGCGATAAATATGTATATTGATGTAAGGGCTGTGACACTATTTAGGGTCTTGGGGCCAAAGTACAATTAGTATAAAAAAAATTAAGACTCATTTTAGTTGTGGAGGTTATTTGTTATAATGTTATTACAATCATATAATATTATGCTTCATATTATGTTTATATAAAATTAAAGCAATAAAAATATAACAATTTGTTTTATTTTCTTTACAGACAATGTTGTCATATATATACAAAATATTAACCTAGTCCATTTTGATAATCATATAACATGCAGTTCAACGATATACCATGTAAAGTTGTACCTTTGTAATACACGTGCCGCTCGCGTCGTTCGAATAAATACATTCTTACCTGACTGCATAAGGAGGCTAATTTTTTTCGAGCACATGTTAGATTATAACGTATGACATATCATTGGAATCGAATTAGTTTGTTGTGGTGCAGCACGCCTGCAGCGGCGTGGCGGCCGCCTCCAGCGCGCGCTACGTGCGGGACGTACCCCTGCGCGTGCAGCAGCGCGCGCGCGGGCGCCTGCAGCGGCGTGGCGGCCGCCTCCAGCGCGCGCTACGTGCGGAACGTACCCCTGCGCGTGCAGCAGCGCGCGCGCGGGCGCCTGCAGCGGCGTGGCGGCCGCCTCCAGCGCGCGCTACGTGCGGGACGTACCCCTGCGCGTGCAGCAGCGCGCGCGCGGGCGCCTGCAGCGGCGTGGCGGCCGCCTCCAGCGCGCGCTACGTGCGGAACGTACCCCTGCGCGTGCAGCAGCGCGCGCGCGGGCGCCTGCAGCGGCGTGGCGGCCGCCTCCAGCGCGCGCTACGTGCGGAACGTACCCCTGCGCGTGCAGCAGCGCGCGCGCGGGCGCCTGCAGCGGCGTGGCGGCCGCCTCCAGCGCGCGCTACGTGCGGAACGTACCCCTGCGCGTGCAGCAGCGCGCGCGCGGGCGCCTGCAGCGGCGTGGCGGCCGCCTCCAGCGCGCGCTACGTGCGGAACGTACCCCTGCGCGTGCAGCAGCGCGCGCGCGGGCGCCTGCAGCGGCGTGGCGGCCGCCTCCAGCGCGCGCAGGCCGCGTGCCGCCGCCGCGCGCCGCGCGCCCGCCTCCAGGCCGCGCGCCACGCCGCGACGCCGCCATCTGCACCATGAGGCAACACCAACATTTCATTACGAGTTAAGGAACTCAAAACTTCAGACATATTGTAATACGTAACGGGTACTCACGATACAGGGTTTTGGATCTCTTGATCATAGTCACGGCAATACCATCGCGACCATGCAACTTAATTGAAATATTGCCGATATTTCAATCAAATATCAATATTCATAAAATTCAAATAGCTCATTGGTGTGGGACAGTTCCCATGCACGATCTTGAAGATATAATATATAGTTATACACTAGTATAAAGATCAACCAGAGTTATTAGAAAAATAGATACTGACTGTGGGTGAACAGCCAGCGCGTGCAGCCAGCCCGCGGCCGGCACGCCGCGCAGCGCCGCCACGCTCACCGTGCCCACCACCTGCCGTACCGACACCAACTTTATTTGACCATAAATAATCATGAAGTACGTCCTGATATTTTCCATTTACTATAACATAAATAAATCTTTAAATAAATATTGAAATGTAATATAATTCGCAACAATTGAGTATCATACATTATTGTAGTGCAGCAGTGGTGACATGCTTTATGTGCATGTTTATTGTGGAAGTAAAGAAGATGACACAAACCCTTCATTTGATAAGAATTTTAAATAAATTATTTATTCTCCTTTGTAGATTTGACGTGTAGTACACGTCAATTTTTAAAATACTTGCGTATAAAGATATCATAATACACGTGCCTGTGTGTGTCGCGGCCCGTGTTCGTCGCAGTCGGCGTCGTCGTGGAGCGCGGCGCGCACGGGCACGCGCGCGGGCGGCGCCGCCCGCAGCGGGCCGCGCGCCTCCGCCACCAGCCCGAACATCTCCGCCCTGATCTTCTGCAACACACCAAATACAACACTTTACAATTATAATTAACAAGTGATAAGGAGACAGACATGCAAGTTCATTTCAATGGTTTTTTAGAGGAGCGGTAGAGAGGCTCAAGGGTATAACACTAAACCCACTAAATATTAGGCTTAACTGGGTAATCTATCTCTATAAAAAAAAAAAAATAAGGACCGAAGTGGAAGAGGTCAATATTACGAATATTCTAGAAAAAAATCATACATGAATTGCATGCTGACCGAAACTCTGTAGTTAACTATAATAGTAAAAGAAAATTTATAAATTTACAAATTTACAAAATTGCGTATTTTTTTTCTTCAGTAATGTACACAAATTTAATCTTACTTGAATCCATTAATCAATCCACCAAAAACCATTTAAATCCCAGACCTACATGCTTTAGGGTCTCTTTATAGGTAATTTCTTTTCATTTGTGCAACTCTTATACGTTTTAAATTTAATAAGCCTCAGATAACTAGATACATGTTTTAGATCTTCTAGGCATAAAAACTCCCATAGTTGGAAGGTTGGAAGTAACCAGTAGGAAGGTCACCTGCGCTTGTTCAATAGCGAGCGCGTGCGCGGCGAGTGACACGGCGGCGAGCACGAGCGCGGCGGCGGCGGGCAGCACGCCGGCCGCGCCCGCCGCCGACACGCCGCAGAAGATGAACAGCACCGCGCCGCCCAGCACGCAGCACTCCAGCGTTAACTGTCCACAACCATCGTCACACGCAAATTACCTCACTGTAGAGGTGGTAGAACAATGGTACAACCGGGGAGGTACCACTGCCGCACCTATGTCTAGCATGAAGCAGTTCTTACGTGAGGTGGAACGGTGTGGTTTCCAGCACACTTTTATTTGAGGCAACCATCATAGTCCTTGGTAGTAGCAACGCATCCATGATTGACCACCTACCATCAGGTGGACTGCATGCTCGTTTGCTACTTCAATCTTATAAAAAATGTAATTTTTATAGTTTAACATAACTAACAGTGAGTACTTAAAGTAGAAAATGTACATGCGGCACATTTATCACTAGGTCAATGCTGAATCAAAAATATTTTAATAATTCATGATTCTTAACAGAGCTAAATGTCAATGAAAAATCACCACTTCTGTATATGTTATCAAGAAGTAGCAGCAAAAAAAAACACTTCTATTCATAAAGGTTTCATGTACAATGTCATCTAATGTTAATGAGGCATATGGAGCTGTAATTAAGCTATCTCTAGTATTAAAGGTATGGTTGTTACCCTCTGAGGATAATGTTGATTTATTACACAACCATTACACCAGTAAACTACATTTGCCTTGTTTTACCTGAGATATCTACACTTATCTCATAATTTGTTATAATGTTCATAACAAGTTTTTTTCCTCATAGCAATGTGGTTATGCAATTACAATTGAATTATGAGCAGTTTATTTTATAATATTTACTACTGTAGTGTATAGTGGATCAGTAACAGTATCAGTAAGTAATCGTTTTTGACATACTTCCTGAAAGAAGAAGTAGCAGAACGTTTCCCAGATGTTGGAGTTATACCCGAGCCGCACGAGGTCCGCGCGCGCCGCCGCGTCCGCCGCGCGCGCGCGCCGCACCACCACCTCCACCTCGCACATGCCTCGCGACTGCGCTGGCTTCTCTGCAATGCCACACATACATCGAATACATCGTAGCTGGTGAATCAAACCGGCATATGTACAAAAATTAACTTTCTGAGTTTAGTCTATAAAATCCATTTTTCCCCATCTATAATTATGACGAACCGACATATTGTGTTGAATTGTAGATGTCTAGATGAATAAAAATCCGTGCATAAGGTGGCTTAGAGGTGAATCAAACTTATGTTAAAAGAAAAATATCACATGCATATACGGGTTTGAATTCACAGCGCGGCATGGACTATACATTACATTACAAAAAGATGGTTAGACTTACAATAGTTTCTAACGCCGGCAAATAATTTAACAGGAAAAAACTGCGGTTACAAGCGTAGTTCGTATTGTATACATACATATATTTGCTTTAAGGAAATTATACTAAGTTGTCATGGATGTTGAGTTTATTTATTCGCATTTACTGAGACTTCTCTTAAACCCGGACACTATTTAACACATAAAGTTACTTACGCCTTTTCTTTATTATTCGGAAAATTTCAGTGTAAACAACATAATATTGCTATGACATTGACAATGACAAGTTGACAATAATGGGCGCGTTCCAGATGACGCTCACAAAGCCCCAAACACCCACAACGTCGTTCCACAAGACGACCGCAGTCGTTGTGGTCGCGGCGAACACGTCACTCATGACGTCATGACTTACGCTCACGCGAAGCTCACGACGACCCATCTAATTAGGTAGATCGAAGTTATCGTTCCAATAGAGATTATGTCAGTAACGCTCACAAGCTAGTGGAACGTGGAAAAACTACTGTCGTGATCGTGAGCTTCGTGAACGTCTAATGGAACGCACCCGTTACAGTCAACACTGGGTGCGTTCCATTTCACGATCACAAAGCGTACGCTCACGACCGCGTTCTGGAACGCGCCCAGCGCCCACTGTCAACAGTGTCGAACTGTCAGTGTCAAGTCAATTGATAAAGAATAAATTTAAAACATTAAATGTCAACTGTGATGTAGAAAGAAGCGTTTCTGTAATACTTTTTGTGATTTTACAGTTTTACTATAATCAGTCTAACTTATAATATTAGCCATTTTTATGGAAAATAGGACAAGTTGAAACACTTGGAATTTTTCATCAGTCCATTTAAACAATTAGAAAAATAAGGAAATTAAATTAATTATGCTTTCAGTGTACTGAAATCGTGAAGAGAATGCAGTAATATCAACATGTAAAAGAAAATTATAGATATATATTGTTAAACACAAACGAATCGCCTCGTATGTCCATTGCAGACATGAAGGAAGATTTGCAACCTGTTGATTTACTAGCAAGTGTGGAGAATTCCGTAAGTGTTCAAGTTATGTTGTGGTAGAATCAGTGTTATTGACCAGGCAGGTACCCCTGTCACGACTATTTTCACCGTGAAGCAGTTTTTACGTTTGGTTGAAAGGGTGTGGTTGCTCACACCCTTATACATGAGCTAACCCTTTTACTTCTCGGTTGTAGCAACGCATCTCTGATATATGCTAGATATAAGTCCAGTTGTATATGAATCAGCTTACAAATGCTCACATGGGGCAGTAACTACTTATCATCAGGTGGACTGCATGCTCGTTTGAATATGATAAAAAATATGAAACATTTGCAAACATGAACAACATCATATTTTACCACCAAACTGAATACTTTTATAGACTAAAATGCATGCACATTAAAATATATAAAAGTAAGTTTTTGATTTTTAATATATTAGAACGGTAAACAGTGTTAAATAACTGCTTGATTTAAGAAGATGTATAATATTCTTAGAGCAAGTTTGCCTTAAAGTAGAAAGAGTAATTGTTCAAAATTAGTAGGAGCTTGACTATGATGATCACTATGTCCATGAGAGAACAGCATTGTGCTGTTTTACATGTAGGTGGAGTCAGTAATCACATGAGGTAAAAGTAACATGATATATAGATTTGATATTGAGAAAATTGGTTTTAGGTTTTTAATATAAAGAAGGAGAATCTAAGAGAATATACTACCTAGGTCCCTGAATGATATATTAATTTCCTTTTTTTTATTTAAGATTTACATAGGTCAAGTCTGAAGTGGCCATTGCCGCCTATAGACATCTGTAAATAACTTCATACAGAACAAAGGTTCAATCTGAAGTCAGACATGGGTGCTCCAATTAAAAGTGAACTGGTGGAATGGAACTACATCCTTCCATTGAAATGCAAGAATTGCTTCACATAGAGAGTATAGTTTAATAAAAGGTATAAAAATTTATGAAATGTATATTATGTTTAGATGAATTGGTTTTACAACTTAATTATTTTCATATTTTTTTAATTAAATAAAGCTATAGAATAAGTATCCAAGTTTTCTAAGTAACTTAAAGTTTCTTCAGTAATTTTGAGGCAGCAGAAGCAGATGATAATATTACATCTGGCTTGTAATAATATTATACCATAAAGCATATTATATAAAAATAACTTATTTGCACGATAAAGGTGAATGTTCAGGACGGCGCGGCCCAGCAAGCCGACGGGGCGTGGGGCGGCGACAGCGAGCAGTTGCTGGCGCGCGCGCTGGACGCGCTGCGCTGCCCCCCCGCGCCGCGCGCCGCGCGCCCCGACGCCGCGCCGCTGCTGGCGCGCCTGGCCGCCGCGCTGCCCGCGCGCGACACGCGCTTCCTCGACGACTACCTGCGCGTGCTCATCTCGCACGCCGACGCCGAGATCGAGGCCGTCACCGACGAGGTCGGCCTTCGTTTTCCTAATGAGTGATGGCTAGTGAGCTCCCATACGGAAGGTGGCGGTCCTTTGTGTTCCGCAGCTGATGCGGAGCGTGGAGGGCGCGCTGGCGGCGGGCGAGGCGGCGCCGCGCGCGGCCGCGGACGCCGTGGTGCTGGCCGCCTGGCTGGCCGCCGCCACAGTGTGGCGCGCGCCGCGCACGCCGGCCGCCGCGCGCGCTCTTCACCAGTTGCTCCAGGACTTTCAACCGAACCAGGTATCTGTTGCATTTTTAAAGTCATGTATATTTATGTTGGCTTTAAATAAAATTGAGTGGTCCCACGAAAAACCACAGAACAGATTCTTGCTACAAACGAATATTGAATAACTACTATTGTGACCAACATTCTCCATGTTACTTTTATTATTTTAAAGCTTATTGTGCGGGTGTGCGCTTTATGCCCCTCAATAAATGAATGGTTCGTGTTTCAGGTGGAGGAGCTGGCGCGCGCGCTGCACGCGGCGCTGGAGGTGGCCGAGCTGCTGGCGGTGGGCGAGGCGGTGCGGGGCGCGGGTGCGCGCGGGGCGGGCGGCGGGGGCGCGCGCGCGGCGGCGCTGGCGGGCGGCGCGCTGGCGGCGCTGCTGCTGCGCGCGGCGCTGGGCAAGCTGGCGGCGCGCGCCGTGGGCTGGCGGGCGGGCGCGCTGGGCGTGGGCGAGCTGAGCGCGGCGCTGGCGGGGCGCTGGGCGCGGCTGGGCGCGGCGGACCAGCTGGCGGCGGCGCGGCTGGCGGGGCGCGCGCTGGCGGCGGCGGCGGCGCGCGGGGAGCGCGGGGCGGGCGCGGCGGCGGCGGCGGGCCGGCTGCTGGCCGCGCTGGCGCACCCGCCGCCGCCACACCTGCGACACCATCCCGAATACCTCAAGGTGTTCTGGAGTTGTTCAATCGCTTTTTTCAATCATCGTTACATGTTATAAATTGTTGTTAAATCGTATCGTAAATTATAGATGTTATAATTATACTTAATAATATGCTATGTAGATTATAATCGACTTTTTTGTTTCAGGTTATTATTGCATTGACCAAACTACAGACGCTATTCAAAAATACCAAGTAGAAGTTTAGTAATAAGATCATTTATTTATTTACGTTTAATCATAGCGGGTTATGTGACACTACGAAAGGTACTAAGAACAAGCACTTTAGTAGCATCATTAACTTTCATATTACTTAAAATTTATGTCATTAGATGCCATGATTGTGTAGTATTTGTACCCTGAATTATATCTATATTTCAATACATTATACAATATATTATAAGTACACCTAGTTTAATCGATGTAGGTATATCTACTCAATAACGAAGAGGTTTTCATATTTTTTTTCTTTAATAGCGCCTTACGTTATGCTCCGGGTCTTTCAATGCCTTGGCCGTACATTTTTGAGTTACCGTAATTATACGTTATGGGTATATTTTATTAATAATTGTGATATTAATTTAAATGTTCAAATACCTAATTATATCATTGCCACACTCCTGTTCACGGTGAATATTTTAGATCTAGTAATTTTAGATTTAAGTAACATTTATTAAAGGAACTGATACCACTACTTAAGCTGTTACGGAATTTACTGTGCTACCAGCACAGCAATGAGAATATAGTCAAGTTTAATTATAATGTAATCAATTAAGTAAATAAAAAATACTTATGTCAATAATAATGCCTTTTCTTTAACGCATTCACTACTCCGAACGCGTCTTTTTAACCGACTTCCCAAAGGAAAGAGGTTATCTATTCGTCACGTATATATTGTTTTTTTTTTAATGAAAATCTTCCGGCAGTTTTCCCGGAAAATTGGAAAATGACGGTTTCTTAAAATCTCGAATAACTTGGGTGTTTCTGAACCGATTTCGATTTTCTTTCTTTCATTTGATAGGAAATTTCATCACGCAACTTTTTCTCATATAAGACACAAATAGTTTCGTCGTGATCCAGCGAAATATGGTGAGCGCCGACTTCGGGACTATGTACTAAGTACTGTGTTTGCTCTAAACCAACATGTAATTAAATTATTTTTTACTTTTATGTGGCATGGAAGTCGGTTGTATTTTTTTGTTTAAAATTTTTATTTACGCTAACCCTTGTGTGCCCTGAACGCTGAACATTTTCCATACAAATTGCTTATTCCTATAGGCCAGTGCCCCGGCGCGATAGGCCGCCCATTGTTTTGCAACGGGGTGCAATAAACGCCACTGAGTTTATTGTTAAGTATTTGAAAAATGTAGAAAGGCATTTATCATCGGTAATAGATGTACTTCACTTGGAGCCTTGGACTGTTATCTTATTTAACTTAAAATTATATTTTGTTAGTAAATGTATCAATAGAACTCAACATAGGAATTTTACATTTTATGCTTATATAACATACGGAACCATGTTGAATAATTAATCCAATGGAGGAAGAAGAGTGTTTTCGTCTAGTATTTTAATTTCTTTGTTAAGGTAACCAGTGTTATCCACATACAATGCCGTATGCAACACTATAAACGGTCAAGGTCACGCGGTATAATATGCGAACAAACAAAATAAAAATAAGTATTTATGAATGACAAAAGTAATAATTATTATATTAATACGTGAAGCAAAAATTTGTGACGGATTTTTAAGTAATATGCCGCGGACGGATTAGTATGAAATTTTGCACGGTTATAGTGGACGTAGAGAAGGAGTGCAAAATGTTAATATTTTTTTCAAATAATGCATTTTTCATACATAAAATCAACTAAAAACACATTACACACACTGCCTTGCATTTGTCACAAACACATATGTACTTAGTAAATGAAATAGAACATTCAATGTCTTACTATGAACAGACACAACGTCAAGAATGTCAGATGACATTTGATTTTTAATTTAAATTACGGTCGAATTTCGGCCGATGCGACGGGCGACTAGTTTAATAAAATATGTCAAGTTCAAGTTATGAATTGAAACATGCATATTGATCGATTAATTTACAAAACAATCGCATAAAATGACTTTTTGCATTTACTTCCATTGACGAATCAAAATTTTTGTTAATAAACGGAAATCATTATCATTAGTCGTTGACCCGTCGATCGTATGATGCAATTGACCGAACCGAATGAATTGTTTGATTATTCATTTACGTATCAGTCATATTTTTATTATTTATTTACACATACACACAATAAATAAATAATGTTAATTAAATAATATAATTGACGTGCGTGAAGTATGTATACATGATATCAGCTAAATAAAATTAATACATATTCAGAGAAAAAAATAATTATTATTCTACAGAAAGAATAATGAAATGTGTATTTATGATAACACTAACTATTTCTATACAGTAGGGCTGTACAATTTAACCGGCCAAGCCGGCTAAAAAAGTTAGTTAAATTAATTAGCTAGCTAGCCGATAGGCTCAGCTAATTTAACCGGTTAACTTAATTAGCTCAGCTAATTAGCCAACGGCTAACCGGCTAACCGGCTAATTTTTTTTCAGCTATTCACTGATTCCTTTTCTATAGAAAGGTTCAAAAAATAATATTAAGGCTCTTTTTTTGTTTAAAGAAACGATAGTCGCGAAATTTACATAGTTAATATTTTATCAATAATTTAAATAATTATGTTTACTAAAAATAATTAAGTGAGTATAAATAATAGTTTTTAGAAAATAATATAATTGAAAATGATAGTCTTTGATAAATACTACAGCAAATTATTACCATAAAATTTGTTTTAATACAAGATTTAAATTGCGCGCGTTTTTGATTTTTTTTAATAGTGACGTTAATTTGTACAGTAGTTCGTTTTTTAGCCGATGTTTTTTGGTGCGCTGTTATAATTTTCTAGTAATCATATGTGACACAAATTTCATATTTTTGATATTTCCCATACAATCGAAGATATATATCTCATACAACTGAAAATCACAATTCAACAAATTAATTAAATATTTAAAATGTAATTAGTGTCATCATTATGGAATCACTTTACACTAGTTACTAGTGTTATTGCTAGATGTAAATATTGTCTTGTTGATTTGTTGTTTGTTGAAGCCAAATATTCCGCTTGGTGACAACCCTCTTTATTGGTGGCACTCAAAACGCCATAAGTTTCCTAAACTGGCTAGGCTGGCGAGAAGATACTTAGGTGTCCCAGCATCAAGTACACCGAAAGGGCTTTTTCGACAGCTGGAAACATTATTAGCTCAAAACGCAACTGCTTACTACCCGAAAATGCTAATTTATTGATTTTTCTTTATCAAAATAGAAGTATTACGGAAAAAACATCAATAATTAATTTAAGAGCCATTTTCATGAGCAAAATATTGTTAAGTGTTAATTAATTAAATAAATTACTTTCGTTATTTAAGAAAGAAAGAAAGAAAGAAAAGTTTATTCCAGCTAATAATAGTACTACATGCTATTGACATTAATTAACACATATAAAATATAAATAAATAACATACACTTATATCAAATTTTACTTACAACTAGGGGAATATAAAATATTTTAAATACAAGGAAAAAGTAAATTAAATGGCAGCTGGAAATGGGCACACTCAACATATGTCGCAGAGAACTGCGAGCGTTGGTTTTCAGTGCGACCCAGTGGTTCGCGGAGTTCGGACGGTGTACAGTCTTAAATTTAATGCGGATTTTCTTTTTTTTTTTTTTTGTTTTTACTTAATTCAAGTCATATAATAAGAAAGTGGACTAATTAGCATTATTAACCTCTTAGAACAATAGTAAATATTATAATAATGAAACATTACACTAGGAACATTAACTCGGAATGTGGCGATAAAAAAAATTAGTATTGGTAAGTTTAATTCATTTATTTCAATATACCTTCTCTATGTAGTGATTGAGGTGTGAGTACATGTGTGCTTAATTATGTGACTGCGAGTGTGTTGGTGTGTGTGTGTTCGTCTGTGTGTGTATTTACGTATATATGTTTGCGTTTATAAGATTTTTTGTAAGTTTAGTAGATACGACTTATAATGAGTTTTAAAGTTAGCTTCTGATTTCAGATTACGAATCGGAGGCGGCAGGTTATTCCAACACTTAGTCGCATTATACCTGTAACTACCGCGAAAAGAAGCATTACACCCCAATGGATAATTCAGCCGGCTACTACCTGTGCTTTGGGGATTATTATGTCTACGTTTAGACCAGTCCAGCTTATCAAAGAGATACGGTGGACATTTATGTTTTATTACCCCAAATAATGATGCAAAATGAAGCTGCCTACGATATTTCATTTTTAAGATATTTGCACCGTTAATGTAAGGTGTCACATGTGTCCGAGGGGGTATATTAAAACAAAATCTGGCACAAGCATTCTGGACACGCTGGATAAGATTTTGCGAGCGAACTAACAACCTGGGGCCTATGACAACATCTGCATAATTCAGCTTGGAGAGAATCAATGATTCACACAATTTGATTCTAACATCGCGTTTTAAAAAATCCCTTATTCTATATAAAACTCGCAGCCTATAAAAACAATTACGTGCTATGTTAGTCACATGTTTTTCAAATCTTAGAGTCTCGTCCATGAGAACGCCAAGGTTACGAGCTTCTGATACCCTTTCAATTGGGTTTATGTTAAGGCGTATAATTGGGTTATGTGCAACTATCTTTTTAACTTGTTTATTATTTCCAATAATTAAATATTTAGTTTTAAGGGGATTTAAAATGAGTGCATTATTAACAGACCATTCGAATATACGTTGTAAATCTGCGTTAAGTTTTTCCACAGCTACTGACACCTCTGATGACTTAAATGAGATATAGATTTGAAGGTCGTCGGCATATATATGATATTTACAATCCTTTATATTTTGAACTACATCGGCGCTATATAAAATAAATAATAAAGGACCTAATATCGAACCTTGTGGTATTCCCCTCCTTATTCTTCTATTTGCCGAACAAGCCTTCACATCAGTGCTGTTATGTTCAAGGATTACACTCTGGGTTCGATTTCGAAAGTAGCTGTCAAACCACCTTACAGCTTCGGTTGTTAATCCATAATAAGATAACTTAGACAGAAGAAGCGAGATATTTAAGCAATCAAAAGCCCGAGAGAAGTCCAGAAGCACGAGGATAGAACTTTGGCCCGTGGCCTGCGACGTAAGAAGATCGTCCGTTACGTCCAGTAAAGCTGTGGTGGTACTTCTCTTTTGCCTAAAGCCAGATTGCTTTATGGGCAAAATAGAATTTGCATCTAAATAACGGCGCAATTGATCACTAGCGACTCTTTCTATTATTTTAGACATATTTGGAAGAATGCTTATAGGTCTAAGGTCTTTCAGTGCAACGGGGTTATCATTCTTAGGCAAAGGTTTTACTAAAGCATTTTGCCAAATTTCTGGAAAAGTACAAGTATTGAAGGAAGTGTTGATGATGTTTGTTATAATTTCAAGGGAGTAAGGTAACGTTAACAGGAGCATATCAAGTGAAATCCCGTCAGCACCTACCGCATTGGAGTGTAATGAGTTTATTACTTTATGAACCTCCGTCTCGGTGACATTATGAAAGGAAAAAGATGCTAAACTATGTGTATTAAATTCAAAAAAAGTCAAATATGAAAGTGGTATGATGTTATCGCCAGGAAGGTCTAAAAAATGGTCGTTAATTTGGTCAGCGTCATCAAAGCCCGGTGGAAGAGACGTATCATGCCCCGATTTAAATGTAATGTGCTGTTTGAGATGTTTCCATAGAGTATAGGGATTATCAATATGTGAATTAATGTAATAATCAAAATAAGCTTTTTTTTCCATGTACAATGCAGTTGTTACCGTTTTCTTTAAATCCTTGTAATAGGTCATATGAACATCACTGCCGGTTTTACGTGCTCTATTTTGGGCTATGTTGCGAGTTCGCATCATTAACCTGATATTATAGGTCACCCATGGATGTTGACGTTCTTTGACGATGATAGTTTTGAAAGGCGCGTGGGAATCGACTAACTGTAATAATTTTGCAGTGAACCGCGATACCATACAATTTACATCAGTCAAATCCATGATACTCTTCCAGTCTACACTTATCAACTCATCATGGAACTGGTTTAAATCAATGTCCTTAATAGGTCGAATCTTTAAGGTTCGCGGAGGACTGCAATTCTTAAGCGCACCGAAATCACATGATACAAAAGCATGATGACTTAATTCTTTTATATAATCTACTTGAATATTTTTAATTGGGGCATCTGTGCATATTATGTCCAGGAGCGTCTTAGAATGATCAGTAAAATGAGTCGGTTCTTTGACATGTTGTTTTAATTTTTTTAAATATAGAAAATCTTGTATAGACTTACTATTAATATGTCGGGTGTTTAACAAATCAACATTAAAATCTCCTACTAGCCATGTGTAATTATGCCACGAAAAAGAAGAAAGGGAATCAGTCAAGGCATCCAAAAATATTTGCAAGTTCAGCCACGGTGGACGATATGCAGTCCCGAACAGGATTGAGTTGCCACCTATACTAAAGCTGAGCCACATTTGTTCCATTAGAGGGGAGACTGGATGGTGAAGAACTCGCACCCTGAGCCCCCTTTTTACGTAAAAGCCTACACCACCCCCACGAGCGCGCACAGCAGCCGGCCGTGGTGTATGTAACAACTTGTATCCAGGAACAACGGGTGCACGCCCCTCCTCACCCTTTCTTAGCCATGTTTCATTTATCGCCACTAAGTCTATATGGCGATCTAACAAGGCCGATATAAATTCATCATGCTTTGTTCCCAATGATCCTGGATTCAAAAGTCCAAATTTTAAAACCCGTGATTTACCCATTAATAAAAAGTATAAAATAACGCCAATAGAAAATATTGTAATGCGATAAGAGTGAAAATATGAATAATTTATAAAATACTGCAGTATTGTTTAATAAACATGGGTTTAAACATGTAATTAATGTATAGTTATTGTATAGTTCAGAATTATTGTAATATCCTATGAATAAAATGTAATTAAAGAATTGAATGTAGTAGTGAGTATGTGTATCTTGTCTTGTACCATTTACGTTATTTTTGTCATAAAAATCATTATTATTATTTTTTGAACCTGTCTGTTAGTAAAGAATCAGTGAATAGCTGAAAAAAAATTAGCCGGTTAGCCGTTGGCTAATTAGCTGAGCTAATTGAGTTAACCGGTTAAATTAGCTAAGCCTATCGGTTAGCTAGCTAATTAATTTAACTAACTTTTTTAGCCGGCTTGGCCGGTTAAATTGTACAGCCCTACTATAAAGTGATATGATGTTCGTAAGAATTCTTAGTAATCTAATTTTTATTGACAAAATTGACCTATATTGACACTTGACGTGCACATAGTGACATCTCTATACGGGAAGTTTTTACTCATTCAAATTTAGAAGTTCTGAACTTTTTACGCATCTCTCCACAAGTCATGTAAGTGTTTTTGTTTAGAAGAACTTATTATTACTTTTAATTAATGTTTTACTTTAGTAAACTTATATAAAAATATTTTTATATTTTCAATGCCATTGAGACCGCCGCCTTTTTTGTTGTGGCGTGGAGGAACCGTAAGTACCTACCTACCGTATATCCTTTCGTTTCGTTAATTTATTTATTTGCGTTTTCAGACTAGCATCAGAGTTGTTTTCCTTCTGCGTACTCAAATGTATTACGCATAATTAAATTTCGTAAAGAATAAAATCGAATTTGATTTGGAACAGGTGTCCTTGTGTTTACAACAGTGAAGGATCTTCGGATGTCTGTTTTAATGATCTAACGCTGTATCTAACCGCCGTTGCCGTACGTGAAGTGGTTATTGGAACGATTATGCTACTATGTGGAGCATGGGCATAAAAGTTACCAGGGCTCCAAAAATAATAATGAAAATGAAATTGTAAATAATATAATCTTGAGTTTTATTACCTTCTCACTTATTCATTTGTGAGAACACACTTGTTTACAAAGACATATTTTTCATTTAATTTGGAAAGTAAGAAATTTCTTTCAACGCTTTATTACAATAGAATATGCTCTAATTTAACATCGTATAAAATTTAATAATCTTTTGTCCTGATGTCTCTGTACTCCACTAGTTAGTCGCGCATAGACGTGACTCATGGCGGAAGTAGAAGTGACAAACTTCCAGAACTCTTCAGGAGAAAATACTGACGTCAGTAATTACCGACAAAACTCTATTCTTTTCTTTCCTGCATTTCTAAACTTAATCAAATAATATGTAAGATAAATATCTAGTGTAAAATATATCGCATTAAGTAAATATAAACAAAAAACAAAATTGTAACACAAATGCTGGTTAGACGACCAAATTCGAATGACTACAAAAAAGCGGCGGTTTCATACATACTGATGACCTTCTTCATTGAACGTATTATTGCAGGTACAGTCACGCTCAACCATCTTAATCGAGTTTCTCGTGGACTTTTATATAATTAGATACTGATCGACTTATTAATGTTAGTATTTTGCTTAAAAGAATATCAATTTTATTTTATTCATTATATTTATTTTCGCTAAAAATAAATATTATGGTATGGACGGGTATGGTCAATAACATAACTTTATTTATGCAATAATACTCGTAGTTATGAAACTATTTATGTAACATGAACATGGCGTGACAAATGAAGTCGATAATTTTATTTTGAAACAATGCTAACATTTTAACGCATTTGAATTATTGGATTCGAATAACTATTTTACTATAACAGTATGAAGCGCCATCTGTTATCAATTCGGAATCCCTGTACTCTAAGAGCGATTTCACATTAGGTCGCAAACAGCGCGGCCGCAGCGCGTCAACGGATGCTTTTTCAATATTGAAATATTTTTTCAGTATTTATTATTTTTTATTATTATTTCCATACAATTTCGTTTTAAAAATTCATAAACTATGGGTATATTAAAATCAATTTGAATCGCATATATTTTTATGATAATTGACAGTTATTAATTAAAAAATAATGCGTATAATTATAATACGCATTAATTTTCGTCTGTATAACAAACTTATCATAAACAACCTACATCTGGATATCCACCATGACAGTCACTCCTCTTTTTCAGCCAAGCTCAAAAAACTGACAAACGTTTAACGTACCTCCTACCTTAATTATCCTATTTGGTCATTTAATTGTTATTTCTGTGTAATTTTCTTTTTGTTGTAATATTTATAGTTTGTAAGTAAAATAATGTCAAATATATTAAATGCATGTTGTGGTTACCTGTAATTGTAAAAACAGTTAATTATTTTATATGTATAAAAATGTATATACCTTTAAGTGCACTGCTGTATTTTATGTTGGTAATCCTAATAAATAAATAAATAAATAAATTTTGAATGAATTCATATTGTCATCCGGGTGGCCATTATGGCTACTGTCATGTCATTTGCATTAGAATTTATCAAAATCCAAGACAATCCGAATTTTACGGATATATGTTGTCGACTCGAAATCAATTTTTTTTTATGTTTTATTATTTAGATAAGGTTTCGAATAAGTCTATCGTACTCCTTGACGGACTTGTCAATATGACTTATGCCCGATTTTAACTTTCAACCCATTTTTTTTTTTAAAAAGCAGTCCAAGTCCTTTCTCGAGGTTGGTTGGTTGGTTGGTTGGTTGGTTGGTTGGTTGGTTGGTTGGTTGGTTGGTTGGTTGGTTGGTTGGTTGGTTGGTTGGTTGGTTGGTTGGTTGGTTGGTTGGTTGGTTGGTTGGTTGGTTGGTTGGTTGGTTGGTTGGTTGGTTGGTTGGTTGGTTGGTTGGTTGGTTGGTTGGTTGGTTGGTTGGTTGGTTGGTTGGTTGGTTGGTTGGTTGGTTGGTTGGTTGGTTGGTTGGTTGGTTGGTTGGTTGGTTGGTTGGTTGGTTGGTTGGTTGGTTGGTTGGTTGGTTGGTTGGTTGGTTGGTTGGTTGGTTGGTTGGTTGGTTGGTTGGTTGGTTGGTTGGTTGGTTGGTTGGTTGGTTGGTTGGTTGGTTGGTTGGTTGGTTGGTTGGTTGGTTGGTTGGTTGGTTGGTTGGTTGGTTGGTTGGTTGGTTGGTTGGTTGGTTGGTTGGTTGGTTGGTTGGTTGGTTGGTTGGTTGGTTGGTTGGTTGGTTGGTTGGTTGGTTGGTTGGTTGGTTGGTTGGTTGGTTGGTTGGTTGGTTGGTTGGTTGGTTGGTTGGTTGGTTGGTTGGTTGGTTGGTTGGTTGGTTGGTTGGTTGGTTGGTTGGTTGGTTGGTTGGTTGGTTGGTTGGTTGGTTGGTTGGTTGGTTGGTTGGTTGGTTGGTTGGTTGGTTGGTTGGTTGGTTGGTTGGTTGGTTGGTTGGTTGGTTGGTTGGTTGGTTGGTTGGTTGGTTGGTTGGTTGGTTGGTTGGTTGGTTGGTTGGTTGGTTGGTTGGTTGGTTGGTTGGTTGGTTGGTTGGTTGGTTGGTTGGTTGGTTGGTTGGTTGGTTGGTTGGTTGGTTGGTTGGTTGGTTGGTTGGTTGGTTGGTTGGTTGGTTGGTTGGTTGGTTGGTTGGTTGGTTGGTTGGTTGGTTGGTTGGTTGGTTGGTTGGTTGGTTGGTTGGTTGGTTGGTTGGTTGGTTGGTTGGTTGGTTGGTTGGTTGGTTGGTTGGTTGGTTGGTTGGTTGGTTGGTTGGTTGGTTGGTTGGTTGGTTGGTTGGTTGGTTGGTTGGTTGGTTGGTTGGTTGGTTGGTTGGTTGGTTGGTTGGTTGGTTGGTTGGTTGGTTGGTTGGTTGGTTGGTTGGTTGGTTGGTTGGTTGGTTGGTTGGTTGGTTGGTTGGTTGGTTGGTTGGTTGGTTGGTTGGTTGGTTGGTTGGTTGGTTGGTTGGTTGGTTGGTTGGTTGGTTGGTTGGTTGGTTGGTTGGTTGGTTGGTTGGTTGGTTGGTTGGTTGGTTGGTTGGTTGGTTGGTTGGTTGGTTGGTTGGTTGGTTGGTTGGTTGGTTGGTTGGTTGGTTGGTTGGTTGGTTGGTTGGTTGGTTGGTTGGTTGGTTGGTTGGTTGGTTGGTTGGTTGGTTGGTTGGTTGGTTGGTTGGTTGGTTGGTTGGTTGGTTGGTTGGTTGGTTGGTTGGTTGGTTGGTTGGTTGGTTGGTTGGTTGGTTGGTTGGTTGGTTGGTTGGTTGGTTGGTTGGTTGGTTGGTTGGTTGGTTGGTTGGTTGGTTGGTTGGTTGGTTGGTTGGTTGGTTGGTTGGTTGGTTGGTTGGTTGGTTGGTTGGTTGGTTGGTTGGTTGGTTGGTTGGTTGGTTGGTTGGTTGGTTGGTTGGTTGGTTGGTTGGTTGGTTGGTTGGTTGGTTGGTTGGTTGGTTGGTTGGTTGGTTGGTTGGTTGGTTGGTTGGTTGGTTGGTTGGTTGGTTGGTTGGTTGGTTGGTTGGTTGGTTGGTTGGTTGGTTGGTTGGTTGGTTGGTTGGTTGGTTGGTTGGTTGGTTGGTTGGTTGGTTGGTTGGTTGGTTGGTTGGTTGGTTGGTTGGTTGGTTGGTTGGTTGGTTGGTTGGTTGGTTGGTTGGTTGGTTGGTTGGTTGGTTGGTTGGTTGGTTGGTTGGTTGGTTGGTTGGTTGGTTGGTTGGTTGGTTGGTTGGTTGGTTGGTTGGTTGGTTGGTTGGTTGGTTGGTTGGTTGGTTGGTTGGTTGGTTGGTTGGTTGGTTGGTTGGTTGGTTGGTTGGTTGG